>JAJGRW010000468.1:84910-338432 GCA_025461045.1 Carex parvula
TAATGAAGTTTCAAACTCAGTTCGGTTGAAAGCCTAAAAACAGCAGTATACAGTAACAAACAAGCCTTTTTTATTTTTTTCTCCATACATCTCTTGAATTTAATTTGGAAATGTCTGCAGTCTTATTCTAGAAAGAAGTTACAGATTTGAAATTATGCTAGCACGGATCTGTATAAATCTGTAGAAACTAGTCCCATTTTGGAAAACTGAAAATGATAAATTGCAAAATTGGATAGACCCCATCTAACACGAATTTGATAAACGGAATTTCAACTTAAAAGGGACACCTCAACTATATTAAATGAAAAATGTGAACAACATGTGCGCATATACTAAACAACCATTTGCTGTACTACCTAAATTAAATCAGCAATTGAGTAAGTGATAAAAGCAATTAGATGCAATAGAGAAAGTGATAAAGAAAGTTCACCAAATGCTCCAACATGACAATTCTAACATGACTTGGGATGTGTCAGGTACGTCAATGCCAAATTGATGTGGGACCCTGTGAAATATAAGGCTAGTTAACACAATTTTGATTGGTCAAATAAGTGATTAAAATAGTATCTGAATACATTGTACTGTTAGTAATAGTCATCTGTAGATATAAGTGTACATGTGCTAATCATAAGTTAATAATTGAACAAAACCTTTACAGAAGACACTTTCTTTCTCTCTTTCTCTTGTACTCTAGCTCTTTCCCCGTCTCTTCTTCAGTTCAACACAATTCATGATAATTCACATGATATCAAGCTGTTCTAGTCTTGCACCTTTTGGTGTTTTATCAGAAAAAATCCTTCTAGGATTGTTCACAATCTGTTTTTGTTTTGTTTTCTTTTCTCGGATTCAGTATTTACCTGAACTATATAAACTAGCAATTTTCAGTAAATTATCATTAAAACTTAATTCTAAACTGAAAAGGCAATTCTTGTTTGGAAGAAAACACGCAAGATTTTTTTTTCTTTTCTTTTCAAATTGGCTGTACCAGTTTTCTTATCAATATTTCTGTTGCAGTAACAATTCATGAAATTCGGATGAATTTCATTACTTTCCATTTTCTGAAGTTTTACCCAACAATTTCTTTCTCATACATCGTTTTTCAAATTCAGCAAAAAACCTGAAACAACATCTCCTTATCCACGGGTTTGGATCCTCTTCTAAGCGAATTTGCATCCCCTGAGATATTCTCAAACTTTGAGTTGGCCTGTGGAAAATCCGGACCATTCAAATTCTTTATGCACGAATATTAAAGCACAATAATACTGGCATCCTGCATTCCGAATAGTCCTCAGAGGATAGCTGGATAGGACACCTCCTAAGCCTCTCTGACGATTTCTTTTCTTTTCTACACACCAAATTTTCTTCTTGACTGTGCTGGCGGCACAAGCAATAACCAAAGAAGGCGCACATAGTGGTTCAAATCACGCTTCCCGTATCCCCAAATTAGATTAGATTGACAAAACTTTCTTACATGGAAATCTCAGCTCGAGTCGATCACCAATGGCTACATGATACATCAAAGTAATGAAGTTCATTCCACTTTCTCCAACCATGGTCATTACCATGGTACAACCCAGGCCAACCCGAAAATTTCTCCAATGGCATCGTCAAGATCAGCTAATCTTCGATTGGCTGTGTTCTTGATCTCAGAATTAGTTCTTGCACATTTGTGAAAATTGCCACTTAACACCATGCGTGATAGGTTGATAGAACTCAGGAGCGAGCTCCAGACCTCCATGCGTGGCTCTTCCACCTGTTCCGATTATTTCGGGAAGATGAAGTTGGCCAATCAGTTTGCTTATATTATCGGGTCTCTCATAAGTCATAACACCAAACTCCGACTGGTCGGGTTACTCTAAAGTAACCTCAAATTTGGAGCTTTGATCCAGACCGTCCGATCAGAAACATGGAATGCATGGGGCCTTCAATATTAGTGCCAAAACAGATCTGACAGTTTGAATCTAAATTCACTCCAACTTGGTTGCACGCACAATTGCAATCTCGTTCTTCATTGTAATGGGTTCCTCCTTGGTCTCGTACATGCAATCTCGTTCTCTAGAGGGCCGTGACATTTTTTCATCCTGCTTCATTTCGTATGTAATGGGCCGAGGCCCTTTAATTCTTCATCTGGCCCATAGTTTTTAATACCAAACCTACAGTGATTTTGCATTCGGACCGTATGATTAGAATTCGGATTGATTCAGGGAAATTCACGGACCCCTTTAATATGGAGTTCCATTCTATGCATTAATGCACCATTTTAGTTTAGCTCCGCATCGTCGATCCGAATCCTGCCCAATCTGATCCGGACAAACAAATCGGATCTAAATTCAAATTTTGAATTACCTTAGAGATTTGAATTCCGGACAGAACCCTTTAATTCCAGAGCCTATTCCGCAGAGGCACAAACAAAGGTATAGGCAGTGGCACCAGCAGGAGTTCGGATATTCTAAAAGTAAACCAATTTTTGAGATTAGATCCGGATTGTCAGATTTGAATCGGGCCGTCAGATTAAAGAAGCCCCGTGCGCTCCACCTAGGACCGGATTGGTTCGGATTCGAATCGGACGGTCTGAATCTAAACTAAAAAATTGGGGACCCTGCAATCAAAAGCATATCAAATATGATATTATATATCTTCTCTAAGTCATAATCTCCAAACTGATAGATATGGATTGTTAGGAGAATCTTAGTTTATGTATTCTCCTCATATGTCCAATTACATAAATGACACTATGTGTGCGTCACAAGTAGATAAATGAATTATTTATTTTTAGAAACCGATTAGCTAGAAGACAAAACATTTTCCTTACACATATATACTACGTATTTTTATTTTTAATAAATGATAAATTGGTACTAATGAATTTAAAATAATTATAATAGAAAAGACCATAAACTGGATAAATGTGTGAGTTTTTGAAATTTAGAGGAATAACATGATATTATGAATTTTAAAGGGAAAATACGTAATTTCAACATTTTTGATGGGTATACATGAAATTCCTTATATTTATTATCTAATTAATTATTGGTTGATTTGTTGACGGCGTTGACAACAGTGATTACTCTGTATTTATTTGACCTTATACTTAGAGCACTACATCCCAGCAACTCAAATGAGTTTCTAAATACTGTTAACCTCTTTTTAGAAATTAAGGTCTCTAAAATTTCTAACTCACATATTTCTGAAATTAATTTTAGAGTTTCTATTAAGCCACATCAGCAACAAATTAAAAAGCAGAAATAATTTGAGCCAATCATTTGATCAGCATGGAGTTTATAAACAGTTCTTAATAAGAAACTTTACTGCATAGTTTCTAAATAAGAAACTCTCCTACATTCCTGAAACTAGATTAGAAACTGCCACGTCAGATTAGAAACTCTAATAGTATCAGAGATGCAGATGCTCTTATATTATTAAAAGACATACAATAATAATTAATTTTTACCATGCAAAAAAAAATGTAATCAACTGATAAAAAAGTAGTATATTTAGTAAGAGTCACTTATTCTCCCGATATTTTTATTAATACCCCAAAAAAAAAAATTATCAAATCTGCCCCCAACCCCAAACTTATTTTTAATCTACCCCAACCGCCCGCCTGCTGGGCGGTCCACTATTTTTTTTTTTTTAAGAGACAATATGAATATCAAGATGCTGAATTCTTAACGCTAAAAATTCGGATTTTTTATTTAAATATTAGTTAGATTACTTCTTTTAAGCATATTTATACTAAAATACGCTAAATTACTTGAAATTATGTTAAATTATGTTTACACTAAATTACTTTAAATTACACTAAATAACAATAACTTCGCTAATTATGCTGAAATACAGTAAATTATGGTAAACTACGGAAAATTACGCTAAAGTAGACCGATTATGTGCCATCTTTCATGAATCATAAAAAATAGCAAAAAAATTCTGAAAATAGTAAAAATTGGTATTCTACAAGTTCATTATGTAACTAATTTACTGAGCTACTTGGATTGAATAATAGAAATGAAAATCTTAATCAGAAACTTCAACTCAAGTTTTGAGGCTCTTTCCTTTGTTTTTTGGCGATTCTGAATTTTAGAATCTAGTAGCGGGCACGGACGCATGCGCATTTTTGTAAGCTTTCCGAAAAGGGTCATTTGCTGAAATCAGACACTCTAGCGCTGTTTTATGACCGTTTGAAGTTTTGTCGTCGTTTTTCGCCTTTTTAGTGAAGATATCGTCCCTATTCATATGTAATTTATTGTAATTTACCGTATTTTAGCATAATGTAATGTAATTTAGTGTAATTTAACTTAATATAGTGTAACTCAACGTAATTTAACATAATTTCAAGTAATTTAGCGTATTTTAGTATAAATATGCTTAAAAGAAGTAATCTAACTAATATTTAAAAAAAAATCCGAATTTTTAGCGTTAAGAATTCAGCATCTTGATATTCATATTGTCTCTAAAAAAATAAAAAAATCACTAGCGGACCACCCAGCTGCTGGGTGGTCAGCTATGGAAACTGGGCCGCCCAGTGGCTGCGCGGTCAGATATGCATGGTGGACCGCCCAGCCAGTGGGCGGTCAGCTATGGAAACTGGACCGCCCAGCAGGCGGGCGGTTGGGGTAGATTTAAAAATAAGTTTGGGGTGGGGGCAGATTTGATATATAATTTGTTTTTTTGGAAGTATTAATAAAAATGTCGGCTTATTCTCGGATACCATTTACTTGCAATGGTTGGCCATATAATTACGAACTTTTATTTTAAAATACTAATAAGGAGGTTAATTGAATCTATGACTAATAAACAAGAATTTTGATTGTATGGTTCAGAAATTAACTCAAACAGTACGTTAATGCAGAGGATACAAATTCTTTCTTTCCGGGCGCCAAGCATTTAACAACTGTCATATCGTTGATATTTATTTTTTAAAACTTATATTAGTGCAAATTGATCAACAAAATAAGAATTAAATAAAATTGATCAACAAAATAAGAACTAATTAGATTGTTATTAGTATGATTTTACTTTTCTGGGTAGAAAGTGTGTTCTACTCCATTGTGCCTTTTCAAATTATATTATTTTTAATTTTTTAATCGACAAAAATAACTATATACCGGTCAGAAGAAACAGGGTAAAGGTAATATTTAAGAAAAAATAAATTTTATTTTTTGATAGTTAATTAAGAAAAAAGGATAATTAATTATCAAAGCATATATTAAATTATCAAAACAAGGATAATTTAAATAAATTAGTACTTGTCACTTAAAACAGATTAAAAGAAAATAGAGAGAGAAATTATGTTTGAGTTTTCAAATTTATGCTTGACAAATTGTAATTACTGCAACAGAGCTGCTAACGAGCTGAATTAGCTCGAGTTATGGATAACTCGAATTCAACTCGAAATATAGTGAGCCGAGTTGAGAATACTGAGTCAAGCTAGCTGGCTGGCTCGCGAGTAACTCAAGTTGGCTCATGAATCAACTGGGTTTTCATTTGCAGTGCAACTATTTTAGACAATATTTAAGGTACGACATGCACCTAAATACAAAATTCATTATCACAGTTCGAGAATTCAATTTTCTTAAACTAGGTGCTTGTTGCCAATTAATTACGCTTGGAAATAAACGACGTGCTCCAGCATTTAGCCCCATAATTATGGCCAGTAGTCGTGATGATACAACATAGAGCACCTCTTGAGTCTTGGCCCTCTTATCATGGCCAAATAGCCAATGGATATAAATAAAAGAGTATAATATATAGATAAAATAATAAGTAACAACTGTGAATTATGAGCACACGAGCTATGACAATTTTCATGGATCCGACTTAAGAAAAACATAATTCTGCTTTTCCGATCCCAGCCATATCTATTGAATATAGGTAAAGTTATTTACAACTCCTCAAAGCCTAACTAAAAAGCAAAAAAAAGAAGAAGAACAAAAAAGAACTGTAAACAAAACAACAATGAGAGTACAAGCCACGCCCCGCTAAATGCAAAACAAAACAGCAATGAGAGTAAAGTAAATAACAAAAAATTGTTGTCTCAAAACGACAATATCCTATGCCCTGTGATCCCTCTTTGTTACAATGAACTGTGTACCAGCGCTGAACCAGCTGTATTGTTTAGTGACGACACCAGCTTGTTTTTAAGTTAATACCGTTACTTATTTTATTTCTTAACTCACTACTTATACAGAAAAGTAAATGATAAAATGATTAAATGAATGAGCTTAAGCAAAATAAAACTTCATGTACATGCACCTATTATATTGTTCATAAAAGATTAATTAGTAATGGTACGTATTATAATTGCCTAATGGGCCACCATAACTTAGAGCATAACTATTACAAAATTACAATTATAGTAGTTCCAACTTATAAAGCAAAATCTAGCTAAGAGCTATAGCTATGTTTGACTCTATAGAAAATTGCCATTGCTGTTATTTTATTATATAGTCTTTTCGTTTGTCCATCAGCCCATGTGAAGGGGCGCCTAAATGGGATTTTTTTTAAAAACCGTAAATAAAAAATTAATTCTACCAAACCAGCATGATGGCCTCTGGATTTACAAAAACCATCAGAACCGAGATGCCAATTCGGTCCCAACGATTTTTTTTTCTCCGGACCGAATTGGCATCTCGGTCCCCCTTTATTTTTAATATTGGCGCACCTCAGGCCATAGAAAATCCACAAATCCCTCTGGACCGAGATGACAACTCGGTCCCATTGTTTTTTCCTCCGGACCGAGAAGCCAACTCGGTCCCAGTGTTTTCTTTACTCGGACCGAGAAGCCAACTCCCTTCTTCTTTCTCCCATCCTCCTTACCCGAGAGCTTCTTCCTCTTCCTCTACCCGAAACCAAACCAAAAAAATTTAATTTTAACCCCTCAAATTTTCAGCCATTTTTTATTCTAATTACATATTTGAATATAGTTTTGAGAGAAGAACAAGAAAAGCTTCAGATCTACAAGTTTCATTGGGTACGTGATTAAATTTATTTTTTGAAAAAATATCCGAAATTTATAATTATTTAGTTTAGTTATAGAATAAATTAGTTTTTTGTAGTGTATTGTAGTGTAATTTAATGTATTATAGTGTGAATTTTTAATTTAGGAAAAAAATCCGAATTTTAATTTTTTTTGTACAATTATTTAGTTTAGTTTGTATGTAGTGTAAGTTAGTTTATTTTAGTGTATTGTAGTGTAAATTAGTTTATTTTAGTGTTATTTATTTAGTGATTGTAGTGTATTTTAATGTATTGTAGTATAAATAAAATGTATAAGTAGTTAGAGTAATTAGAGTAATTTAGAGTAATTTAGTGTAAATAAATTTAGTGTAAATAAATTTAAGTGTGAATAAATATTTAGTGTAAATAAATTGTATAATTTTTAGTGCAAATAAATTTAGTGTGAATAAATATTTAGTGTAAGTAAGTTGTATAAAAATTGTATAAATTTTTAGTGTAAATAAATTTTATAAATATTTAGAGTAATTTAGTGTATAAATTTATTGTATATAGTGTTTAGTAATTGTATAATGATTTGGTATGTAGGTAGAGTAATCTTGGTAATGGTTTTTTTAAAAAATAAATGTAGAATAATTTAGGCTTTTTTTAGTGTAATTTAGGTTTTTTTTAGTATAATTTAACTAATTGTAGGTTTTTTTAATTTTGATATGTAGAGTAAATTAGCTAAAGGAATTTTGATTTGTTAACTAACTGGAGTTTTTTTATGTTGTAATTTTATTTATATTGTAGTGCAAAATGGCTGCTGAACAACGCTTATTGCAATTGCCTCCTGAGGTACACAAGATATCGTTGGTGAATACAACGGTATTTGTTTAATATCGTGTTGGATTTAAATTTCAAAATAAACTTGGAAGTTTAAATTAATTTTTGTTCTTTACATTATTTTGCATGAAATTATCGTTCCAGCCGATTCGTTCACTGCGTCCTGGTCCTCGGCAAATGGGCATTCATTACCAGCCTCGGATGAAAGAAGGTTTGGTGTACTTAGGCCTGTACCAGATGAAGGATGTGACGCATTGTCAGATTGATAAACATTTGATCACTGCGCTCGTCGAGAGGTGGAGGCTCGAGACGAATAGTTTCCATCTTCCGGTGGGGGAGTGCACAGTGACACTGGAAGATGTCAGCTGTCTGTGGGGCTTACCTGTTACAGGTAAAATATTTTTTCTTACTAATTTATACTTTTGTGAGTAATTTATATTTAGTGCAGGTAATTTAGTGTAAATAAATGTAGTGTAAATAAATTTAGGAATAAATTAATATAGTGTAAATAAATTTAGGAATAAATTAATATAGTGTAAATTAATTTATGAATAAATTAATTTAGGAATAAATTAATTTAGTGTAAATAAATAGTGTAAATATTTAGAGTAATTTAGTGTAAATATTTAGAGTAATTTAGTGTAAATATTTAGAGTAATTTAGTGTAAATAAATTCTATTAATATTTAGTGTAAATAAATTGTATAAATATTTAGAGTAATTTATCTTTTTTTTAGCGTATTGTAGTGTATTAAATTGTATTGTAAATATCGAGTATATCTTTATCTCTAACATCTATGTTTACAGGAAAGGCAATTGCTGGACATACAGATGATAATTGGTCACTACTGATCGAAGAATGCCTAGGGCATGAGGTCTATGACGGCAATGAAGACAGTGAAGATGAATTTTTTTATTCAAAGGTGAACGACAAAGGCGAAGTTAAGAGATCCAAATACCATATGCGACTAAAATGGTTGAAGGACCGCTTTAACGGAAACTTGGCACATAACACTCCCCAGGAGATCGTCGACCGACACACACGGGCATACTGCATGGACTTGTTTGGATCGGTGATGTTTCCCGATGCGAACTCAAGTTCTGTCCCGATCATGTACTTGCAGTTCTTAGAGAATTTGGGACCCCTGCAAGTGGACTACAATTGGGGAGGTGCTGTACTTGCCTGCCTGTATCGTGAGTTGTCTCGGGCTTGCAGAAAGAAAACAGTTTCGATTAATGGTCCATTACTACTGCTACAGATGTGGTGTTGGACTCAGTTTCCTATGGGCCGGCCCAGAGGCAGGCACGATTTACCATTTGGCGGTGAAAACCAATTGGAGAGGCTGGCTTTTGGCGCAAGATGGACTATTCCGCACCAATGGGATGGCAACCCTATTAGAGGTACATTTATTTAAACATGTATTGAACTTATATTTCTCAATATAATTTATTGTTAATTCAATATTTATTTGTAATGTGTTCACAACTTAGGTCTTGCGCAATATCGAGACCAGTTTGAGCGTCTGAGGGTAAATAATGTCAACTGGATGCCGTATACGACTTACTACCACCAACTACCTTGGCGCGGGATTAGAGACCAAGATATATTTAGATATCGCATGTGGTTGGTCCATTTCTGGGAGTGTGAGATTCATCTTCCTGAGAGGGTTTACCGGCAGTTCGGATTATTTCAGCTAGTTCCTCCGCTGGCTCCACTGCCCTTTGATTATCTGGAAGGCATCCGCAGTATGACCCGCGCGCAGGGTTTAGACAGAGACGACGGATTTTCCGCAGACTGGAACACTCACTGGGCGGAGCATATCGCTACACAACCATGCGCAATTGGAGAGCCGGGACCTTACGATGTGGATAGGTACGTATTTTTTTTAAATTTTGAATTCGGATCCAGTGATGAGTTAATTTATTCTAATTGGTCGTTACAGGTATCCCGAGTATATTGATTGGTTCATCCGGAACGACATGACATCGATTTATCAAATGCCATAACCAGAAGTTCTGAGCCAGCCATTGCCAGAACCAGAAGAAGAAGTAGACCGTCTCGGGTATGTCTCGGAGGCCGAGGTGCAAGCACGTACCGTAAGTATTTTGATTTTAATTTTTAATATATATGCTCATTTTATTTACGAACTATCTTTCATTTTATTTAACTATTCTATTTTTTTCAGAGATTTCGCCTCATGAATATGACCGCAGAAGGAATTGCGATGGTGAAGATACCTGGGCAAATGGCTTTTGGACAACTGTTGCTAGTGCATAGTCGTGATTTTTTACGGGATATTGGGCATATCGCAATGTTCAGAGCCATGGTCGAGCAAGCCGGGCTTCCATTTGACCCAAACCACATCGATATCGGCAGTGATATTCCAGACATGAGAGCGAGGCATGTAGATGTCCAAGTTCCTCCAACGACTCATGAAGATGTTCTGCGTGGAGTTTACACCTCGCTTCGAAACATAGTAATAGACGGGAACCCTCTAGCAGATGATGCGGGGCCATCAGATGCGGCTCCGGCAAGACGCCAAACAAGGCCAGCTCGCAGATTTAGCCACTCGAATTTCACTAATCCTAGGGGCAGGGAAGCCACGGATTGATTTAGTGTAGTTTTTGTTTAGTGTATGGATTGTTTAGTGTAAACATGAATTAATTTAGTGGTTCCTCTTCTTCGACGTCTAATCCGTGCTTCCTTCTACATCTCTGACATACCAAATCTTCTTCGCATTTGAAATTCCAAAATTCCGATAACATTAACAATTAATAACAACAAAAATGCAGAAATTCGTCCATATTCCATCTAATTCGGCCAAGGTCAGAAATTCAGAAAAACAGAAATTCAGAAAATTTACAGCTCAGAAATTCGACTAGATTGGAAATTCAATTATGATTAAATGGCTACATGGAATTTTGGGTTCTTTATATGGAAAGAAAGGCGTCGAAGTCTAGTTTTCAGATAATATAACTTGTCCATACAAAAATATTACGGTTTGCTACAGTTCTGACGATTTGTCGACGGAGGTCAGAAATTCAGAAAAACAAAAAAACAGAAATTCCAAAAATTTACAGCTCAGAAATTCGACTAGATTGGAAATTCAATTATGATTAAATGGCTACATGGAATTTTGGGTTCTTTATATGGAAAGAAAGGCGTCGAAGTCTAGTTTTCAGATAATATAACTTGTCCATACAAAAATATTACGGTTTGCTACAGTTCTGACGATTTGTCGACGGAGGTCAGAAATTCAGAAAAACAAAAAAACAGAAATGGTCTTCCATTTAAAACAAACATAGTCTTATATAAAACATGGTCTTGCATTACACAATATTCATCGTTCCTTACGTCTCAAGAATTTGTTCACCAAACGACTAGCCGTCCGACCAATAGATGGTCGGCTACCAGATGGTCCTGCTTGACTACCAGTTGTTTGTACATGTGGAGCAGATGCAGATGCCTCTGTATACCTAGCAGATGCAGATGCCTCTGGCCGGGTGCCAGATACGCTTCTCCGTCTTTCTTGTGGAGCAGATGTCTCTGTATACCTAGCAGATGCAGATGCCTCTGGCCGGGTGCCAGATACGCTTCTCCGTCTTTCTTGTGGAGCAGATGTCTCTGTATACCTAGCAGATGCAGATGCCTCTGGCCGGGTGCCAGATACGCTTCTCCGTCTTTCTTGTGGAGCAGATGTCTCTGTATACCTAGCAGATGCAGATGCTTCTGGCCGGATGCCAGATACGCTTCTCCGTCTTTCAACAGTTGCCCCTGCACAATGAGGATATAAATATAATTGAGTGTGTAAAATCTTAATTTAATTAAAAATATGTACTAATTCACAATTACGATGTGGATACCTGACGGTCTTCTTCTACCGGATCCCTCTGGACGTTGTACTCCACTGCGTGGCCTACATTGAGCTTCCATAACATCCATAGCATTTGGAATTCGCTTGTGCTTCCTCCTACCCTTGTTAATTTTATTTATGTCCGGCTTGATTTTAGGTGCTCCCAACTCGTATATCCAATTGCGGTGGCTGCCGAAGCTGTGAAACTCACCTCTCCACGTGTTGACATAATTTTCAACGCTATAATAGTGACTTACATATCTCATCGGATCTAGATGTCTCTTACAGCACACCGCCAAGACGTGGTTGCAGGGAATGCCAGTAAATTGCGGTTTCTGGCAATCACAAACAGCCATTCCCTGCTCCCCTTCTGGAAATCTAACTTCGTACTTCATGTCTCCCTTCACCCC
Source organism: Carex parvula (assembly GCA_025461045.1). Taxonomy (NCBI): domain Eukaryota; kingdom Viridiplantae; phylum Streptophyta; class Magnoliopsida; order Poales; family Cyperaceae; genus Carex; species Carex parvula. The sequence continues at coordinate 96,953 of JAJGRW010000468.1, forward strand.
CTACAATCAATAAATCATGTTATTTAAATATTACAAATTGAGAAAGTTATACTAAATTTAAGAAAATATCGAACATACCGTTCTTTGGGTTCCATCATGATCGATGACCTCGTAGACGGGAAATTCACCACCCATTGGTATCACTAGGTGCTGCTTTGCTTTGGCAATCCGACGTTCTAACGCTGTCATGATTTTTCCTGATAATCTCATTCCATTTTGATGCCAATTTCGAGCAACCGCACCTCTTCTGACATACCAATCCACAACTTTATAGAATGTGCGATCAACTATTGCCGTTACAGGCAGTTGGCGAGCCACTCGGAAAATATTGTTCAATGATTCTGATCCGTTCGTAGTCATAATGCCCCACCTATTTGGGCCTCCGTCATGACATTGTGCCCATTTATGGAGTTGCAGAGGCTCTTCTTCGAGATTTTGCAACCTTTTACCACACCACATGATGTACTGGTGAGTAGTAATGCTCCTACCTTCTATCATTTCCATACCCTCATCAAACCTCCAAGGTTTCATCTTACCCACAAACACAGTGAAAATTTCTTCAATTACTCTGTCCTTGCACAACTTGTACACATTCGCCGCAATATGATGAGCACACAATCGATGAACTGCTTCACCCCTCTCCTCACACCACCCTAAATCAGTACGATCAAACACTGAACGGATTGCAGCATGCTGGTCTGATATAACACATATCCGACCGGGGCCGACAACATCTTCGCGTACAAATTGCATAAACCAGCCCCAATTATCTGAAGTCTCCTCTTCCGCAATTCCGAATGCTATTGGCAGTAATTGTTGTTCTGCATCATAAGCGCATGCCATGAATAGTTTTCCTTTGTACCTGCCGGATAGGTGTCCTGCATCTACACTTATAACTGGTCGGAGATATGGCCAGGATTGAATGCATGGACAGAAAGCCCATGCCACACGGATGAAAATATGTTCGCCCAACGTGCTAGATGGTTTGTGATCAATTCTGTATCTTGTACCTGGATTAGACCTCTGGATTGCACCGAGCATAGAAGGTAGCAGTTCGTAAGCTTTCTCCCAAGAACCAAATAAATCGGCAATAGCCAGCTCCCTCCCTCTCCAAATCTTGCTGTATGAAGGCTCAACCGTTTTGAACTCCTGTCTAACTGCAATTCGACATGCTTTTATTGACATCTCCAGGTCCTCCTTGAGACCCGGTTTGATTATATCTGCAATCATCCTGGCAGTCATCTGACGACTGTCTGCTGTACATGCAGTACTGTAACAATTGTGCTCGTATGGGTTTGTTGCAATTGTCCAATTGCCCGTCGCAGTGGTTTTTGCGTATACCCTCCACGGACACCCCTCCACTGTACATACAACCACATATCTGTTACGACTTGTCTGGGTTTGTTGTATTTCTAAGTTATTATCCATGGCATATCTATTCAACTTCGATTTAAGATCAGCTTTGGATTCAAATATCTGTCCCACCGAAAATGGACCGTCGATTCTGGGTGGATGACCAAAAAATGCTTCATCCTTGTACGGTATCGGCACATCGTCATGAAATGCCGAACAAGGATGCTGCAATCCCCGATTAATAAAAGGAATAGACGATTGCCACTCATTCCTTACTTCTTCCATCCTAATCTGATCCTCAATTTCGGCCATTTCCTCTTCCCCGACAACCGTGTCATCAGGGTCAGAGCTTGTTTCTGAGTCAGTATCATTATTCAGTTGGTCAAAATAATTCTGCAAATCAACCGGGGGTGTTTCGGGGGTTTCATCACAATGTGCCGGTGAATCAATCACCGGTATGTCTCTGCTAGTTCCGGGTACACTACCCGGGTATGGGTCATAATTGGTCTGACTAACAACTGGTACTGACTCAACCACTAATTCAAGAAGTTTAAAATTCAATACCGGAGTGGCATTCGCAAGCACCATATACCAAGTCGCTTCGTGGTCTATGTTGAACAACTGGTATTTTTCTGCTGAGCCAAGTGGTGCCGTGTTCAAACGTGCGCTGATTGTCAGATCGAACCGGCTAGGGAGCAAACGAATGCCAACATATATCTGTCTTCTTAGCTCATCAAGACTAGTTGAGTTAGTAACAGGAAATGTACAGGTCGGTGCGTCTGTAATTTCGCGTCTGTGATACACATTTATTAATACTTGAGACATTTCCTGAACAAAAAATTTCACGATTAACCTTTGATAATTTTCAATTTTACAGCAAAAAATACGATCATAATTGAAAAAAAAAACTTACTACAGTATTCAGACGAACGCTAGAGGCACAATGCAGGAGCCGATCTGTAATTTGGAGGCATGAAGGTCTCTGAAAGAGAGGAAGAAGAAGGTCTCGGAAAGAAGGTGTCAGAAAGGAAGAAGAAGCTCTCTGTCTGTCTCGCAAAAAAATAATGCAGAGAGGAGATAGCAAATTCATTCTTGGACAGAACTTCTGGACCGAGATGGCTACTCGGTCCAGAGGCAGCTAAAATAATAAAATAATGACAAAGAGAATAAAATAATGCCAAAAAATTCACTGGAATTCTCTGGACCGAGATGGCTACTCGGTCCGGCCAACAAATTCTCTGGACCGAAATGCCATTTCGGTCCAGAGGCAACAACACGATCGGCCACACAATCCTGCTCCTGCTCTCTTTTGCTGTGAAAAAGGTAGGGACCGAGATGCCAATTCGGTCCGGAGAAAAAAAAATCGTTGGGACCGAATTGGCATCTCGGTTCTGATGGTTTTTGTAAATTCAGAGGCTATCATGCTGGTTTGGTAGAATTAATTTTTTTATTTACGGTTTTTAAAAAAAATCCCACTCAGCAGTCAGCACGGCTTCTTGAATTAATAAGTATGAAGATTGGTTAAATTGGAGAAAAATATGCCCAAGGGCTTTAACTCAAAAAAAAAAAAAAATTGGAGAAAAATATTTTTCTTTTACCACGATACCGTTCCTTATATGTAGGCTGCACAAAAAATTTGTAGTTCGTAATTCGATTAGAGTTTGATTCGAAAAAGTTCGTAAAAAGTTCGATTCGAAATTGAGTTCGTTCGAAATTAATTCAAACCTAACTCAAACTGGACCTAGTTCGTTCGAAATAGGTTCGCAAACCAAACTTAGTTCGAAATTAACTCAAACGTGAACCGTTAATTTCCGCTGATAATGAACTTTAATGTTTTATTTAGGATAATATATGGGTTTGTAATAATTCTAAGACTTCGTGATTGTTCTGTTTTTCTATTGATATTTAAATTGTACTTTGAATACTTTGGATATTTGAAAACTTTGGTGATGTTGCTCCTGTTGGCTATTTGAAAAACTTTGGATTCTGTAATTGTACTGAACTTTGATTGATTGTACTAAACTTTGGTGTTTGATATAAATTTCAGCGTTCTAAATAGCTAGCTATACCTTTTTCAAACCACAAAAGCTAAGCTATGAGATAAAAGTGCGCTAATTCAGCTACGACCGCTATTAGCCTATTACCGCTATGCTACATGAGCTTTTTTTTGCGATTTACATGGGTTTTTGTTCTTATTTATGATGCTACATGGTCTGCTATAATAAGTATTCTAAACCAAACTATGTGCTTATGTTCCTATTTGTGATTTAGTCTCTCATTCTATATTAGAAAATATTCAAATATTAATTCTTTCTTTTGCTTGCTCTTTGTCTAGTATTCACTTGTAAAATTATTGCCGTTCGTTTCAATTGAAAACTAATTATGATTATTATAATATATAAAATATTCAAATAAGTATACTTACTTCATTTCACTTGTAAAATTAATTGCTCTTTGTCTATTATAATCTGTAATACTATTAAGTATGAACTATTAAATAATATTACTTTGTAAATCCTTTCTTTTCTTCTTATTTGCATGATTGAAAAAAGTATAGATTTAGATTAGTTATCATTTGATTGTTACTCAAATTCTCTAATATTGATCATGTTGATAATTAGTAGAATATAAATTTTGAAACGAAAAAAACGCTATGTATGATAGCTACACTATTCGCAATAGTTTTTTTGTTTGTCTGCCCACTATGCTGCTATAATCGCTATTTAGAAACCTTGATAACTTTGTTATTTGTAATGAACTTTGATATAAACTTTGGTGTACTATGTAATTAGAATTCAGAATGCCTGAGTTTTTATTGAAGTGCTGTAATTTCGAACTATGGCTCAGCCATAAGTCATAACTCGTAAGTCGTCACAAAGTTCGTAAAAGTTCGAAATTAAGTTCGTAAAAAAAGTTCGATTCGAAATTGAGTTCGTTCAAAATTGAGTTTGTTCGAAATTAATTCAAACCAAACTTAGTTCAAAATTAATTCAAATCAAACTTAAACAGGAGGTAAGTTCGGTTCAGTTTGTTTGCAGCCCTACTTGCAGCCCTACTTATATGTCTCTCGCGCGTTTTGACACAACCTCCTTTTCTTTTTGTCTTTGCAAACTCTTTCATCTTTTTCCTTTTTGGCAAGCGTTCTTATTCGCAATCATACTCTCTTATCATTTTACAATTTGCTTCCGAGTTAAGAAAATAAGAGAACGAAACTAGAAAAGAAAAGAGCATGAAAGAAAATAAAGATGATGTTAATTTAGAAGAAACAACTATTAACGAAATGAATAAATGGATTATTCTTATTCATCTTCTTTTTACGTACATTTTTTCTTATACAGACAAGATGATTGTTCTTTTTTTTGTTATTTGTCCCTTCCCTTCTAGAATTCAGATCCCCTAAAGTAACTCATTTTTTAGTTTCGATCCGGACCGCCCGAGCTACTCTAACACGAATAGTAAAGGGGCCTTGTGCGTTCCACCATGACCAAATTGGCTCGAATTTCTGATCGGATAGTCCAGATCAAAACTAAAAAATTGAGTTACTTTAGGTAATACGGACTCCCCTTCCTCTCCCTTCACCGTGTCCGCATCCCCTAAAGTAATTCATTTTTTTTTAGTTTTGATCTGGATCGTCCAAACAGAAATATGGGCTAATCCGATCCATGGTGGAATGCACAGAGCATCTTTAATAGATCAGACGGTCCATATCAAAACTAAAAAAATGGATTACTTTAGGGGATCCAAATTCCCCTTCACCTCCCCCTGTCCATTTCGGGAGCATACTCTTACAAACATCTTTCTCTGCTTTTACTATTTGTATATAAAATCCAAATCACACATGACAGTATAAATATTGTCAACTAATAATGTAAGTATAAACACAAAAAAAGTTTTGAGTACGACTTTACAACTATAAACACCTAGCAGTATAGTTTTCCACATAAATATACACACCCAAAAAGTATAAGCACTTGACCTTATAAACATATGACTATAAATGGCCCAGTTTATGGATAAACACCTGACCCTGTGGATATTAATACTTGTGTATGATAAAAAATACAAACATTTACTAGTGAATGCATAAATAAATACTCGTGCAAAATTAATCATACGCATAGGCGCTGCACATGGGGATGAGCCAAGCACATGGACTCCACGTGAGTCTGTATCCCTCCCGATACCTGAGATGCAATGTATATAAACGGGCGGTCCAAATTGAATCGGGTCAAATTCAATTCGGTACCTATGAAAATTATAGGAGGTCCGTTTTGAGATTTGTGTCAGGTTAAAATAACGTACAGATTTAATAATTACACCTCACGTATCTAGGGGGAATCGAGATCAGCTAAAATTCGAGATTCATGAACAGTACTACTGAAATTTCTGAAATCCGAGATCCAACCGTTCAACTTTTTCTGTGCACGCATCTCGAAACAGCTCATTTTTCTAAACAATTCAATAGCCGGATTCTGAATTTCAGAGTTACTGTTGATATGATCTCCGATTTCAGCAGATTTGGATCCACTATAGGGGGGTGTCCGAATTCCCTTCTCGTAGAGTCGTAGGGCATGGTCATCACATATTTTTAAAATACGAATGATTAATACTTATTGTTATGAATTATAAACAGTTAAGAAGACAAATTGTAAAAACTAAGCAGCGGCAGCATCTTATTTTATTTTCAATTAAACAGCTCCATACCATCAAAACGAAAAAGAAAAATAGTAATAACTAGTTAGTAAAATGAAGCCCAAAAGGTCCAACTAAAAATAAAAGCGAAGACTAGTTAGTCAAAAATAAAGCCCAACTAAAAATAAATGAGAAGACGAATACAACAAGCTAACATATGAAATATGTCCATATATTATGTATTACGACTAAAAAGTAAAAATGAAGTTAATGACTAGTACTTGTTGGCGATTTCTGCTTTACTTCTATCCTCAGCAGAGACTTTGAATTTGAGGATTTTTTGAAGACTCGCAAGAGGTTTTACTTGCTTGTGTGAAGCATGACTCTGATCATTGGGACATAATTCATTCGATAAAGCATCTGTAAAATTTAATACTGAATTATTGATACCGTTTCATATAACATACTGGTAACCTGAGAGTAGAATTTCCCAATTATTCAATTTCAATGATTTATGGGAGAAAAAGTATCTCCAGTGTGACAAAAAGTTCAAATATTGAAATGTACAACTAGTTGAGCTGCTGTGCAGAGTACCTAAGCTTGTCTGATTCAACCTCAACTTGTTTGGGACTAAAGGCTTGGTGGTTGTTGAGAAAGACAAGACCAATGAATAATTTATATTTGAACAATATTAGAAAGCAGTTAAAACACTTACCACTTTCAGAGAAAATGTAGCATGTCCCAGTAGTCTCTTGATACTCTCCTATCTATCACAATAAGAAATGCACTGTTAAATTTTAAATTCCGCTGATCCACTGATAATCAACAAAGATACTGCCGATTAGCTTTTAGATGCAACAACCTAACTATATCAAAAGGTGAATAAAGGAGGAACAATCTCAGCAATATATTCGATTAATAGTCCTTGATTACTTAAAAGGAAAATTTTGATAATTTGCAAACACTATTAACTGTGATTAAAAGTGCACATCAAACAACAAAGCCAATATAGGGCATAGCCAGAAGTGACAAGAAAAAGGGAAGTCTAAATCATGATTAGGTTCAGGTCAAATTGTCTCAATATAGGCCATTTTGGTCATGTCATGGTGAAATTCAAGATTTGAATTATGGTTTACTTCAAAATCTCAGACTACTTGGATCTCTGGTTGTGTTGGATCTAAGTTTGTACTTATTTCAAGGATTTTTTTTTTTTTAAGGTTTATTTCAAGGATTGTTACCAGGAGTAAATAAACTTCATGCTTCAATTAAGGTTTATTTTTTTCTTTAAAAGGGGAGAACCAGGAAATGGAGTCCCAAGTTAGATCCATTTTGTTTTCTAGATCAGATTAATTTCTGGTTAATTTGGGTTCAATTCAGGGTCTCTATGTATTCAGGTTATCAAATTAGGTTGCCAGGTGAATCCAGCTTTGGATATGTCCAATTCAGGCCAAATTGGGTCATGCACAATAATTTTCAAACTTATCTTGAGCGCATAGGTTCCTATTGAAGTGTGATCAGACTGGTTTTCTACAAATTTCAAATTGGTTACCCTCTATAGCAGTAGCTCATAAACTCCGGTAGCTCAGATTGTTTATATTGTTTATAGGTTCCTTTTTTTTATTTGATCTTTCTTAGTTTTTTACTTTTCCTCATAATTTTCATGATATGCAATTATTCTCTAAAAAGTTTGGCTTCTAAGGTAACTCTTGTAATTTTGGCTCAATATTATGCAAATCTTGTTTTAATTTTTATGTAATTGTTGATAGGAAACTAAAATAACTTGAAATTGATTTCTGCAAAGTATGACAGCAACCAAAAACTTCCAGAACAGTAAGACCTTGTAAACGAAAACATAAACAAAGAGGAGAAATGATACTCACCAGCTTTAGATGATCACCGATTTGTAATATAGGAGACGGAGTATCCAAACCCTACATTATGAGATGCCAAAATTAACATAACTACTTTAATTAACGAGCAGGATCTAACTGTACATTAATTACTTAGCAGTTAGCAAATGCAGGGATGGACATACTGAGCACACAGGTCATTGAATGGCTCGAATCACCTTTCGGTACTAATATAATATTATACCAGTATGTACTAACATGCAGTTTTAGTCTAACAATGAATGATAGAATCAATTATTTTATGCATATGCTAATTCAAAATTTAGAAGGTGCAAAATTGACATTTCTCATTCTAGAATAAATAAAATAAAGTATCTTGAACATACAGAAAGCACAAATGGTGCATTTGGAGGGATATCTGAATAAACACAGTCATCTAAATCGAGAAATACAAACTCTTCTTCATAATCCGGTTGTTTGTCCATTTCCTTGTATGCTTCCATCTCCAATTACTTAACTAAGAGGCAAGAAAAAAACAAAAGCAATGTCAGTTCTTTTTTTTTAAATAAAATGAGGCTTCGGGTAAGTCACTCACCAAGTAAGAGATTATAACAACTAAATAGGAAAAAGTTCTATATATCACTTATCATCTACATATCACAAATAAATCGACAAGGTCTACTTCAAATTACTACATGGGCAGGAAATCACTGTTTTTCAAATTGGAGGAAGCCATAACTAAAATAATAGAAGATTTATACTAGGATAGAATTATACCTTTATGAAATACAAACTTGCACCGGACACATGGTACATGACAACAGAAATTGCAGAGATATTACAGAGAGATTAGGAGGGGTGAGGAATAAGGACATTTTTATTGAGGTGTCTTTATGACACTCTAATAGGCAACTTCTGAGGTATTACAATATAATTATTTAGTTGGATTGACTGAGGTATGGGGTCAAGAGTACAAAATTGCAAAATATTTATGAGGTCATATTTGGAAATTTTGAGATTTTGAGATAGCTAACAAATACATTTAAAAATCATGTAAAATTTTACAACACAGACTGGTGGGAAATAAAGAGGTCTCAACTGACCCCCATTCGCCAAATGCAGATCTCTTGCTCTACACTTTATTATTGCTACGTTACAGCTCATATGAGATCAAAAACCCAAGACGCGGATCAAAGGGAAACTAATAAAGAATTAAACAATCTTACTAACACAGCAATACATTACCATATGATCTGACACCCAGTGAAATCTTATGCTGGTACATAACCTAATACAATATGCACTCCAGAAACCCCTGCACATTGCAAGCAATTTTGCATTTTGAACAACAAAGCTCGGTGAATCTTGGTAGACACTACCAAGGCTTTTCAGAAAAAAACAAAGCTCAGTGCACAATGATTCCATAGCAGCTGTCATGCTCGTTGTATCAATTATAGTGAATTATTTCTGGCATTTAGGCTTGTCACGCAAATTCAACAGCCCTTCTATTGTATCATACAACATGCAACTTTTGGGGCATGAGCTACACTAGGTACAATTAAGAAATAGGGACAACTTTGGATTATGATCTGGTATTAAAATTTGGAACTCAAATAATTACAGGAGCTTGATCGTCCCAAATTTGGAACTCAATTTGGTATTAAAATATACTGATCGTCCCCAACCTCAAATAATCAGGAACAACAAATGTGGTATTAAAATACTGTAAAATGTCCCAACTTATTATTTAGTCCACATCCCCAAAATAAACACGTTAAATAGATTCTCCTCCTAAGACAAAAGAACTTACAAGTTCTGTTAAATTGAAATTCTAAACTTCAACTTAGGTAATCCTACTCAAATTCAGGAAAAAAAAAAAAAAAAAAGCCAGGACAGAAGGAAAACCTCATGAGAACCCAAAGCCCTAATCACGATTGAAGTGCCTTCCGCTGGTCATGAATCTCTAAGAATGGAGCAAGCGATTGTCGAAATAAGGTGTGAGAGTACGACTGTACGAGACCAAGAAACTCGCTCGTTGAATTCACTCGCAGGGAACGACGACGGACTATTCGACTAGAATTCTGTTGGCACAAAGGGACCGGTGCATTTCTCCTCGGCCGGCATTGATCGGACGGTTCGATATAAGATCAAATATTATATTACCTCAGAGGATGGACTCCGCGAAATCATATCACCAGTTTAGATCTACTGCCCGATCTGCTTTGTTACAAATATTAGACTATATTAAAGGGCCAAGCATTCTACTTTTGACCGGATGAATATTTATCTCAGGTAACATAATATTTCTGTTTAGATCAGGACCGTCCGGTCAGCATCTGAACAAAATATTAAATAGAAATATTTTGTTATTGGACTCGGACCGAATCAACTCAATTTTGATCGGACGAACCAGACTCAAACTCTTTGAGTTACTTCAGGAATCCGAATTCACGTAGTCCCTGAAAAACAGCTACTTCTACTACTACTACTAACTGCCTTTCTTTCTTCCATAAAGCTGTTACGTGCCTCCACCACTTCGTTTTACCGGTTGGAACCCGAGATACCCAATGGGCATCAGACTAAAATCGGTTGGAGCTATCTGATTCACGTCAAGATCCATGCATATCGTTTGTATCACGTTAAGATCTGTGCATATCATTTCAAAATCTGTACATATCAAGTTTCTGCGAATCGAACTATTCCAGCTAGATATTGAACCAACACGGACCGACTTGATCCAGTGCCCTCGAACGCCCCCTTCTTCCTTGCCGGTTTGCCAGGATGCCCCACAAATATCCATCTTATATTTTAGAAAGAGAGCAAAACTAGGGTGTGATGTGCTCACACCGTGAGCGCACCTCCTATAGAGCGCATTTTCAAAGTTTAAATAGTCGATTCGAATCTTCCAACGTGTTCTTCATATTAAAATGTGCTTGGAAACCAAATTTTACATTTTTTGGAAATTTTTTACTATTTTTTCAGAATTTTTTGTTTTTCAAATTTCAAATTATTGTTTAGTTTAATAAAAAATTCTGAAAAAATAGTAAAAAATTTCAAAAAATGTAAAATTTGGTTTCCAAGCACATTTTAATATGAAGAACACGTTGGAAGGTTCGAATCGACTATTTAAACTTTGAAAATGCGCTCTATAGGAGGTGCGCTCACGGTGTGAGCACATCACACACTAGTTTTGCTCTTAGAAAGATATGGGGTAAATATTTTAACAGAGCAGTTTTGACTTCAGACAGCGCACGCACGCAGGACTATTGTGATTCTAGAGTCCATGTGCCGCGTCAAGTCTAAACAGCTCTGCTAAAATCTTCACCCAAGAAATGAGGTAACTTTTAACTTCCTTTGTTAGAGTTGGACCATTTCTCGATTAGGACCAATATATATAGGCCTTATATCCCGGAAGGTACTCGTTGGATACGCAATGAATTATTGAATGCGCTCTTCTCGTGCTTAGATTGCATCTGGATCCAACTGAACTTGGGCTCCAGAACTGTCGGACTTGGCCCAGAGAAATTCGTCCTTAAATTGAAGCTACATTATTTATTTAAAAAAAAATTTCATAATAGCAAAACATACAATTTAACTCTTTTTTTTTTGGTAAAAAGAGAAGTGGGTTAAGAACGCGATGAGATGATTTTCAAAACATGCGGAACTGCAAAGCGGTTATACGGAGATGATTTTCTGGACAGTTATATATTTAGTCCCATTCATCAGGTAAATATTGCCACTAATTAATTTTCTTTTACAATCACGGAATTGCCCTTTCAATCATGACATGTTTTTTAGACACGAAGGCATGAAATCTTCAACAGACTTGCCCCATTACCATCCAACAGTACACGATCTGGTCCTACATGGCAAAGCACGTCATGTGTCCCTTGGTCCCAGTACCCATCAACTCAACACGAGCAGATCTCAATTTTCTCTACACATTCATTCATTGCTGCATTCGTTCTTTCGTTTCTCCAAAACTCAACCATGTGAGGCCTATTTATCTACAGAAAGCGATGTGTGTTTTCAACAGAACATGGGTTTGGACTTTTTATTTTACTCCGGCAATAACTAGTGAGTGAGGCTATGGATTCATATTTTATGGAGGAATTCATGTATATTCCTCAAAAACTTGGAATTACGCATTGTTTCCCTTTAAATTCATAATATTATATTTACCTTTTTAAAGTTTTAAACTCACAATTTTACACATTTTATTGTCTTTTCTATTAAACTCAGTTAAATTTATAAAATCTCCATTTTATCTTTTATTAAGAAAAAAAAAATATATAGTGCAAGGACAACTGAGTCATTTTTCTACTTAGGCATACATAGTAAAATTTATGTATATGCTTATATAAGCGTCGGAAATAATTAATTAAATGACTCATTTGCTCTCAGAAACTGTCTAATTAGAAGACATTTTTCTAAGACATGCTACATATATTTTATTTTTCTTAATAAAGAGTAAAATGAGTATTTTATAAATTTAAAATGAGTTTTAATAGAAAAGACACTAAAATGGGTAAATACGTAGAGCTTTTGAAATTTATTGAGGAGTAAATATGATATTTTGAATTTTAGAAGGGAAAATATCGTAATTTCGAAGTTTTTGAGAGGTATAGATGAAATTTCTCCTATCTCTATTTTTAAGTTGAAATAGTCAATCTAAACTGTTTAACATGATTTTCATATGTAAATGTTTATGGAGAGCAAAATTTTACATTTTTTTGAATTTTTTACTATCTTTTTAGATAAGTAGAAGACCACTACTTTTGAATGGTCAGGAATTTTTAGATCAAGTGATTATTTTACTTATCTAAAAAAAGATAATTTTCTTTTTAAAAAATAAAATTTGGTTTGCAGATATATTTTCATATGCATATTATGTTTAACATTTTAGATCGACAGTTTAGACTTCGAAAACATATATATGAGTCTATAGCAAGGATTGTTATGTAATATGCCATAGTCTCACTTAGAGGTGCTATCGGGTCGGATCGGGTCCGGATACTATTATATTTGGATCCGTATCCTAAAAGTGTTCGGGTCCAAATTTCGATCCATATACTTATTTATTTCAAATCGGGTCGGGTCCGGATCCGGATATCTATCTACCCGTAGATATTTCGGGTCCAGTCTTTCGGTTCCGGATAGATAGATACCCATAACTTGTTTGTGGATTATCGGGTCCGATCCGGATATGGGCGGTTCCGGATCCGAAGTGGGTATATGTCACAACTCCCAAGAATTTGAGAAAGTAAAATATTAGAGATGGTGATTTCCTTTTCTATGATTCAAAAAATTCAGGAATGGAATATTAATACTAATTTTTTAATAGAGAATTAAATTTATGGCAGATATTTGATTTCAATGAGATTTATTGCAAAGACATATCAATGAGAGCAATAAAATTTCATGATTATGCAGAGGATATATAAGGCAAATATTGAAAGATATATTCAGAGCAATAAATTTTCATGATTATGCAGATGATATATAAGGTAGATATTGAAAGATATATTCAGAGCAATAAATTTTCATGATTATGCAGATGATATATAAGGCAGATATTGAAAGATATATTTAGAGCAATAAATTTTATTAAAAAATTAATATGCAAAATGTGATTACTGGCATGACATTTGTTAATTTGATTATATGTAAAATTGTATTTTCATAGTTATTAATATATGTTTTATCGGGTATTTATATGGGTATCTGGTCGGATTCGGTTATGGGTCGGATAACTAATTCAAACCCATATCCTATCCATTACAATATCGGTTCCGGTTCGGATCCGGATCGGATATTAAATTATTAATTTTGTAACCGTACCCATAATTTAACCGGTTATATTTTTTAAACCATACCCTACCCAAATTAACTGGATCTGGGTCGGTTCCAGGTCGGATCCGGTTCGGTTCCGGATCGGATACGGGTAATCGGATAAAAGTAGCACCTCTAGTCTCACTCATATAACTAATAACTAATAAGAAGATGAAATTAACTTTATCTTATACATAGCATGTGATGGTCTCTTACCAGAAAAGCTATATCGTTGATCACTCAAAAGAGAGCAATGTTTCTTTTAATATTTATAAACTCGTAAATGCTATCGGTTCGGACTGCAAGCGCACAATCCTATCGAGTAGTATATTCGAGATCGATCCACAGGGAATATTGGTTCAATGCTTTGAGCGATCGAATCACAATCTTTCGAAAGGCTAGACGAAATCTGTAAATTGAAAGATGTTGTTGTGATCAATGTAAATTAGGAAGCAATTAAAAGTAATTAAAATAAAGATAGAGATGAGAATTTCTAGGGTTTCGGCACACCATTGCTACTCAATCCGCTTTGACAATATATTCCTGTTGCGTCTGATTTTCTGTTGTTGTTTAATGAAAGACACCACATAGGTCATTGCGATTTATGTTACGCAAGAATGACAGATCTTTCATCGAGATTCTACATAGGACACTGCGATTTTTCTTACGCAAATGTCTGATATCTCAAATACCCCAAATTACTACATAGATCACTGCGAATTTATTTTACGCATGTGATAGAATTTGGTACGCGTTTTGTTGGTCTGGTTTATGATTTCTCCGCTAAGGTTTTCTTCACATAAACCTAATAAATCTCAACGAGACTAATTCATACAAATAGTTTCTCTTACCATTAAAGTACTGTCACTACCCTAATGGACTCAAACTAGATCATTGAAGTTAGATGAAGAGGTAGTAAATCACAAAAGCATTTTGTTTCAACAACAAGAAATCATAATCAACAGAAATATATATATCAAAACATCAAGAGTAACAAGGTTTACTGCCTAGCCCTAAGAAAAGGAACTTAACCGCGGAACGGCATTGTTACAAGCACTCCTCTCTTCTCACTTTAATCAAATCTAACCCTAATTACAAAGATAACTATTCCTTCTGTCCAGGGGCCTTATATAGGAGTGGAGGGACGTGTGGAGGTTGAGTAGAGGCTAAGAAAGTGATCTGGAAACAGCTGTCGGCAGTTATTCCCCAAGAGATGCCTTCGGATACGGGCCGTATCAGGTGATACGGTCCGTATTAGGTCCTTGACGGTTAGGGTTTGATGCTTCCAGCGCTATCTCCTGGTCTGTGCTAGGTCTGGTCCGTATTAGGCAATACGGACCGTAACAGAGACTTAGTCGATGAGCGTCGCTGATACGATTGACCCGATTCTAGCTCCATTTGGTGTAAAATAGTCCTAAAACTTGTTTTTTGTAATAAAACATAAAGAATGGTGACAGTAGTCTTTTTCTCTAATAAAGTAAACATAAGTGTGAGAAAATATGTAAAACCTAAGTCAAAACCATACGTAAATCATCATTATTTTGACTCTGATCAATCGTCTATAGAGAATGGGACACAAAAAATAGTGCAAGTGAGATACAGATACTTCCAAGCAGAGCAAACTTCTAGAGCCATGACATTATGACATACATTACTTGCATTAAAAAGAAAACAGTAGAAAACAAAAATAAAAACCCTAAAAAAAAATAAAAGAATTTCTATCCCAATCTTTAAATGTAAATGCAGTAAACATATTTGCATATTAGGCTTAAAGACTCAATAATTGTTGGAAAGCGCCAAAAACCGTATGGATACCAAACTCCACCAACTCAATGAAACAACAAAATTTTATCTCCTATTCCTATATAGAGCAATATTCCCTTAAATTGCAAATCTTCTTGTGGCTCCTTACCTAAACGCAACTGCTGACAGAATAGATGCTAAATGCTGGTACTTTATTGTTCTGTGAAGGGGTTTAGAGTCTTTCTTTCTTTCTTTTATTTCTTCCTCAATTTTGGCTCCTTGATTTTTGTAATTGTTATCGCATATATGTCACCTCTTGCTTAATTATATACAAGGAATTGGGTTTTGTCCAAAATATTTTGGACAATTTATTCAAAGTTGGACTCAAACTATCCGGTTCATACAAACAATTTTAAATTTAATAATTTTAAACGGTTCTGTGAATATAAACCGTCCGTGTAAATTTTGACACTGACAAAATGGGTTAAGTCCGATTTTACACAAGGCTTTGCCAAAGTTCTTTGGACCCCAACCAATTCTAGTGAAATTATAGTAGGTTTGCTGTATTGTACAGCTAGTTTTTCTAAAGTAATCAAACATTGATCAAATATAATTCACTTTTTTTTAAAAGGTGCAAGCACCCGATTTATTAACTTGAAACAAAAATAACAAAACTCCTACATTCAGAAATACTGAAAACCCAGAAGAAATGACCCTAACAACTGGTTTCACCAGACACTTTTAGCTTCCCTTGTTGGTAACTCGGTCTCCCTCCCGTTATCACATACCACATGGAACCAGATTTTGATACCATGTAATTAGGAAGGAGAAATTGGCTGTTACTGTGTCACATCAGCACACACATGACATATTGACATTGCTACCTTGCTAAACACAACCCTTATTTATCCAGCTATCAGGACCACACATCATCACCACCATTATATCAAGCACTTTGTTTGCATAACTCATACATCCAAACCATAAAATATAAAATTGAAGACATCATGGAGCCAAGTCATAAAATTTTCACATTTAAGCCAATAATATTACAAACACTAAATAATTAGCAGCCAAAATAAACAAGAGGAGAAGGTAAAAACAAAAAACACACATCTTTTTGGGACTTCCCACACAAATAACCAGATGAAAGCCCCAAAGAGCGCTCTCTCTCCCAACTTTGGAGAGGGCTACAAGGGCCCACAACTCGGCCCTACATTCCACACAAAAACACAACAAGAAGATACATTAGGAGATTCTCTATATATATATAAATATAGCCTTGTGGGGTTGCCTTTGCACCCTTCAACAGCTATATTATTTATATTCTCCCCTACTATAATATGAGTAAACAGAACCAAAACAAAAAAACACTTGGCCCCATATATTTATATAGAATGCATTTAATTAGGAGAAGTTAAGTCTGGAGGTGTAGGTGGCCTTAGGAGACCAGTTCCTTGGAATCACATCGCGTGCGGAGAGGGTTTGTTTTGTGGACAATGTGGTGATCCGAACTGAAAATGGGCCCTTCAGGGACCCTCCATTGAGGCACCATGTTGCACCCCAAATGTGCTCCATGTTTAACCATTGTGCAGAGTTAGCCTGCATTTAGCATTTATTTAATTAACCAAAATAGTAAAAACAAAAAATAATAATTTGCATTATTTCATGTCTATATTATACATTAATTAGAAAATAACAAATATTGTAACGTAATGGGCAAGTGGAAGGCAGTCTTCCCTTTTCTTTTGACAACGCTACAAGATCAAAGAATGTTCCAGGGTGTACATGCCAAGATTTTCTTTTGGGGTTGTGCATTAATCTACCGTCAAGTAGAAATTAAAAGTGATTGCTTTATTATGCTTTAGCCCCTTTATCATATGTAAAGGGATTTTACTAAGTTTGCACGTAAAGCTACTTTAGATAATTACAGCTTATTTCTCTATATAAGGAATCTTTTGCTAATGAATATCTTCTGTGGAGTTATGACCTGTGACCATTAACTGTTGTTTTGGTATCAGGATTTTTCTGAAGTGACACATATGTACTTATTGGCTGAATGCCTAAATGTTACAGCTTTTAGCAAGAATTGCAGTAAAAAAATTCAGATGTTTTGCCGGTCAAATCTAATATTAAACAGTACTTATTAATATGACTCAAATTTCTCTTGTGGCTGAATACCGAAGTGATGCATTCCTTAATCCTATGTGAATTGTTCAGGTTGGAATGAACTGCTGGAGGAGTTTCAGAACTTGTCCTAATTGCCATTTATCATGAAATAACAAATAAACATTATATTCCTCATAAGTTTGACTATTTTTAAGTGATTACTGGTTCATGGTGAACAACTAAGCATAACATGAAGCATGTCTGGCACAAGCTTGGCTAGCCTTTTTTATTGTATTCTATTTTTTCTGGTCAATTTTATTCTACACTCTTATTTTGTCTTGAACCAAAACCGATAATCAAATAGCTGGAATTATAATGAAGAACAAAATTAAAAGAAGGTAACAGGCTTACTGGTTGAATCTGCATGGATCCGATATCACCATCACCATCCTCATACTCTACCAAAAGAGAAAGCCAGGATTCTGTTGATCCTTCATTTACATGAAAAGCTATGTTCTCATTACGGTATTTGCAGGGAGTCCTGTTATATTACAACATTATTTAAACTTTAAGATGCGTTATGTATCATGTAAAGACAGGTACAGGATACAGGTGTACTTAGTTTTATTCTTTTACATGCCAGTTTAGGCTTCAAAATTTATCAGATGATAAAAAAAGCTATAAAAGAACATGGGCTTCACCTAAAGTTCAAGCGTGCTAAATAAAGAAAAGAATCCAAAAAGGGTGCATGCAATACAACAATGAAATCTGCGCTTGGACCTTGAAAAAAGGCCGAGGGTATAAATGTTATTTCAGGTTGCAAGTGAAAAAGGTTAACTTCAGTTATGTTGGTTCACAAGCCGAAAATCACATTATTTCAATTTTGACAGAGGTGAAAATATCAAGACAAACCCCAAGCAGGAAATTAGAAGACCCCTTTGTTTTTTTATAATTCCTCAAAAAAAGAAGAAGACCCCTTTGTCTCTATCCAGTACAGACTGTTCATCTCTGCTTCTACCAACGTGACACAGTTGTAAAATGACATCTACACCCTTATTTTAAAGTTAATTGAGGTAACTAAACATAATTGTTTCTCCAAAGTAAAACTAACAAAGGCAATTCAGTTGGAGGATAGGAGAAGTGAAAACTTTCTTCAACTCCTCTCTGAAGGAGATTACCATAATAATTCACATTTTTAAAAGATAAGACATTTTCTATGAATTGAACAGCACTATGTTTTCATACCTCCTGTACACAACCGAAAGTTCGCCGCGGTTTCTGAGCTGGGGCCCATGGCCACCGATAGCCATGCGACTAAATGCCGCGCCACTCAAATCAAAAACATGGTTCTGCTCAGAGGAACAGCCGGGACACTCGTCTGTGATGATTACTGTAACAGCTCTTCTGGAGCATATTGACGGGTCGAGGCACTTGACCTTATAACATGCACCGCAACCTTCACCGCCCTTGAACAGAAGGGGGCTCGCTGCACCGACTCGGGCTTTGTATGGGACCACATCTACCAGTGAACCATAACCGCAAGCACCACCTTAAAATGTAAAGAGGATCAGAGAAATTTTTTTTACAACATTATGAATTTTTTAGGGGTGGTATTGAAAATTGTTTCAAGAAGCCGAGCAAAGAGTTTAGCCGCACTCAGCTGACAGTCTCTGCTCTTGCTGAGCACGCTCGAGGCACGTGGTTAGCACCCACTATGCACCACTTAGTCGTCAGGTAAGGTAACAAAGCCCTCGTCCGAAACTTATTAAACCCGATATATGATAATAAATGTTTGCGTCAGGTAAACTATAGTATAGTATTAAATAGTGGGACTAATTATCTTGTCCAAGTGCAACCCTGTTCAGTCATTAAATGGTAAACCAGGTGGACACAACTACAAATATCTGCGGGGAAATGGATCCAATACTTGGTGGACCCATTATTTTGACACGTATCCATATATAACCAACTGGGACCCACAGAAAACTCCGGGTCGTATACGGTATTCCAAATACAGGTCCGTATACTGGATCCGATGGTACGGTACCTACGCTCACAGGAAACAACGGCTAGAAAAACGTGCAGTGCCGCGAGCCACGCGCCAAATGCTAACAAGTTGCGCAATTCCCTCCCAACGGTTAAAATATTTAATTCCATCCTCCCATCCATTGTTCATTGTACAATAAGCACCAATAATAATTAGCTGTCTCTTAAGGCAAAAATGTAAACAAACAACATTGGTAAATAAAATTGCTGAAATTGAATTACGTAATTAATAACTACACTAACAATTAGCATGCAAACAAAATTGAGGTACAATGTGGGAGAATTTGAGAGCATACCGGTGCTACCGTCGCCGTCGGCCTCGCCGTACCATGTTGCGATGGCAGGATGCCATTGCGGGTCTGAAACTTGGAATGAGACGGCGGAGTGGAGAGAGAGCAATGTGGGAAGGAGGAAAGGGAAGATGATGGAAAAGGAGAAAGAGAGAGCTGCCATTTGGTAAGGGGCTTCTTTTTTGGTTCCTCTCTCTGCTCTCCTGGGTGACTATTTCTAATTTAAGGCCGCAATTGAGGCTTCAAGAGAGCCTAACGCGGCAATCCCAGTGAACAGAGCAGAGAGAAAGAGAGAGAGGTTGAAACGGACAAGGGAACAAGCGAGAGTAGAGTAGCAGAGTATCAGTAGACTCTCAATTTATAAAGAGGAGACATGAAAGAGCGGCTGTTAATTTTTTTCCCCTTTTCCCACCTTTTTAACCATTTGCTATTTGAGGGGGGAGGGGACCCTTTTTCACATGTGCCCCTAAAAATGATACATTTAGGTCTTCTAACTGATGAGTGTTTACACTTTACACTTTACAACATGCGTATTCTTCGGAATATCTTCTTCAAATTATTGCTTTACTTTATTCAGATGGTAATTAATGCATGATAGAACTTATAGCAGGTCTCTCATTTACGAATAGTTAAGCAGACCAATATTTGATATTTCAATACGATATAACAATTATTTATTTATTGATATTTACGTTTATTTTTCTTACCGAAAATTTACAAGAACTATTTAGTTTCTTCAAATTCGCACACAAAAAAATGCATTCATTTTTTTTTAAATTAGGGTTCCTTGTTCCTTGCAGACACTTGTAAATTGGAATGCGCATTCTCTAAGATATCTTATATTCTGCGTGATCGACGTGTCCGGTGCCTATTCAAAGATGGCGTAGGAGCCAGTATTATTTAAGCGTTAAGATTCATGCAGAACGTATTTGAACAGTTGAGATTTTCTAAAATGTCACGCAAAATATGAGATATCTCGGAGGATGCAAATTCTGTAAACAAATTTCAGAACTCAAGGATGCATATCTGTAAACAAAACTTTTACATTCAATAACATTAACTGTTTGTTATGCATTCCCTTGACACTTGACAGAAGACTCGCTACACGATGCAGTGAAAAAGGTTTCGGATTCTCTACAACTGTACGGCATTAAAATAACAGTTTAATACTGCTCTACGAGTTGGAGGGGATCCAAGCATTGGGAAAAGGCATCGCACCTCGTCAAAGTCAAGCAGTCAAAATAACAGCGAAAGAGTACACAATGGAAAAGAAAGGCGTATGTGTATCAGAATTTTGACAGATTTCGATGAGACTAAAGAAGGTAAAGAATCCGATACCAGCGAGTCTTCTTTTCCATCCGCTTGTCGCTCTGCCCATGTGCAGGCACAATTGCACAAATACGAATTGACTAAAATACCCTCGTTAGGTAGGCTCTTTGGATTTTACACCGACGGTTGCTCATGTGAGCGCGCGACCGTTAACCCTTTATTTTATTATAAGATGAATTACCACGAGGAAAGAAGGAAAGAATGACGGGGAAAAATAATGAAGAAAAATGAAGGATTGCATGTGTTAGTTGATGCGTCAATTCCCCGGCAAATCAGTTTACATGGAGCCCAACAAACGGCCACCTCTTTTTGGGAATGAAACCAATTCTCATATTTCGCTTTTATTTTGTTTTATTTTTTCTTTTGATTGAAGTGGAGCTATAGTTGCGGGATAAATTATTAAAATGAAACCCAGCTCTTCCACTTCATTTGAAGCCTCTTTTGGTTGTTGAGGCTTTACAAGCCAGAAGTTTTGCATGTGCTGATCAAACTTATTATAAGCCAACATGAAGTGGTTTAATTTATTAAAATGTTTGATATATAATTGAATGTTTGTTTTTTCTTTTGTTTGGATAATTGTCCGTGGACTAAAATTTTTGATATCAAAATGTACTGTAGTTAGAATTGTTTTAATCGTGCACATTTTCTTTCGTCCTGTTTTTGTTTTTACAGGATATGAATTTATGAACCTTACTAACAGTATGTTCGCATTTTGGAGTTTAGATTTTATATGAATTATGATTCTAACTTCTGACCGCATTTATTCATTTAAATGTGATTCCATTCAAAATTTTCATCACCAGAAAACCTTTTCTAAATCACCGTTTTATTTCTTAAACAGAGCAATATCCATGTAAAACATTGTGTCATAACATGAAGGAAGGTTAATTATTAGTTTAGCAATTAAGCAGATAGAATTGCCAACAAATCATGATTACTGTATTTTTAACAAAATGTATTTTTTATTTTTACAAAGTTCAAAATATAAATAATGCATTTCTGATCTCTAACATTATAACTTTAATACTATAATGCAGTAAACTAAATTCTGCAAAGTTTTTATTGTCAACCAAATAGTTCAAAATATAAATAATGCTTTTCTAAAGTCTATAAAATCAATTAGTACCTCACAATGCAAAAGAATTCCCTTCATACCAAGTACTTCCCCCTAAGCTAATTAAGGTCACAAGCCAATAATACAACATTCCCACAAAAGTAACATGGCATACAACTGTCTATATTAGAAATAAAACCAATATAAGTTACTTACCCAATAATACACTATAATTCTACCAATCATGAAGATGATCTCATCGTTAATAATTATTTCTCCAGATCAGAATTATCGTCAAGCACCACAACCACAACGTGTCAGAGCGATGCACTAATTCCAGACATATTTATTATGTTTCTAAAACTAAAACATTATGCTCTAACTCGCTCTAGCCCTTGAAGATAAATTTATCAATATTATGATGTGACATATAATCCCAAGATTCTGTTAAAAAACCGAGTTTAGGTTTGTAAGGTTAAATATTATCCATAAAAAATGTGTACAACAAACAATGCAAATATAATTGATCAACAGTCTCTGTTTGATAAAAAAAAAAAAAAAAAAGAACCCACACAATTTGGATTACTCCTGCAGCCTATTTGCTAAAAGCACCTCCTTAAAATTCAACCTTTAAGAGCTAATCAAATAAATACCTTGATTTTTAAAGGTATTTGAGGTTTCATATCGCCCCCTTAAAAGGCAAAATAAATTTCTGTAAAATTCAAAAAATGAATATACACAGTAAAATCCCTTTTGATTTCCAAACAACACAATGCCTAGCTAGGG
The DNA here is from genome assembly GCA_025461045.1 of Carex parvula. Lineage (NCBI taxonomy): Eukaryota > Viridiplantae > Streptophyta > Magnoliopsida > Poales > Cyperaceae > Carex > Carex parvula. Next base: position 119,977 of record JAJGRW010000468.1, read on the forward strand.
TTGTCCAATTGATCTATTTAATTCAAACCAAATTAAAATTTTCCAGCCAAACTTTTTTATTCGATTTGCATAGATAAGCTTAACAAACCGAATAATTTGTTAAACTTAAGTACAAACCAAACCAAATAAACCGAACTTTAATTATGTTAGTTCGCTTAAACCAAACTACTATATATGAAATGTTTAAGTTATAACTTAATATACAAATATTAACTTGATAATTTATATGTTTGAATTACAACACTAACATAATATTTACTAATATTTTCATTCATTTGGTTTAATTTGTTCGGTTTATTTGGATATTAATTGTCAAAACCGAACTCTAAATTTAAAATTGACATTCGGTTCGCTGTGATTGAATTTCTACCGCTTACTTTGATATAATGATTAAATCAAGAGTGTCTATAATTTTTGGGCACGTTGGCAACATAACTTAAGATTAGGTCAGAAGTGTGTATATAATTCAAAACAATGTAGTAAGATTAATTATGACGCATGTTAGCATACAGTTAATTAAAGTGCATAATTATCTAATAGTTAATGCGCACGGTGATAATGGCTATTTACATCCCGCTATTGATTTGCCTCATTAGTTATTAGCACGCTTAATTATTTTTTTCTTACCAGGTAATTAATTAATAGACTAAAATATATCGGTGGTGGTACTGGCTTATGTACGGAAATCATGATATATAGTGTGTTCCTCAAGCAAGAACGGATTCATATCTGCTGAAATCCAAAATCATGAACAGTAACGCTGAAATTTCTGAAATTCAGAATTCAGCCGTTGAACTGTTTTGAGATACGTGCACAGAAAAACTAACCGTTAAGAGATGCGTGCACAGAAAAAGTTGAACGGCTGGATTCAGAATTTTAAAAATTCCAAAAATACTGTTCATGTATATCGGATTTCAGCTGATTTGTATCCATCAAGAACATACTAAAACTTAGCAATAAATTATCATGCTCTTCAAATCCTTCATGATCTCAGGGAATTTTCCATATAAGTCGGTGTTCGGCCAAATACCTCTTTAACCTTTCTCAGATACTCCAGCGGGTAGTGATATTATTCTTGCTTCCCCCTTGCCATTTTTCACTGATGAACCTTTGAACTTGATATTACACATTTTTTAAGCCCAACACAACTTGAGAATAACTAATTAAAACGAATTAAAGATCAAGTCTTTCGGTGCATCCTCTCCAATGTATCTATAAAAAAAAAAAAAAAATCAAGTAGCCATGCTTTTTTTTTTCCTTCCTTTTTTATTGAAGTGATGCCCTTCACATATACTCGAATTAACTCGAAAGAATTAAATTTGGTCCCGAATGAATCATCTGCTAAATTGATCGAGTCATATCTACATTATTAAGTTCTAAAAAAAGAATCATGTATATGTATGATATCAGTAGAATTATAGCTGAACCTCTTCTTAGTAAAATTATACTGTGGAGATTAGATAACCAATAGAATACCTCTGGATCAATGTGGTAAATTAGAAAATTAACCTTGCAAAATAAAATATACCATGTCAATTTCAGAAATTTAATCTGTTCCTAATATCCTAAATCATATAAATTCAAAAATGGAGTGATTGAAATTTTACAAACAAAAGTTACCTTCTTAGCCTATACTACTTAAATTTAGCAAACACTTAATATTTATATTCCGATGGTAGTGGAAATTCCCGATATGATACTTTGAAAACATCAATAGCCTCACATATCTACCAGAAATTATAACATTCTTAACCGATTTCTCATCTGTGGTTTATGTAATTCTTTCAATACACAATCTAAAACATGATTCAACCAAAAGAACATGAGATATATAACTGAACTTCGGCAAAAAGCGCAATAAAAAAAATGAGATGACAAAAACATGGAGGTGATTTTGCAACGTTCAAGAAAAAGCCAAGTGCGAAAAATACCCAAAAAATATTAATACACCCGAAAAATAATTAATGGAAAAATGAAATTACCGATCATGCTAATTGAGGTCAAGAGGCGTGTACCTAAACTCAGGACCCATGGTGACTCTGCACAAATCTCAAAGCAAAAGGAAGAGAAAGGTTGAGTGCGGCAAAATTGATTGAGAGCTATGTTGCATGGATACGGGTACGGGTATCGTATCGGATACGATACGGATACGGCGATACGACAATTTTCAAAAATAATTAAATATCATATCGGATACGGGTACGGGTATCGTATCGGATACGATACGGATACGGCGATATGCCTATTTTATATATTATATTTTATTTATATATAATTAAATATCAAAAATCCTTGATATGGTGTCATAAAATGTCTAAATATAAATGCTACTAGCATTTAACAACAAATGGAGAGGGGTGTAGTGGTAAAGGTTGATGGTGCTTATGCCACACAACCCAAGTTCGATTCCCAGCGCTGGAGAAAATTTTTTGCCTCAACATATGCGCGGTGTATGGTGGACATGGTGTGTGCGCGGTCCATGATCCAATTCTGCTGAAGCGTCGCTGGTGCAGCGTATCCCAACCGTATCCAGAAGTGTCACAGCCGTATCCAGACCAGTCAGAGCGTATCGGAGACCGTATCAAAGGATTAAGAATACGCCACGTAAGCCGATACGCCAGCTGGCGTATCAGATACGTATCGGAGTCCGTATCGGGCGCGTATCCGTATCCGACACGGGTACGGAGCCTAATGTGGAGTATCCGAGTAACATAGATTGAGAGTAAGAGAAACAGAAAGTTCAAATTTCACTGTTCAAGCGAGAGCGAAAGCGAAAGAGAGAAAGGACGACAGGAAAAAAAAAAAGAAGAAAAAAACAATATTCGTGATCATTCGGATGGCTAAGTATTTTTAATATATATTTTTTATATTTTTATAACGAATTATAAACATAACTAAAATAAATTGAAAATACTCAAAATAAAGTAAAATAACACAATTTTTCATTCAATATTTCCTTTAGTACATTAATATTGCTCAAATAAAAGACAAAATTAAATACTGAGTTATATTAAACTAAATATAAACTATACTAATTTAAACACGGACTAGATAAACACATTTATTTTTTTATTTGTGTATCAAAAACTACTTGTTCCAAAACCAAAAGCACTTGTCTCCATTGGTTATTATTTCATTAAGATTTATGTATCTTCTTTGTTTGTTAAGAATTATTTCTTGATAAGAAGATGATTTATATACTTTTTTTTCAAGTTTTTCGTGCTGTGTTGTCATTATCATGAAACTCAATTTTTTTTAAAAGTGTTAAAAAATCGTTGTGAAAAATAACGTATCATAACTCGTATTATCTCTTAATAACAACAATCGTGATTTTTCAAATTTGCTCTTGTATAAATTTAATTCCCCGGTTTGCCTCAAATTTTTTATTTTAGTTAACACACCAACAGTTGATTTGATTTGGGTTCAAATATGTCTAATAATTACCCGATAAATATTTCCCAAGTCATTCTATCATTTTCGAAGCTCACTCGCTCACACCAAATTTCAGATTCTCCAATCAAAATATCTATCATATTTATATAGTCAATTTCTAAGTATTTGTCATGTCAAATTTCGAAAATTTTGCATTTGGAATATTTAGGGTAGTAGTTGTATTGGAACTAGATCCGATTTCATATACGATTTACCATCTGTATTGGAGTTTTTATCGACAGCTCGTACCTCCAAATCTGATTTAGTTATAAATTGATTATTCATGATCATAAACTCATTTATTTTTTCACATTTCTAATTTAATTTATCAACTTGATCCTCAGACTATGAATAGATCGTAAATACCACATAATTTGATATATGTTTTTGTTTAGCACATTGATACGCTTAAAATAATAGATAAAACTAAACACAAACTACATGAGATGAGATCATGAGATATGCTAGAATTATTATATTCACGCTGATATAATGAGAACTAAACCCAAATTGAATTCCATTTGGAGGGAACATGCTCGTATGCTTGAAGTCAGGTATTATAATTGTGCATGATAACATGTAAAAATTGAATTCTTAACACAAATTGCATGTTAGTAGGGGTATTTTTCGGATTTGGTTAAATTGATTTTGCAACTGAGGGAGTTCGGACAATGCTGTTTGGTTTTTTGGTTAAATAGATAGGTTCGGTTTATTTTTTATACCGCTTTAATTATTCGGTTCGGTTTAGAAAATTTTAAATCAGTTAGACAGAGCCAACCAAAATTTTTAAACTCGTCTCTCGTCCCTCGTCCGAGCTAAACTTTTAAAAAATATATTCATAAATCATGACATATGTACATTGATTGGTCCGGCTTAAAACCCGTTAAACTGAACCAAACAAATTTTTTCAATCCATTTAAAAAAACTAAAAAATTAACAAAAAAATGTTTTTTTTTATGATTAATCTTCTTATTTCGGTTCAAACAAACAAACTGAAATTTAATTTAGTTTGTTCGGTTCGGTTTTAATTTGGTTGATAAGTTTGTTTCGGTCAGTTCGATTGTATTTTTGAAATCTGAATAAATTTTAATTTGTCTATTTTATTTTGATTTTAATCAAACCGAAGTGATGAACACCTTTACTTTTTGTTATTTGGGCTAACAGGGGTTTTAACACCTCTTAAATTGTAACTAGACCGTAATTAGACCAGATAGTTCAAAATATGAATTTAATAAAAAAAAATATATATTGAAATATTAAATCTAAAATAAACAATCTAGAGCTGTTTGAAATAACCCAATTAATTCCGTACAATTGAAGAGAAGCTAATTCCAAAAGAGAAATGTTTCTATTCGACTAGCACAAATTCATTTCTTTCTATTGGCAATCTCGGTACATTCTTAGCATCTTTATATACATTTTTTTTTTAAAGTCGAGCACCTCTATGTAGAAAGATGAGACTCGATAAACATAATTTATGTTGCAGAAAATAGATTATATTTAAAATTTAAGTAGTACGGACTAAAACTTTGTCAACTCAATTGAGAATGCGGAGATGTAAATATGAAAATTCATATTCTCTGCATTAACACACCGTTTGAGTTTAGATTCGGATCATCCGGTAAGAATATACATGAATATTAAAAAACAAATTCTTACCACAAACGTAAACCAGATTGATCTGGATTCTGATCAGACAGTCCACACTCCGGAACTAAACTCAAATGGTTTGTTAATGCGGAAGATGCGTACTTAGAGTGGAAAAAACGTGCCGTGCCGTGACTAATACGCCATGACTTTGGTCTCGTGCCGTGCTGTGCCGTGACTAAAATGTCAAGGGGTGGTCACGGCACGCGAATAGTCATGCCACGTTAGTCACGCCGTGCCTAAACGTGCCATGACCATACGTGACTCGCGTGACCATTTAATCATAATTTAGATTAGTTTATTCAAGATTCACCATTAAATCAATATCTAATGGTCCTAATTACACGTGACTTGCGTGACTACATGTCGTGCCGTGCCGTGCCAAAATTTCAAAATATAGACACGGCACGCGAATGGTCACGGCACGGGACACGCGAATGGTCACGACACGGGACACGCGAGTCACGGCACGTAATTAACCCGCGTGCCGTGCCATTCCGTGACGAAGCCGACTTCGCCGTGCCATTTTTCCCACTCTATGCGTACTCATGAAATACGAATTCACATCCTCTCCGGTACCATAAAAGGAAATCTTTTATAATTGGTGGATCTGAACCGTTCTTTTTAACTTTGCACGAATCACAAAGCGGCTGAGATGATACTTGTTCCATGAAATACTGGACCTATTAAACGATTAAGAATATATTTATTGTTTAAATTTCGTGAACCCCATGTTCAGCGACTGACGGAATGATCTATGCAGATCCTGCACAGATGGGGAAGTGCAACGCGAGACGGAAGGAATATGATCATATAATTCCGTCTTTCACGGCCGATCCAAGCGGAAAGGGTTATGGATTACAGGAGCTAATAATGATAATTCAGACATTTAGTACAGTTTAGTCAGTTGATTGGTTATTGTAGTCTGTAGAGCTGAAATGAAAAGCTCTCTCCTCATGTCTCTTAATTTGTCCATATTAATGTTTGGCTTTCACCCAATTAAATAGTCATGACCACTAATGTGTCGTTTCTTAGGTGCTCTCTTTGACCAAAGCTTTTGTGGTTGTTTGTGTTGCTGAGTTTTTTGCAGAGTAGAGAAAATAGCAGTTGTGCTTGGGTCATTTTTGTTATTTTAAATAGGTAAAATACAAGAATTATGTTGTCTTAAAAATTTAAACATTGAAAAAATTTGCGTTATAGTTGGCTCATAGAATGTGAAGGAAAATGAGGTGAAATATATGGAAGAGATGATAGGAAAAAAAGTTATCATATTTTTCATTTTTCTTTTTGGATTTGTCTTGTTTTATTTCATTGCATCTCAATTGTACAAATAATAAAAATTAAGAGGATTTAAATGTCATAAATATGAATAGATGTTGTTAATAAAAGAAAAGAAATAAATAAACGAAAGCGAGCTAAAACATTCACTAAAACAATGAATGTTTGTAGTAAAAAAACAAATTTTGTTGATACATCGCCGCTTGCTCAAACTAGTGGCATTTGAACATAATCAAGTAGAGGATTTGTCGTCAATATTTTTTTATGCCATAACTTCTACTTACATAAACTTTTCAAAATTTTGTAAAACTTATATTATATAGTGACCTTGTTTCTTTTTTTGAGCGATAATTTACACATTTATATTTCGCCTATGAATTGAATAATCGGGCTAACACTCATGTCAAAATTAAATATGAAAATTGACTAATGTAATTTATTTTTTATAATATCAAGAATCCATATAATATACTGGATACATCAAGTTAATCGTTGTTACAACAAAGTTTTATGTGCTTCATCTTTTATCTTTTTTACTTATAAAATATAAACTCAAAAGCAACAAACAATTTAATGTGGTGGCCCATTGTTAGTAAAAAAGGACAGGAATAATAATCTGAAGTTCTGATTTTGATTCTGAATTTTAAAATGTTAAGGAAAAAAAAGCTGCAATATATCATATGATTATAAGATCCTTACTTATTTGTGACCACAGAAAATCAAAGGTTGAAAGAACACCTTTCCAAGTTCAAGCATTCCGGTCAATTGTAGTTGGAGACCGTTCCAAATTTCCACTAGAGAAGCACAATCAATATAATTAATCAGACACATGGAAACAGCACCATCTCTTTCTGTGGGGATACTTGCACAGTTTCTACACTAAATTCATTTTCCATTATTCTAGGCCCACAAAAATGTTACAGAATATATACTTCTTTTTACTTTTCAAGGGACTTGCCGACACTTTCTACGGGATTTAATCTTGCAGTAATCAATTTTCTTCTTGACTAAGCACAAATTTTTGTTTTCTGTGAGCCTCAGTAGGGACGATAGAATTATGTTTGTATGCACTGAGGAAGAATAGTGCAAAATTCATAGCAATGTGCGATACTAATTGCGCCAAATAACCAGGGAGCATGCTACCTTAACACGTCAAAATGAGGTCAATCAGGAGTCATGACCAGTGAGCGTGAATTCGGATCCGGTAAGCTATTTGATCCCATCAGATTAGATCCGGATCGTTCAACATGAATCTACTCAAAATTTAACGTTTTTGTGAGCCCCTTATATTTCAAATAAGCACAAATTTCTTTTGATTTGGCTTAAACTAACTTCATACGGTCAGGTACCGCAGAGGATATTTACTCAGTGAGTGTATCCTTCTCCTTCTTTCCTTTGTTGTCGATGTTCAGTTTTGCATGGACTCATCCTTCTATCATCCTATTTGTGGAATACTGGAATGGGAGGGTTTGGCACGGATCTTAACAAAATCCTTTACCGTATTTACCTTGCCTTCCCATTTGCAATTCACAATTTATATTACTGCCGGGATACAAATTTCATTTTTTTTGGCCAAAAATGTTTCCTTTTTGCATCTTTAAAACTAAAGTCAAACGTGAATGAGAATCAATTATATAAAATTTTCATTCTGCATATGGAAATCAATTTAACACAGCCAATAACATTTTCTTGCTTAGCAAAATCAATTTCAACGTGGCCACTGTCTCTACTTGTCACTTCTTGCTTAGCAAAATCTTGACCAGTAAGCGGTAACAATTGAGTTTTAATCAGGCTAAAAGTACAACCTAAGTTCAAGAACAAATTCTAAATTTCATTACGTAAACAGACGAGAAAACATAGTTGTGGACTTAACATGGAGTAAGGAAGTGAGAGAAGAAAATAGAAAAGGTCTGACAGGGTTTGGATTTGGTTATGGAGAAGCAATTTATGAGAAAGAAAGGGCCTTAAGGTTATGGGTCTTATTATGTCTTTAGGTGCAATTTATGTATTTTCTTTGCCTTTATTACGGGCCTTACGCCTCTTTTTAGCGATTGAATGAAAGATAAGAGGGCTGAGGCCCATTTTTAATTTAAAATTTTTTCAATTTTTTTTGTGGCCTATGATATGAAATATATTCTACTTAAATATGACCATATATATTGGATAACTGAGTCTGGCTAATATGACATCACTCTCATTTCAGCCTATATAACACTAATTTCAAAATCTATTGAATCGATTTCAAACGGTGAATTCAAGCCATTGAAACCGATATATTTTATTAGTAAAATAAGCATATTTTTATTTTCAAAGTTCAAACAGTCGATCCGACCGTTCAACATTATCTCCATATTAGAATGTACTTGGAGGTCAAATTTTACATTTTTCTGAATTTTTTTACCATTTATTAAGTATTTTACAAAGCTAGTCAAATTCAGACCATTGAATTTGTACCTATCTTAATAAATAGTAAAAAAATTCAAAAAAATGTAAAATTTGACCTCCAAGTACATTGTAATATGGAGAAAATGTTGAACGGTCGGATCGACTGTTTGAACTTTGAAAATGAAAATATGCTCATTTTACAAATAGGTCCTTATGCCCGTAGAAGAATTTGCCAAAAAAAGGGAGAATTTCATATATACCCACAAAAATCCCAAAATTACATATTTTATACTCTAAAAGTCATAATTTACTCTTCAAACTTTTAAAACCTCACATATTTCTCTGATTACCGACTTTTCTACTAAAACTCATTTTAAATTTATAAAGTATTTATTTTATCGTTTATTAAAAAAATAAAAATATGTAACATATTTAAGAAAAATAAGAATGACTTCAAAGTTGCAACCATTCATACAATTCACAAATTTATAAAAATAATCCATTAAAGACTAAAGTATACTTGTACATGACGCAAAGAAAATGAATGGGGAGCCAATATGCTATTACATGCAGAGTTAAATATTTATGGCAAGTAAATAGATCAAATGTCAACTTGAAGTATCTTGAGGATTCCTATCTTGCTAATAATTGGGAGAATATCTGGATATAAAATATAGCTGAAGGAGGAGAAAGGAGGGAACAAAGTAACCGGCGGTGAGGAGGAAGCTAGAAGGGAGAAGGGAAAGGAAAACTGGGGTCACAAGAACATTTTGCTAATAATTTTATAAAGTGAGTATTTTGTTTATGATTTTCAAAAAAGTATTTTTGTAAAATTTCCCTTTTTTTATATTTGGAAATTAAAAAATTATTTTTTTAAATAATTAGTATGATTTTATGCCACTCAAATTCAATGGATTATGAGGAACTACAAGAATGTTACAATTCTTTATAAAAATATGATAAAAGATGGTGAAAATATTACGATTTTGTTAATTTTCATCCATTTTTCTAATCACTTCACAGAAAATCTGAAAATTAAAGAAATATTAGCAATGCTAAGTTTCTCTTTAAGATCTATTAACTCATTTGTTGTCATTATTTTTCATTTAATTTTATACTTTTTTGTTACATGATTATAGGAATAGATGAACATAAAAGGAACTTTGGAAATTTACAAAACAATTGTTGTATACGATTACTTCGATTGAAAAATACTGTAATTTTATTCGTAATTTGTAAATTAATATTTGAATTATTAAAATAATTGCGGTATAGGAGTATAGCAAGGGAACCACCAAACATCATGAACCACATAATCTGGGAAGTAAAAATTAAAGTAGAATTAGAATGTTCTTAAGTTCATCAAATTTTTTGTGAGCTTAATTTAAAAAAATTATGTCGGCTGTTTTTCAAATGATGAATTCAAATTATTAAAATTGATCTACTTCTCGAGATTGATACGTTTAAATATATGATTTTTAAATTTTTAAATTAATTTTGTACATAGTCAACTGATGAAAAATTATAAAAAATAAATATATTTAATTAGCTCATAAATATTTTTTATACACTTAATTTTATATTAAATTAATTTATAAATTTATAAATTTTAGATGTAGGTGTAAATTACATATTTAAACTAATTTTAGATGTAGGTGTAAATTTTAGATGTAGGTGTAAAAATTTAAACGGCTGAATCTGATCTACTATACAGAGTGATACCGTGTAATGGTGTATCATCTTTCATCTGTATAGTAGATCGGATTCAGCCGTTTAAATTTTTTATTTAAAATTTTAATAGATTTTAAATTAAAATTATTATTATCCTGATTTTTTTTTCTACTAAAAATATTATTGTTGTCCGGATTTTTTTTCTCCGATACCGTACTCCACGTCCAGCCAATGGCATATTTGATTTGGCATAGGTCCAAAACAAAAACAGACTGGATCCATAGGCACGTGACCGGCGACCCACTAGCGCTCTAGCCTCTTCCTCTTCCTCTTCCAAGCTTCAACGGCGGCATAGGCGCGAACAAAGCCAGGGAACGAATCCCTCTTAGAAAGCAATGGTTGTGAAAATGGAGGAAGAGAACAGAGAAGACGGGGTAATGGCGACGGACTTCTTCTGGTCGTACACGGACGAGCCGCACGCCTCGCGGCGCCGTGAGATCCTCTCTAAGTACCCCCAGATCAAAGAGCTGTTCGGACCTGATCCCTGGGCTCTTGTAAAGGTACAACATTTGAACACAGTCAATGCCATTCATAAATGTATTTGGTGTTCTCAGGTTTGTACTTTAGAATTGTCCCAATCTGCGGCGATTGTGAATTTTGCTTTGATAAACATGTAAATTTGCGAGTGTGGGTTTTGTTTTGTACGGGATCAATTAGTTTTAAACTTCGAACGCTCGTGCATTGTCATTTCGTCTTGTTGGTTTCAGAAAGAGACCTTTCAATGGAATAAAAGGATGACATTTTTCAATGACAACGACAGAAATATGGTACAGCTGCGTATAGGTTTTTCTTATGTAGCTTCATTCGTATATATTGTTTTCCATAAATGTGCACAGCAATGTATTTGCTTTCTTGATTCAGGGGGATTTCTGTATTCATTTATCATTTATGCCTCTTTTCTCACTCTTTTCTAGTTCAAAACTAATGCGCCTTAAATTCAATCTAAGCTTAACAGATCTCTGTAATTTCTTCCCTCTAAAATAATTATAATAAAGATATTTTTGGCATTTATTGGTATCAGAAGTAGATTACTTGAGTCTTGAGGGTTACCATTTTGAATGTCCTGGACTAATCTCTAGCAGGAATGGATGATTTCAGTTTCTGGTTTTTCAGAAAGGCACTACCTGCCTACCGTACCTGTAATTAATAACAGCATGTATTGCTTATTTAAAGAAATATTTTCTATTGCATTATCTTTTCTTAAAAAGAAAAGATAACAATCTCAACACGTTTTACTGATTGATATAAAGTAGAATTGACCGATTGAACTTTATATTGATTTATTTTTGTTTTTTAGGATTTGGCTTGGCTGGCTGAGTTGCCTGCCCATAACCTTATAGATTGTAAATTAATTAAATAAGTTATTATTGATTTATTATTATCATTTATCATCATAGTCATCGTCATTGTTATTGTTGTTATTATTATTTATCACCGTTATTAGTGAGGGGATTAGATGGGATTCATCATCGTCATTCTTTGTGCACTGCAGTTGCTCTATCCTCCTCTCTCCTTCAACAAAACAAGCAGCCAATTTCAATGGCAATGCCTGGTAAATTGTGTAGCACTATGAGTCTGGTGCTGTCAGTTCCACAGTACTTTTCTTTGTCAGATATTTTCTCAAAATAATAACATAAGAGTTAGCAAAGTTTCTCATCCATTTTCCACAGTTTTAATCTATCATCCACTTCTATATTAAAGAGCCTTTTCTGATAATTTAATTTTTTTTTTTGTAGATTGCTGCAGTAGTCCTGCTCCAGCTCTGGGCTGCAATACAACTAGCCACTGCCAGCTGGCTGAAAATTCTGACGATCGCCTACTTCTTCGGCTCCTTTTTAAACCACAACCTCTTCCTAGCCATTCATGAGCTGAGTCACAACCTTGCCTTCTCCACCCCCTCCTATAACCGCTGGCTTGGCATCTTCGCCAACCTCCCAGTAGGTGTCCCCATGTCCATCACCTTCCAAAAATACCACCTGGAACACCACCGCTTCCAAGGGGTTGATGGCATTGACATGGACATCCCCAGCCTTGCTGAGTCGCACATGGTCAAAAACACAGTTGCAAAATCAATTTGGGTTATATTTCAACTGTTTTTCTATGCACTCCGACCCTTATTTCTGAAACCTAAACCACCTGGCCTGTGGGAGTTCACCAACTTGTTCATCCAACTTGCACTCGATGCGTGTTTGGTGCACTTCTGGGGATGGAAGTCACTTGCTTACTTGATTTTGGCGACCTTTGTTGGAGGTGGCATGCACCCTATGGCGGGTCATTTTCTTTCAGAGCATTATGTTTTTAATCCTGATCAGGAGACGTACTCCTACTACGGCCCGTTAAATCTTATGACTTGGAGCGTTGGTTATCATAATGAACACCATGATTTTCCTAGAATACCAGGCCATAGGTTGTACAAGGTGAGAGAGATTGCACCAGAGTATTATGAGAATTTGAAGTCGTATAGGTCGTGGAGTCAGGTGATTTATATGTATATTATGGATACAAGTGTGGGGCCTTTCAGCCGGATGAAGAGAAAGCCGGCTAAAGAGGCGGGTGTGATGGCAAAGAAAGATGAGTAGGAAGGAAGACTTGTTATGTTGTCATTAATTCTCTTGTTATTGATAACTAACATAGATCTGTTGTGCACGAGCAAATCAATAAGAATTGTAAGGAGCTAAAACAGTCATTTATATATTGATCTCAATTTATTTTTCACAGTATTGAGCTGTTGTATCTTATTTATTTTTGACATGTCCTCCCGGTAATTGGCTATAAAATCATTGAGAATTATAGTTCGCGTGTCCCTTCTTAATTTATTGTTTTGGGATGAAACGCTTTGATTTGCTCTTTTATTTACGCTTTTGTTAAATATTAGAAGTTTAGAACTCTTCAAAGAATCCAGACTTGTAGTAAGCTTCAACTTTTACTCGTTGCTTCTTTCATTCAAATTTCCAAATGACAAATGCGATTGCTGACTATTGAAATTACCATTCTGTTTTTAAACAAAGCTGACATAAATTAAAAGCATGAGCAGAGTTCCTTTCTAGCCATGTTAAATTCAGGTCTCGAGTCTTGTGGTGTGTCGTGTGAGCATTCAGAAACTTGATTATTGAGATCAGGCCATCTTTAGATTTGGTTCGTTCTGAATTCTCTTCTGATTGGTTTTTGGGGGTGTGGTTTTTGGGGTTTGGGTCATAGTCTAAATGAAGTTTTGTAACTCCTGAATGAAACGAATATATATCTTGTTCTTTAATTTGAGAGGTAATTAGTGAAAGAAAAGTACCATATCGAAAAACCGGGTGTTTGGTTGTGGACTAAAGCTAAGGAGGACTAAATTGATTATTTCAATTTAGCCGGTCTAAATTATTCATGTTTGATTGAGGTCTAAAGTTAGATCATGAATTAAGATATTCTTTGTTTAGTTAGAGTTGGTGAATGACTAAAGTTTTGGAAATCTAAATTAGTTAATTATTAATAATAAGATATTAATTAAATAATATTAATATATTAATAATAACTATAATATATTATAATAATATTATAATAATTATTTAATATACTAACAAATAAGATACTAATTACATAATTATATATTAACAATAATTATAATAATAAGATACTAATTATATAATATTAATATATGAATAATAACTATAATATATTATAATATTTTTATAATAATTATTAATATATTAACAATATAAGATATTAATTATATAATTATACATTAATAATAATTATTAATAATCATATACTAATTATATAATTAATATCTTATATTGTTATTAATGTATAATAGTAATTAGATAATAATGACTTATTTTTTCGGAATGTTATAGAAAATTGGCAGATTGCATAGAAAGAATCAAATTATTGATTTGGTTTTTTAGACAACTCTAGATTAATTAATTTAACTGTCACGTCACTCTACATGATTATACACAAGATGTCATGCAATAAATTCAGCTCCTAAATTTTTTAATTTCATTCATACTTGTAAATCATTACCACAAAATATTCTCGTAGTTCAAAAAAACGAATTAATAAATTAGTTTCCTTAATATATATAGAGAAACTGAATCAATAAATTAATTTCTCGTACGATATCGAAATTTCCATACACTATTCAATTTCATATATTATCTTTAAATAGTATAAATAAAAGATTATGCAAGTTGAAACTCTAAAACATAAGAAAGATACAAACCTTGCATATTTTCATAAATAAAAAAATAAAAATGAATTAGTTTCACGTCAGTGGCCGAAGGTTGAACTACTTTCACGTCTTGACCCCACATCGATATCTCAATTTTTTTTCAATGCCGCCAACCAAGTTTTCATTTTTATTTATTTTAGAACCTGGCCGAAGGTCCCGTAGCTCAGTTGGTTAGAGCGTTGGTCTTATGAGCCGAAGGTCGCGGGTTCGAGCCCCGCCGGGACCATTTTATTTTGTTTTTAATTTAATTTTTTATTTTTATTTTATTTTATTTTGATTTTATTATTTAATTATAGTTTAAGCTAATTTATAATTTATGTACTTTTTAATCCAATAAGAAATTAATATTTTAAAATTTTAGCTTAGGCTTGATAGGTTTTTTATTTTGACAAGTTTGATGATATTTAAAATAAAATTTAAATTTGAAATAGATTAATCATTTTTTTGAACTAATAGTATCAGTTAAATTAATATCATTTTTCATTAAAAATAGATTAATCATTTTTTTGAACTAATAGTATCAGTTAAATTAATATCATTTTTCATTAAAAATAGATTAATCATTTTTTTGAACTAATAGTATCAGTTATCATATTAAATTAATATCACAATCTAATTCGTACCAAATATAGTTCAAAAGAAAGCATTTTTTTTTATACATGTAAATTTTGTTTAGTTTTAAAAAAATCGGTCTTTTTTGAACTAACTATCTGACCTCAAAATCGGTCTTTTTTTAATTAGTACCGATTTTTTTTTTACAGCGAATAATTTTGTTCAATTCCGCCAGCGTATTCAAAAGAAAGCATTTTTTTATAAGAAATTTTTTTTTAGAAATTGACCTATATCCAAACAATTTAAATGAAATTTGTCACATTGGATTAGCAAACGTAAAAAAATTACCGATACAGATGCTCTTACAAAACTTTTACTACACAAAACTATTTCTAAACGCCAAAATGTATTTTTTTTCTATATAGTGGAAAAAGAAATATAAAATTATACACGTACATGTTAGTGTTAAGATCTAGAAGCCAATCATTTATAGTTGTATTTTGTTGTTCATGAAATTAAAGAATTTTTTGTTTCTTGATTGTTTGATTACATTATGGATTGTTCAGGTAGAGGACCTGAATTGTGGAACTCCATAATAATTAAGTAATATATATTCTAAATGTCCCTAATCTTGGTAATTAGAAAGAAACACTATCTACCAGTACAAGATTAGTATGTGGGTTAAATGATGATCATGTTCTGCGGATCATGTGATAAGAAGTTACCAAATTTAATCACATAAATACGTGATGGAGATTAGACATGACCCAAAAATGAAACATAATATGGATTGTGTTAGTGTCATTAATGTTTCATTTGTGTCTTGAGTTCTTTGGTATGAGATGATTATTTTTCCTACATGAGATTTATGTATCTGTAGGTGTTGTCCAACGCTCACCGTAACTGGCAGCTAAACAAATATTATCTCAATATATGTTTCTTGTGCGGAGAAAAATATATTTATCAAGAATACCAGTGTTCCTCATATTTTATATACGAGTATGATATTTGTAGGCCCCTTGATGGAGTAATAAAGTATGCATGCAATTATGATCAAGTAGTTGATCATTATTTACTAATTACTTGGAATCAAGAAAAGAATAAATTTGCAAGGATAACACTCTCCTACCTTAAATTTGTTTATGATATCATATGACACGTGAATTGACACAAGTAATTAAATATTAATTTAGGATCGTGATATTAATTGGTTCATATCATCTTTATCGGTTGAGTAATTATAATGCATATTGCTAGATGCCTCTTATAATTTATAGAATTAAAATTGAGTTTTGATTTTATTATCAACACGATATAGATCCTACGAGGTCACACCCAAGAGAGAAAACGAAAAAAATAAAAGTGTCATGAAGATGACCACCTTGATCTTAAAATATATTTATTACATGTTGGACATGATATATAAATTTATTTCCCAATAATAATTGAGCAAAGACTGATTGTAATAATTGTCGGGTGGGCTGAAAATTGACATAAATGGCAAAAACAAATTTGCAAAGTAAGAAATGGCCCAAGCCCATTTGAATTTATGATTTTAACATTAAATGGAAGAGTTCATTTGATGTAGACTTGGGAATAAAGTTGGAAGAGAAAAGCATCTAATGGAGATGTCCATTGGATGACAAAAGTAACTTTATAATGTTACTTTATGCTCATGCTTCATCTTAGCCTTTCATTGTTGTTAAGATGATTAAAGCAAATCCTAAGAAAGCATTATAAATACCATATTTTTCTCTTTTCAAACCCTAACTTTTCATTCACATCTTGCACTCTCTTTCTCTTGCTCTCTTGTCGGCTACAAAAGAATAAAGAGGAGATTTGAGAGATGCAACCATTTTCATCCACCATTTGTTCATGTGTTGAGTACAATACTTATACACTAAATTAATAGTTAATTGAAAGGTAGAAACTAAGATTAAGGTTGATCTTTGATTTAGTATCTCTAGCAAGAGAAAAACAATGATTTTTTTTAATCTCGGGTGGAGGCTTGTGGATGCTTTCTTATTTGGAGGCAACAACCCTACATCTCAAGTCCCTATTTCTTGGTTTATGTTAGCCCTTACTTTTTTTAGGTATAAAATTTAAACAAGTTAAATTGCTAAATTAAGTTCATAGTTAGTCAAATAAGTAGATTTATGTAAGTTTCTTTGAGTTAAATTTTTAAAATTTGCTGCTACATGGAATCAATAGTTCCTTGAGTACAACCTTATATAAATTTAAATTTCGAACAATCTAAAAGAAATTTTCTAAATAATTGAAATTTGTGTAAATGTCTTCTTAGTTTAAGCGATCAAAAGTGATGAGAAATACTTCACTGAAAATAGTCAAAAAATTATGATAAAACAAAATTTCTCCATTTGACCCAACAAAAATTATTAGGATAACAATAAAGATGGTCAAATTTTACAAGTTCCAATACGTGCAGTTAAACAATTCTTTTCCATTGGATCCACATGTTGGATTTTGAAACTTTTTTCAATTGAGCATTGACTAATTTTAGAAGTTAATTAAACATTTTCTAATTTTTCTGAGTATTTTATTTATGAATTATGATAGATAATTTCATTTTTATGGCGATTGTAATCATGATACTGATAAATATCCAGATGATTACATTCCTTATTAATAATTTCCCTAAATATACAAGACATGTCATTTGCATTGCCAATACAAATGTTTCTTTTATAATAAGTCATCTTAATATAAAATAAAGATTGGAATAAGTACTTATAGAGGACAAAATTGAATTCATATCATCGTTAATAGATCTGGACCGTTCGATTGAGATCCACACAAATACTAAAGGACCCTGTGCGTCATAGGCGTGGGTCAAATTGGCTCTAATCTTGATCAGACGGTCGGGATTAGGGATGCACAAAAAGCTCGTAGCTCGTGATTCGATTCGAAAAAAATTCGGTTCGAAACAAATCAAACCAGCTCAATTCTGAAACGAATCAAACCCAATTTGGTTCGAAATTGATTCAAATCGAACTCGAACTGAGTTAGACTCGGTTCGAAACTCTTCTTTTTAGTTATAAACTCTACTTCAATTTCGAACCAGTTCGGTTCGAAACTGATTCGAATCGCACTGAATCAAACTCGAACTCTTCTTTTCATTTCAAAACCCTACTTCAATTGCAAACCAGTTCGGTTCAAAATTGGTTCGAACTCGAACTCGATCTGGATAAGTTCTATTCGGTTTAATTCGTTTGTAGCCCTCGTGAGGATGCATTAAACTCAAAGGATGCTCTTTTTAGTTAATGCAGAAGATGCGAACTCGACAAAATAGGGGTATCATATCTGAATATTAGAATTCTTGTGTTCAAAATAGCAATTTCCAGAATGAAAAAAAAGATGAGCAAAAGGTTAAAAGAATATACAACTTTTTGTTTATATTATGATAATATAAAAGTATGTTTACTTCTAAATCATCACGCTGTCTATGACCGAAATTGGACTACGCATGAGTTGTACTAGTAACATGTATTTATTTTTTTCCAAAATACTTTATATCTGTCCCAAAAAATTACAAAATACAGGTATGTTGAAAACACTGGTTTAATACAATGCAAGCATACAGGTTAATAGAAAAAAAATATACATAGAATTAATTATAAATTTGAAAGACAAACAGAAGCAAAAACTAGAAATATTATTTTTTATTAAAAAAATATACAAATATAGTTGATAAAAGATCCAGTTTAGATTTTAAGTTCCTATGACATAATTTCATTGAAAACCAGATGATGATAAAGTATTTGTAAGCATATATTTTTCTAACTAGAAACAATATCAAGTTAATTAGGCCACGCTTATATGGACATAATAGAAAAATATTGAAAAATACCAACAACTGAAGTAATTTGTGTCGTATATCTTATAAAATATGATTTAGGGTAAATTAATATAAGTTTTTCACGGGAGATCCTGTACAGTTGGATACTTTTTCAATTAATTTATGTAAATTTTCTGGAATTTGTAAATAATTGAAGAAAGAAAAATAGAGCAAAAGAATAACGTTATAAATGTTTAAAATATAAAAATATGTAAGTACGATATTTTATGTCTACTTCTTAGATTGTGGGGTTTGTAATGATCATTCCCGCTATCTTATATGATACATATCTTTAGTTTGTTGCTAGTTGATTTTCAGAGCTTCCGTTTTCTTTTTTAAGGGACAAATATAGAAACGCGAGGGCTAAGAATGTCTTGCTAAACACCGATTTGCCACATTCCTAAACACCGATATTTTTATTAATACCCCAAAAAAAAAAATTATCAAATCTGTCCCCACTCCAAACTTATTTTTAAATCTACCCCAACTGCCCGTCCACTGGACGGTCCACTTTCCCCACCAGACCGCCCAGCAGCTGGGCGGTCCACTCTTCATAGCTGACCGCCCAGCTGCTGGGCGGTCCGCTATTGTTTTTTTTTTTTTATAAGGGTTTTATGTTTTAGTTTGTATGAATGTTTTATATTAAATTGTTATAATGATTTGTTTGAATGTTTTATATTAAATTGTTGTAATGATTTGTTTGAATGTTTATATTAAATTGTATGATATATATTTATTATTTGTTGACGATTATATTTTTATAATTGATGATTATTTTTATATGTTATGTAATTGTCTAGAACTAATATAATTGATTAGTTTTATATTTAATTTGTTAATGTTTAAATGTTTATAAATGGTAATCTAAATGGTAAGTCTAAACAACAAAAATAGATAATCTAAATGGTAAGTCTAAACATGAAACATAACAGTCCAAACATGAAATATAATAATCCAAACATAAAATACTAGAAACATATCAAACTAAAAAAACATAAAAACCCTAACGGCGCTGACGAGGGCGAGGTCTGGAGAGCTCCAACCTATGAGGTGCACAGCGCTCCCTCTGCGACAGCAGACGCCTCTGGTGAACCTCATCCACCTGCATGTCATTGTGTACGGCCTCGCGCGCCCATGAGTCCTCTCCCAGGTGAAATGCATGCTCCCCATGGATCCCCGCTTGTGTACGCAACACCCACGGATCGGCCTCCCAAGTAGAAGGATACGTGGCCGGAGGCGGTGTGCCAAATATAGCAGCGGCAAAACCATCTGCAGTCTGCGTCCACTCCCACTGGCCTCGCCATCGTGCTGTCTGGGCTCCCATCGGCCCTCATCTCCAGTGAGGTCATCCAATGAGAAGTCAACTATGCCGGCAGCTTCATCATGCATGTAAACAATGTTACTTTTGCTACATAGAAATAACGAATAAATTAATTAAACAATGAAGTTTTGCTATCTCAGTGAGCTACACTGGAACTCCATACTCGTTGTAGTACGCATTCCACGCGTTGTTGTTCAACACCCATTGGTGGATCGCCCAGCCCGAGTCATCATCTGTAGAAATGAAGATAAATTAATAAGAATGATCTTTTAGAGATACACTTAATAATGATCATTTGTATGACATATTATTATCTGCAGGAGGTGGCGGCATCTCATCAGCGTAGATAGGGGCTCTAGGCTGCTCCGGATCTGGTGGTGGGGCCTTTATCTCGCGCCAATTGATGTCCTCTCCAGCATCGTGCAACATACCAATGAGGCGCCCGTCCCAGCCAGAGTCCTCCACGATCGGTGCACTGTGTTGGAGCATTTGACATCCTATCGCTCTCCAACTTTTTCTCGCCATGCACACCAAGCTGTGTGCCACTCCTCTAATAGCGGTCAAAATCTGCACACAATGTATTTTCATTATTATTATTAGAAGATGAATAAATAACTACAATTTTTTAAGCATGTCAATTTCATTTAAACATACCGAACGGCATGGATCGGGCCGAAAAGCAAGTAAGTCCTAGATCCGTCACCCGTGAGTCTCCGTCGAAGAGCATCACCATAGTCCCCCTGTAGATAAACCGTCGGCATGCCCCATCTCTGGTACCAGACTAAATATCGCAATCTCCAGGGCCCGACCGGATTTTCAATAAACAGAAGATTCTATCTTATAAATCCTAATTTATAAACCATAACTTATAAACTCCAATTTTGTCAACCTTGAACCCTAATTTAACAATTCAACCCTAATTTAAACAATTCAACCCTAAACTCTAAATAACAATTCAACCCTAATTTAAACAATTCAACCATAAACCCTAATTTAACAATTCAATCCTAAACCCTAATTTAACCGTTCAACCCTAATTTAAACAATTCAACCCTAAACCCAAATTTAACAATTCAACTCTAAACCCTAATTTAACAATTAACACTAATTTAAACAATTCAACCCTAATTTAACAATTCAACCCTAAATTCTAATTTAACCATTCAACCCTAAACTTGGAAACCCTAATTTTGAACAATTCAATCGTGTCGGGAAAATCAATAACCCGCACAAGATAATTAACAATTCAATTCTACCAATCGTTCCAATGCCAATACAAGATACAAAATATAAATTAAAAAAATTATTTAGAGACTTACTCAAAAATAATCGGATTGTCGCCGAGATGGTCGAAAATTAGGGATCGGGTGAGAGAGAGAGAGAGTGGCAGATTTGAAGAGAGAGAGGAAGAGAGGGAGAGAGAGAGAGGAAGAGAGGAAGAGAGAGAGTTCAAGAGAGAGAGAGAGGAAGAGAGGGAGAGAGAGACTTGGTAGTGTGAGAGGGACCACTGCTGGAGGTTTTCGGGCGGCGGGGAGGCAGAGACGAAAGAGAGAGAAGAGCTGGCAGCTCTGTAGGGGTCGGACCGCTTATAAAAAATAATAATAATAATAGCGGACCGCCCAGCAGATGGGCGGTCAGGTGGGGAAAGTGCATCGCCCAGTGGACGGGCGGTTGGGGTAGATTTAAAAATAAGTTTGGGGTGGGGGCAGATTTGATAATTTGTTTTTTTTTTTGGGTATTAATAAAAATATCAGTCCTAAACACCCTGTAGATACAGGGTTACAATTTTGTGTGATTAAAATTTTATGTGTGTTTCATCTCTTAATGAAGCAAGTGGTATAAAATAAACAATTTTTATTTAAATAACAAAAAATAAACAATTTTTATTTAAATAACAAAAAATAAACAAAATAGTTGGTCCAACAAAACTCTAACAATGAATTTCCGAGTTAGGACAGAGGAGGTAAATGAGGAGGATGGGTAAAAAGAGAGAGAGAGAAGTGTAGGTCTAATGGGCGTTTAATTTACTTTGGGTTTCGATGGGTATCGGAGCTGTTCGATGTACTTTAAGATTTGTACACCAATGTTATGAGATTTGTGGGCACATTTAAAAGTGCATCAGACGGTTTTGGTGTTCATCGAACCTATTATGTTCTAAAAAGAGAAAGAAATTGAAAGGTCCGCATTAGTCTTTTAGTTAAAATTGCAGGAGGTTAGAGAGAGGTGACGAAAGATGAATGATGAATTTTTTTTATTTGTGCAAAATTTGTTCACTTATAATTTAGAGAGTATTAAATTTAACTTTTTTTTCTTATTTCCTTTATGTTTTTTCTTCCCTTTCTAATTTAGAAACACATTTTTAACTATGCAATTCATAAAATATATTTTGCTCAACTTATTTTTCAGCGGTTGAATTTAGACCAATCTTTTTTCTCCTTAAAATTTACTTCTAATTTAAAAAATAAGAACAAAGAAAAAATTATTGAGAAGAAATTTAAATTTATTACCTTCTAAATAAAAAAGAGAACAAATTTTAAATAAATAACATAACTATTTCTGGTTACTTCCATAATTTCAAATAAATAACACTATTTCTTCCCCCTCCTTTCTCTTCCTCACTATTCATCTCCTCTATCCTACTTGAAGCATACCTTAGCACGAAGGAAAGCGAAGAGAAGGATATGAAAATAAATGAAAAATTACTTGCTCCACAAAACAAAATTGAAAGGTAGAGCAGGGTAGAGAGAGTGACTTTTCACTCTAGGCAATCAAAAATTGTCACTCCAAATCGAATGTAGCTGTGTTAAGAGAGCCCACCAATGAGATTAATCAAATATACCCTTCTTTCGCCTACTTACCTTTCCTCTTTCATAGAGACTTCTTCGGTGGTGTTGATCTCTTTTTTGTCGCCTTTGTCAGTGGTACGCTCTCTCTCTCGGTCAGGTAAATTGTTGAGCATCTGTTTAAAGTGATTGTTGTTTTCTTTTGTAAATTTTGTAAGTTTGCATTTATTGTCTCCTTTTATTTTCTCTTCCGTCGTTGGTGCTTTGTCTCTCTCATCGATCGTGCCTTTGGCTCCTGTATAATTTGAAATTGATTTTTTTAGCTTTACCCTTTTCTCTACAATTGGGTAATCTTATTGAGGTTGTTCAACGAGGATATTACGATTAAACTTTAATTCTTGTTAAGGAGATAATATGAGATAATGTTCGGTTGTTTTAAGGAGGCTTAATTCGTTGGTTGAGTCTAAGGGCCTGTTCGGCAACATGGAAATTTGGAGGGAATGAGAATTTTTAATATGGGAATGGGAATTTCAAATTGTCAAAACCAAAGTCATTTAACCCAAGGAAAATTTAAGAATATAGGTGTTCGGCAAATGCATGGAAAATTTGTTAGGATGTTAGTTTTTCTTTTTTTCTTTTTATAGAAGATGTAATACTAAAATTAAACGATATTAAGTGTATTGATACTAATCACTGATTATGATCAATATAATTGTATATATCATATTCTCACAAAAAATAAATGAGTAAATTGACTATATATACTGCAGAGTGATATCAAAGTGAACTGATCACACACTTAAAATTAGCTTAATCTAATTAAAATTAAGTGATGTTAGTTTAATTATGTTTGTTTAATTAATTTCTTGTATTATTATGTTGTGTTTGTTTAATAAATTTTTTTTTTTGTGCTTGTGTAAATTGTGTTTGGTTTATTATATTATTAAATTGTGTTTGTTTAATTGTGCTTGTTTATGGAAAAACAAAATAGCTTCAAAGTAAATTTGATTTGGTAGATTATGGTTAGTATATAAAATGAATAATTTTCACGATTAAATATGATTTCAACCATTGTAATAAATAATTGGAGCATTATACAATTATTTTTTTAAGTACGTTTTGTCCTATATAGTTGGAGTATTATACAGTTAATTATATAGTTAATTTTTTAAGTACGTTTTGTCCTATATAATTGGAGCATTATACAGTTAATTTTTTAAGTACGTTTTGTGCTAGATTAACCATATTGCTTAATTAATTATACAATTAACTGCATTATGCATGAATGAGGGTTTGATTAGCCATAATGCTTAATTACATTTTCAGTTTTTATGCATGCTCAAAAGTTAGGAAAAAAAACGGAGGTTTGATCGAATTATTTTTTCCCAATGAGAAATGAGTCAAGAAGGGAGAAAGAATACCCTTTGGTATTTGAAATTGGAATTTTAAACTTGTTGCCGAACACCTACATGAGAAAAATACCCATGAGTCAATTTTACCTATGAAAACCCATGGTAATTGAGTGTGCCGAACAGACCCTAAGGTTGTTTAATCTAGAGGTAGAGATATCTTGCTCGAATAGCAAGGAATTAAGTTTTCAGGCCAAAAAACTAAAAAAATGAATTTAATCCTGACTAACGAATCTTTGTTTGAAAGAGTTAATGCCTAACACCTTGTTTGGATGGAGAGTAGAGGAAGGGAGGGAATGGAAAGAAAATAAAACTTTCAGTCGAATTGTGTTTGGTTGACAAAATTATGTCGGAGGTGAAGGGTACAGGAGGTGACAGGTTTAACCTTGTATCATTATAATCAATAGAATTGGTTTTCCTCCCGATTTGGGGTGTAATGGATGGAAAGAAATTTTATTGCAAATATTTTTAGAACAAAAAACACAAATTCCAACCCTATATCTTATCTATATAATTCTCATACAAGTTTTTTGTCACAAACCTACAACAACCACCGAATTTCTCATTAACCTTCTAAATTTTAATCAACTAAACAAGAAATAAGACGGAAAGGAAAGTTAAATTTATTTCTCCTCATTAATCATCCAAACACAAAGAAGTTAAATATGTTAATCTTCCTTTCTATTCCATTCCATTCCCTTTTATTCTTCACCTCCCCTTCTTTCCTCTACTCTCCATCCAAACAAGGTGTAAGGAAACCAAAAAAAAAAAAATCAGACTTTCCTTCTCTCGGTATAAATACATTTAGATTCTCTCTTTCTTTACCCTGCCCTGCCCAGCCGTCCCCTCCCCTCCTATCTCACAGTCATAGTTTACGAAACATAGTTCACGCTTTTGGCTTCTTTCTCCCTTTAACACAG
The DNA here is from genome assembly GCA_025461045.1 of Carex parvula. NCBI lineage: Eukaryota > Viridiplantae > Streptophyta > Magnoliopsida > Poales > Cyperaceae > Carex > Carex parvula. Next base: position 145,507 of record JAJGRW010000468.1, read on the forward strand.
TTCACGCGTTCTGATCATCAATCGGTACACATCCCGCTTTGCCGCATTGCCTTCTATTTGTCTTTTTTTTGAGATGAATGGTTTTGCCATGGAATAATCGAATCGTTAAAATAAATCAAATCCGAAGTTACCAGTCAGTCAAAAACAAAATCGAAGCAAGAATCTGCGTAACTCGGATATAAGGTTAGTTTCTTCCGATTCGACGGTTCTTCTGCTCAAAACGATGTTGGCCAGTCGGTTTGGAAAATTGCCCAATTATCAATTCGTGGATGCTGGTAGATTTTCCAAACCATGGTAGAAACGCAACAATGGACTGACTGTTGGTTACAATGGTAAAAGGTTCTAAGTTTAATTAAGGTTGGAGGGGGGGGTGGGGGGTGGTCGCTCCGTCTCTGCCTCCTTTTACTAAGTAGAACTAATTCTTGAATTTTTAAAGAAGGGTTTTGCTGCACAAATCTGTCACAATTAGTCAGAGAACTCTGGCCCAATTTTCTCTCTTTATTGCACGCGAATCAATTTCACGGCATGTTCGCATGCTATCGAAACAACATTTGTACCAGAAAAGCTTAAACAATTTTTTTTCTTATTTATATATTGAAAGGTGCCCTTCAGCAAAGAGGCAAAGATATAAGGTAGTACCTTGTGAAATTAAAATATTAATCTGAAGAACTCCTTTCTTGATCATTGCAGGTTGTGAAGCGCTAGTTCGGTAATATTAAATGGCTTCATCAAGTGTCAGGTTTTGTGATGACGAGAGGTCACTTGAGGCATTGCTCGAAGCTTTCGGCTCTTTTTGCTCCCTCGAAGAAATAGCTTCTGCCTATTACAGGTACCGGATTCCCTATTCCTTTTTATAATTTTTACAATCCACTTAAGCATAATCAGCATTTTGGTTCTGATATGACAGTTACTGTTACATATTATCACTGACTAGTACACTTTCCTGTATCAAGTCTGATTAGTGTTTATCATTTTTACTGATCATCATTTTGTGCCAATGTTTTTAACAATGCACTGGAAATTTGATCTAGTTCTGGAAGTTGTACTATAATACAGATCACTCATCAAAATTAACTTTTCTCAGAAAAAAAAAAAGTCAACTATTGTATCCTTACCTTATTCTTCTATAATGTTCAAGCATTATGCAAATCAAATGACAAGTATTGTTTCAGGTCCAAAGGTGATTTGTTAGCAGCTGGCGATATTCTCTGCAAAGTTCAAGACTCGAAATCGCTAGGTTCAGCCAATGAACAAAATGGGCACAAATCTCAAGACCCAGCAGATGAACAAGGCTTAAAGATTGGCATTTCTGAGCAAGAAACCAAAACCTGTGAAATTTCGACAGGGATGCATATCAAGATGTCAAAGTCGAAGAAAGCAACCGCATCAGTTGGTACTGTATCAAGCATCTTGGGAAGTTCATACAATAGACCCTCTTATTCCGTGAAAGAAAAATTTGAAAAGGCCAAGCCCATTAAAATCGAGGTACCAAAGTCAGTTATTGATGCGCTGGATGTGGGGTCTAGTTCGTCAGGATTTCAGGGTTCCAAGAAAGAGTCTTTGAGTAATAGAGAAATTGAACAGTTCCTCTTTTCAATGCTGGGAGATGGATTCAAGCTTAGCATGGATGTCATTCGAGAAGTTCTAGGTACTATTTTTACATGCATGTTTTCCCCATTTTATTGAAATCAATATGCCATTATAGATACTAACAGTTAACTTCATAATTTTTAACTTCCAGGTAGCTGTGGGTATGACATTCATAAGGTATTCGTCTCCATTCTATGAATTCCATTTTTTTTATTTTTGTATGTATGAGATCAACTTTTTGTGTTTTTCTCTTCTTTTTTTTAAAAGAAAAGAAAAAAAAAATGAACCTGTTCAAATTAGGCCATGCCACTCGTGTATTTCACATGTCTGATGCAAGTAAAAGTTGTTTGGGTACAGTTGGTTCTCCTGCTTGCTGTCTGACCTAAATAACTTTAATAGGCCTCAGTATCGCTATAGCCAATAAACCTTTGTTCTTTTTCTTTACTATTACCTACATTTGAGTTATAGAAAATTTAACATTTTTAAAATTTTGAACCATATAGAGCATGGAGGAGCTATTGGATTTTTCTACAGTGTCTTTGGGAAAGGGCAAGGCAATTGATGATATTGATACTGATACTGATACTGTAAGTACGATAGTTGAATTCTTTGGACAAGTATAAAAAATCCTCAGTTAGATTAAAGAAAAAAAAATCTAAAGTTGATCTATGCTTGTCAGAGACTTGAGTAATTTGGAACTTCTGTCAAATTTATTTCTGAAGAATTTATTTTAAGTTAAATTAGTTCAACTTATCTTGTTTTCACTAATGTACCAGTTCACTGTGCTTTACTATGGTTAACCACACGTCGTTTAGGCTAGCTTGGACTAGATTCATAACTAACAACTAAAATAAATTAATTTCAATTAGTGGATTTTTTTGCAATTTCTTTTATTACTTGATTATAACTAGGCAAGGGAATACAAACAGTGCACTGGATCTAGCTCTCAAGAAGTCAGCATCTCTGTGGAAAATACCAATTCTCTCGAGAGTAATTCTCACTGCACAAAGAGGTATTTACAATATCTTATCAAGCTTTTCAATGAGGTATACGTAAAACTTACCCGATACAATATCTGACAATTCATCTTTATGCATGTAGTAACCTGAAGGATAACTTTGATATCTCACAGCAAGTGCTACAATCACTATTTACTGTTCCAGAGAGAGTAACCGATGAGCCATTTAAACCTCGCTTTGACCTAGGGGTGAATAGAATAAGACCTACTAGTGGAAGTGTTGTCTCTAAACCCCTACAGGAAGTCAAAATGCCAATGCCTGTGAATGATGTTCTAAGACATCAACTAGAGAACATGAAAAGTATCTATCCCTTTGTTTTTAAATACTTTTTGTTTTGCCTCTTTAACTTTGAGCTGGATTGAGATCTCTTGACAATGGAATTATTTGACTATCTTAACAATAGCTTTTGAATCAACTCAAAAGTACTTCAAATTAAACAATAAATTTACGGGTGCATTGTTGGGATGTATAGATAGCTCATTTATCAAATTTCATTTAATTTAAGTACCGCTTGATAATATTAAGAGTCGTTAATTTCAAACCATTTAAATGTCCATATTATTTGATGAATAATAAATCATGAACTAATCTCATCAAGTTGTTTTAGGCATGATATATGTATCATATATAGATCATCCTACAACGTAGGATTTGTTATTTCAATTTAGTTTTAATTATTTTCAAGACAGTGAAACTATTGTCAATGGGTCCTAATTCTTATTTTAAGTAGGTGGCAGTACTATTTAAGGTCTTACATTTTTACTTTTTTTTTTTTTTTTGTAGCGGTGCCTGATGAGGATGATGAGTACAAAAAATTACGAGATGTGACAAAACAACACTGGGATCTAATGAAGGAATACTATGAAGCAGTAAGTTGCACAAAGATATTCAAAATAAAAGAATAAAAGAGAATTGGTCAAGGTCCTCGTTCCAGTTTTGCACTGGAAAACTGGAGCAATGGTTGCACTGCTACAAGTTTATTCTGATAAATTTTAGTTGAGACCAAAGACATTCTAAAATGCACTGCATGTAACCATTTGGCAAGGACTGTGGACCTAATATAGTTATTTTTTATAATTTACTATTTTGATAATATCTTTATACTCGATCAGATGCTATCATTTCTAATGTTCTGAATGACAGGCTATTACTGCCTTCGCAAATGGGGATCACCAGCATCAAAACTACTTCATGGAACAGGTATGTAACTATCTCCAATAGTGGCCTATTACATTCACTTTTTTTACCTTTGTAGGGTATTAATGCAAAAAAATGGTTAATATGTTATAATCTTTGGGATCTCCAGGGAAAACACTATTTTAAACTGGCCAGAGAATTTGAAGAGAAATCAGCTAGACATGTGGCGGGCTCAACGTGATGAACAATTCTTCTCTTTTAAATACTTTTTTTTTAACTTATGTTTGAAGTTCATTTGTGTTTTATTCAGTATAGTACCTTTTGGAGGTAGCAGTGCTAGTCATTAAATTAGCTTTTACCATTTGTATTTTCAGTAAAAAGGAAGATGAAGAGATGCCTCTTGATCTTCTGAGTATCGATGATTCAAAAGATGCACTATATCTGCTCAAGTATCACATCTGCAAGCTAGTCAATATTCCGAGTAAGTCCTTCATAATTGCATAATTTTTGTGTAAATCATCTGAAAATTGAGTAAATCATCTGACCAAAGGGGTGTAATTCGAGAACCTTGGGCCAAGCCATGATATATCAGGTAGGTAAGGTCAAAATAATGTCTTATCCGGACAGTATCGATGTAAGACACTCTCTATAATGTGTTTAAGTGTTACCAATCTTTCTGGAGCTAAAATAAGACGTACTTTTATTTTTGACGGGATGATAGTAACTGAGTTGCCTAGTTGCTTAAATCTTTCTAAATCTGATTTGAGAGAACTTAGTAATGAATGGTTTTTGACGGGATGATAGTAACTGAATTGCCTAGTTGATTAAATCTTTTTAAATCTGACTTGAGAGAACTTAGTAATGATGATATATAGCGTTCTCCCTAAGATTGGGTGATATTGTTCTTCATTGTCCAAAAGGTTTGTTGTTTTCTTGATGAGATAATGTGGATTCTCTGCTTTCCAACAGATTTGCAGTATCTGAAAGTTATTGTTGGGCCAGAGAGCAAAGATGCCAAAAAAACAAAAATAAAAAGAAAGGTATGGATTAATTGAGATTTTCCTAATTTCTTCCCCTTGTTCACGTGTTGCTTTTGTTTGGATTTATACCCTTATTGGGTAAAGTGAACAATTTCTTTGCAATGGTGAATTTTGTACTCTGCATTTCCACTGACCACATGTTGTCATGGTTAAATAAATTTCTTGGTAAGAGTTGCACTGCTAATCTTTTATTTGAGTTAACACTACAATTTTAATCAAATGGAATTGATATTTTCAGGTAATTCACCTTCTAGAGAAAGAATCAATACAATGGACAGAGACTGAAGCAGACCCAGGCACAATTTCAATTCGCCTTGATCAAATAGATCACAGCAAACTGAGTTTTGCCAAGAAGTTCAAAGATATACAAGTTTAACAGTTCAAATGCTGGGCAGTTTTTCTTGCTCATATAGAGATTTGTCTTAACATTTTTGGTATAGATAGAAATTATGATGACTGATGACGTTTACAGGATTTTTGAATAATACATAATTTTATCGATTGCCAAGAAATTGATTAACTTGGTATTAATTTATGGACTTAGAAATTCATTTCATATAATTGAACTTTTTCAAACTGTTACTTTTTCAGAAAAATTGTTTAGTTTCTTTTGTTGGATATTTATCAGAGTTTTTTAAAAGCATTTAAATTGCGTTTGTCAGCTTCAATGTATCTCACCAAATAAATTATTTTTTCTGTGTCAATTTGGTGCCCTTAGATGAGGCAATATTCCTCTCTTTCTCTTTCCCTTAAAAGTTATGATGGCTATTTAAGATCATAAGATGTGATACCTACAAAAGGTAGTAGAGCTGTTTGGGCCATCTGATATTTGAGATGAAATCAGGTCCATCTAATTTGCTTAATTTGTCTCTATATCACTTAACAAAAGGATCAAGAGAAAATTAGATGGATTGTTGCTTAAAATACAGTATCCCATAAGAATTAGTTCTTTTCCTTGCGGTTTGGTTTAACATCTTTAAAAAAGCTAACAGAAGTTAAGAGGTAAATTTGATTTATATTGTGCGCTTGTGAATTGTATACATTTAGCTTTGTCGGGTCGTATTTTTTTTATCACTGATCAGATGCTCTAAAACAACGCGTAATTATAGAAAATACCTCTTATTTTCAAAACCTCACTCAAAATACTTTCCTCTAATGGTGGGCATATTGGATTTACTTCCCTTCATTTTTTTCTCCCTCATACTCCATTCCATTAACTGCTAATCTAAACTATTTCTCTTCTGTAATGCAATGTTTTGCATAAATATACACAGAGATAATTTTATGCAATATAATATTTCTTGATAATGAAAATATAATATTTAGTGAAACATGGTTATTGAAAAGAGAAAGTTTTAATGTCACAATTATTTAGTTGATAAAATTTCTTTTTGACTTATTAATATAAGAGGAAATGGAAATATATCCAATTAGAAACAATTATCTTTACATTGTGTTATAATAAGAGGTTTAAAATTTATATTTAATAAAATGGCTAATACAGACAACACTTTTGAATAAATGCGTTTAAATTTCAAACTTATTTTTGTAGTTTTCTAATAAGAATATTACTGTTGTTTTTGTATAATTTGAAAGAGATTCAAAAGAAATCTGAAAAATCAGTGATTCTACTAGTGTCTTAGTGCGACGGGGTATGAAATTGTGTTATTTGGTTTTTTTATTTGACTTAGCGTTACTAATGTAGTTGTTGGATATTTCCTTCTCTCTGTTTTTTTTTTTTTTAATTTAGTATATTTGTTGTATTGTAGCTAGAGGAAGAAGTGAACTTTACAGCTCATTCACGGAAGCGTATCCTCTGCGGAGTCGTCCGGCGGAGCTGTGCGGAGCTTTTAATCTGGTTCGTTCGTTTTGACTTGGCACGAATCTCAAAGCCCAATAATACTGCTCCCTCTGTTAGTCCGAATCTCAAAGCGGCTGAGAGTTAATCTAGTCCGTTCGTTTTGCTCCGCAGTGCGGAGTTTTATAAAACTCCGCAGATACGTATCGGCTCATTCACATAGGTTTGATGCTTTTCTCTGTCTCTGCTATTGAATTTGTACGGTTAATTGTAGATTAAAACTATTCTATATAGTTTTAATGAAAATGGAATCCGTGACCTTCGGAATCACTATTTTGAAAAATAAACACTCTTATTTATATATGTCTGTAACCTCTAATATAACTGACAATATTTTAAACTCGGACCATATTTAATTTGAAACATGTCTGTAATGCATGTGACAACATTAATCAGAAGTAAATTATCTTAATATCCATGCTTATAATTATAAAAAATTAACTCAAATTTTGAGATCATGTATATAGAAGTAGGACTCAAATACCTTATATTTTTATGCTTTAATCGTACTTCATATTTTAATATTAAAAATTATATGAAATGTTCAGATCGACTATTTCAGAAGTAAACATGCGAAGACAGAATTGAGCTACGAAAAATACGAGACATTTGAACCCGGCTCATGGTACATAGTGCAGCTGGCAGGAGTTGTTCGAGATCACGCCGCAATATACGCCCGATCTACCCAAAAAACCATGCAGCATCCACGTGTCGAAACAAAAATTAGATATGAATACGAATACAGCATCCACGTGTACTTTCTACACCCTTCGCAATCTATTCCGCACAATCTCGGATCGCAATCGAAGAGAAAGAAAAGCTCGTCTTCCATGGCAAATTTGAGGGAAATCCAATCCAAGGAACAGTTGGAGGAGGCACTACATGGCCCGACGCCAATCGCAGTGGTGCACTTTTCGGGAGCGCGGCGTGAGGCGTCGAGGCAGATGGACCAAGTCTTTTCCCAACTCGCCACCGATTTTCCTCATGCCCTTTTCCTTCGGGTCTCCTTCTCCCTCTATTTATCTCCGGATAATTTGACATTATATGAACTCCAGCATTGTAATGATACGCAGGGGCGTAGCAGACTTTCAAGCTATGGATCAATTATATAAAAATTTCATGCTGAGTATAGAGATCAATTTTACAGCATCCATACTATTTTACTCTAAACTATATAAAAAAAATGTATAAGCATATAAATTTTTAAAATGAATGGGGTCAATTAACCCCATTCCCTCTGATGAAACGTGTTAGTATTTGTTTGATCAGAGAATTGCTTTGAGTCTAGAACAAGCTTAGCTGGAATTTTGTTAATTCAATTTTATCAATTGAAGGGCGTCAATTTGACAATTGTCAGAATGAGCTGAGCTGACCTTGATGAATGAATAAATGCAATGTATCAAATTTGTATATCATCTTGCTTATGGATCGAATCGATTGCTTATTAATTAGTCATCGAAATGACAAACAGGTTACAAGCCTACAGGTACCCTTTTGTTCACTGATTGTGAACCAATGGGAATGAAACCATGATCCAATTAATTATTTCACAACTTTCTCTTCCTTCTCTGCTGTATCTGTGCTCAAATTATCCAAGCTATCTAATCAAAGCCAAATTAATCTCAAAAACCCCAAAATTGAGATCACCAAACATCCAGAGTTATGGCATTTATATTTGTAGTTCATTTTTTTCAGGTTGAAGTGGAAGGACAGGATGAGATTTCAGAAGCTTACAAAATCTCAGAAATTCCATATTTTGTGTTCTACAAGGTTAGTCATCTCCATCTAATATTTTGAAATTAATTAGTTCCAGATATTGGTTTCCTATAAACTTAGATGGTCTACAGCATAGGGATCATAATCACCCAATTTGGTTATACTTGAACCTCGTTTATTCTTTCCCCTTTTCCTCTCTGTGTTTTATAATCAAACTTAATCTAACTAACCCCAATTTTTCTTATTTTGCAAATGACTAGCTAGGTATGCAAAGTCCTTAGTAGAATAACTTGAAATCTTGGTTTAAACTTTAAGCCTCCATAAATACTCATTATAGGTCTAGGACTTGTGAGTGTAATAAAACATAGTAAATATAGGTGTCATGTGAGGTGAATACTGTATCTAGCGGTTGCCCCCTGATGTGATGATCGATATCCTTGTGTGCCCAGATGACACATAATATGTAGTCATGATATGCTTAATTTTCAGGATGGCAATATTGTGGAGACCTTGGGGGTTGCAGACCCCTCTAGCCTGGCTAACAAAGTAGCAAGTATAGCAGGATATACTAATTCTGCAGGGCCTGCTGCACCAGCAAGCCTTGGAATGGCTGCAGGCCCCACTGTAATTGAAAAGGTGCAAGAGATGTCAAAGGAACAAGGGAGTTCATCTAATATTCAAAAGCCTACGCCCGGTCTATCCAGTGATCTGGTAACACGTGTCAAACAACTGATTGACTCTCATCCAATTTTCTTGTTTATGAAGGGAAGCCCTGAAAAAACAAATTGTGTGTTCAGTAAAAAAGTAGTGGAAATACTGCAGGAGGAAGGTGTTGCTTTTGGTAGTTTTGATGTTCTGACAGATGACGAAATAAGTGAGGCAGTGAAATTGTATGCTAACTGGCCGGCTTACCCACAACTTTTTTGCAATGGGTCATTGATTGGGGGTAGTGATATTGTTGTTGCTCTGCATGAGAATGGTGAATTGAGTAATGTATTTAGAGATCAAGGCTTTGATGGTAGCGGCAGTAGTAGTGGGGTGGCTGACTCAATTACTGGGCCGAAGGATAAGCTAATGTCTCAACTGAAATGCCTAGTTAATGCAAAACCTGTAATGGTTTTTTTGGAAGGGAAAAATGATCAACCCAAGGGTTATTCTGGGACCAGCATAATTGAAATTCTTGGAGAAGAAGGAGCTCCATTCGAGACATTTGATGTGCTTCTCGATGAAGAGGTTAAAGAGGGATTAAAAATGTTGTCTAATTGGTCAGCTTATCCTCAGGTCTATGTGAAGGGCAAGTTTATTGGTGGGTCTGATATTGTTTCAGAGATGCATAAAAGCGGAGAGCTGAAGAGGTTATTATCTGAGAATGGAACAATCATGTCGAATTAAGGAGAGCAAAGAAATGGCAGTAATGTAGATATATATGTAGTAACTAGTTTTTTCTTTAACTTTTGGTGATTTTTGTTCATTTTTTATATTCACAGAAAGACTATAAGAGAGAGGATGGGATACAAAAAGTCTACTTGATCATGTTTAATACTCTTTTGTGCAAAATTTTAGCTTTACAGATTCAATTTTGAATCTTACTACTATATAGCAACATGCACCTTTAAACCAATACCACCTTTGTGACTGTTGTCTAGTCCGGGTTTAGGAGCAGTAGAAAAGTCAGAAGGTACAATGAGTGTCATGCACCATTAACTTCAATTCATTGGCTTGCAACAAGATCCGAGTTAGCTTGATAGATGGAAAATGGATGTATAGTGTTCTTCTTTTATAAAGTTCTGTTTGTTAATTATTTGTCAATAATAGTAAAGAGCTTGACTATTGTGCAAACATTTATATTTCGACTGAAAATACAAATAGTTCAAAATATTACCTTCTTATAACCATATCACTCAATACATTGTACATTTCAAAAGCTTACAATAACAAATTTCGTTATATTTAGAATTTGCTTTCTATTTTGTCGAATTTTTAAAAGATAGACATAAAATAATAAAATAATATAATTTGAGTCATTTATATTACAACCTTGGTTCTATTCCATCTCTGCAGCAAGTTTAGTAATAAGATAACAGCCCTGTTGTTCGGATGGAGAGAACCTAAAATTAGCTTTTCCGGAAATTTCCAAACGAACCATTTCTTTTCTTTTTTTCAAAACCCCAAACGAACAATTCAACGAGATCTTTTAATTTCTTATTTTACTATTTTCCACTTTATGTATTCCTCTATCTGTAGAGTATATAGAATGTGCAGAAATGGCTATAACCGAGTTTCTTTTTACAATAACCTAACCCATGTCACTAACCTCCAATCAAAACGTCATTTTTGATGTCCAAGCTCATATTAATTGAAATAAGATGATAATGCCAATTGGACAATTTTATCCGTGGGATGCTAGAAAACATCCAGATGAACATTCAAATAATCCCATAAAAAAGGGCGTGCATAGTCTCTTAAATGAATTGTCAAAATATGAATAACTAGGATAAAAATTTATAGCATAAAGAGCAACATATTTTACCAACATATTCTACCTATCATAGCTTTCTAAGATACTCATGGAGTTGACCTGCTTTTATTTTTCTAATATGCATACTTGTTACAAGAGCTCAAGATAAAAGAAGAAAAAAAGATTCAGCTAATTCTAACACCCCCAAAAACAAGCCTTAAACGTAGTAGAAAGCTTACAACTTGTTAATTGTTGTTTACACGGGAGCATCTGGATCCAATCTTTTCTGAATAGCAGCTGCAGCCTACAAGAAATTATGCAAACTCAGAAACAGTTTCTTTTTTAAAGTAGAGAAAAAAAAGAAGCAAATTTACACTAAACTTACCTCAAAATTTCCCAACTTATACTGATACATCATTTCTTCCCTTAGGCGAGTTTGCTCTTTCATTGCTTGAGCCTGAAAATGTCAAATGCAACAGCAAATACTTAAAAGGGCTCGAATTTCAATTTTTAAAAGCTGACATAATATGGAAATACATAATATAGAATATAGATAAACAATTCTCAATATGGGTATGGAACATTTCCATTGTGTAATCTAAAAACAATGCAAACACAATTGTAATTGCTAGCTAAGCCATGAATGAAAGCACTGCCAGAAATATACGGATATGAATTTTCATACCATCCCACTTTGCATAGAGCGCTTCAAAGCCTCTACCTCTGCCTCCTTTTGTCTTTCACGTTCCTTCATCAGCTCTATCCTGCAGAAGGAATTTTCAAATTCATAGTTAACAAAATGTTGTTACAACAACAGCTTCTATTGAGAATGTTCCAATTACAGTCTAAGAAATAGGTAAAACTATCAAGTAACATATTAATAACTCTTTTATTTTATAAAAAAAAAACTAAAATTAATTAAAGCTCAAATCCTGCTCTCAGGAAACATATATTTATACAAACACTGGACACACATTTCAGAGATGCTGTGGTAACCAAGTAATATGTCACTGCCAGATAAAATTAATATAGCATCCTAGAAAAGAAATAACTACAACTGGACCTGGGAGATCAGAGATGATTTGTAACGTTTTAGAACATTTAATTGCATACAGTAATATAGCAACTATGTACCTTCGTTGTTCTTCATCATCAAAAATAGTACGCTCTACTGGAACATTCTTGAAGCCTTTCTTCATTTCTTTCTCCAACTGGCGGCGATGGTACGCTTCCAAATCATAGTATCTACAATAAACAATTACAGAAATATATACTTGTTTGTTTGAGTGCAACCCTGAAACTGTTAATAAAAAAGAGTCGTTTTAGGGAGGCTGTCAGTACTTAAAACCCAACCCGCCATGCTACGGATCAATCCAAGCCAATCAAACATTATGTAAGACTGACCTGACAGGTTAATGGGCCGGCTATGGATAGAACAATTATTTACATGCTACAGATCAGGTACAGGTAGACAGGTCAAGACCCAGTCCTTTTACTCGTCATTCCAAATTAAATATATCACCAGAACTGAACAGATGGTTGAAAGTTTTAAGAAAAACTGAACTGTGGAGCTGGAATTCAAACCCAAGAACCCTGTTTTGCCAAGCTGCTAACCAACCCAACTGCCGCCATTTTTGTGTCAATAACAAACAACAATTGTATAAAACATTATTTTTCTATTTAAAAAAGGCTTGCATAGGGGTTGAGAACAACCCATGACAGGTTGGGTCCAAGTAGAAGTAAAAGAAATAGTAAAAGTATGCTGACCTGCGATCTGACCACTGACACTCATAATAAGGAAAATATATATACAGTACCAGTGAAAATGAAGTAGAATAAAGAGAAAAAAGCATTTTAAAAATTAAATTACTGAAAGCCTCACTTTTTTGAGGCAAACGTAGCCGTGTTGTGGTCCTCCATAAATCTGCATAAAGTGTAAGGATGAAGTTCTAAACAGCCATAAATATCAAATTTCTTTTTAACATTACATGAAAAGATGGTTGACAGTAGTTGCCTTAGACTTACTCCTTGAACATCGCCTTCTCTTCCCAGTTTGATAATGATTCCATATTTACCTAAAATCAAAATGGCGTTGAAAATTATTATTTCTTTAAAGGAAAGAAGATTGTAGGCAATCATGAATTGAAAAACCATAGTACTCTCTTTTCTCACAATCAATGTTTGTACTGACATTATACGACTTTCATCCTTCAATTACACAATAAACTAGATAACACGACCCATCATATAGAAGGTACAAACATGAGAAAATTAGTCGTACAAATTTTATGAAATAAATGGCACAGCAATGGAGATGAAAAACTCAAAGACACACTGAAACGCCATGTGTATGTAGTTACAAAGAAAGGTTAAAAGTCAAAATGTATCAAAAGGCTTGTATGAAGGATTGTCAAATGTCCAGGTTTTAAAAGCTACCTTTTTTACTTCTAAAAGCCATGCAGTAAATTCGGGTCTTTTATTCCTGTACAAGGTAACAGGAAATCAGGAACCATCAATTTAACAAGAAATCTGGCTGAACTTATATATTAAACAATTGATAGATCAACCTTCTTCTGCTACATGACCAGCAAAGATATGAAATGCCAGACAAAATGCTAGCATCATAGCATTATAATTTTTAAGCTTAGCTTGGCGAGGAACTAAAGAAATACCTGATGCGCATGTTTCTACAAGTGTAAACATTCAATATACAAAAAAGTATCCATTAAGGATCATCTACACTGAAATATATCTATCCATAATGTAAGTAAGTGCCAATAAAGATTGAAAAATTTAACTTACCACATGTCTGTTTCTTTAATGATACCATATTTCCCCCATGAATTGGTAACTGCACTGGTCTTACCCGTTTCTTTCATTTTCTTCTTCTCTCTATCCTTTCTCCTCTTATCCTTCTTCCTCTTTTCTTCTTTTTCCTTCTTTCTCTTCCTTCCCCCCTTGTCTTTCTCCTTTCTCCTTCTCTCCTCTTTCTCTCTCCTCCTCCTCCGCTCTCTCCTCTTCTCAGACTCCGAATCTGAGTCAGATTCCGACTCGGAATCTGACAAGGAGCTTTCTTCGGATTCGGATTTGGTGCGGCTCCTACGAGACCTCCTGTGTGAGCTCCGACTCCGTCGCCTCTTTGTACTCCTATATCGACCGCGTCCATCGCCGGAGTCACAGGAGGACGAATCATCTTCGTCGCTACTGGCATGGTGCTTGCTCCGTCTGGATTTCTTGTGGCGGTCTCGCTTCGAGGAGTTTCCTAAAGTAGCACCATCATCCTTGTTGTCTTTCTCGTGTTCTGATGCTGGTTGTTGTTGCTCGGGGTATTTGTGCGCATCATCTTTCGCCATTTCTAGGGTTTGTTCCTGCTATGGAATTCAATCACCATTCAGGTTTTTTTATTTTCAGGTTGCGCGGAGTGATTTCATTTGCAGCAAATTTGCTGCTTCTTTTCTTTTTCTTGTTTTTTGAATTTAAGGTATATAGACTATAGTTCTAGATAATTGTTAGCCAGCGCATGGGAGCCTGTACCGGAGCAGGCCATTTATGTACGGTTTAGGCCCATTTAAGCATGCAAGGCCCGGTAGTACTTTTAAGCCTGATTATTATGCTTGCTTCTTGCATCTGTTGTTGGCACTTGGCAGGGGAGACTTCAAAGTCTAAATTCTCAAAAAAATCTTTTAAGCGGTTAATGCAGGGGCGGAATCAGAAAATTTAAGATTGGAAGCTGGATAGATAAATTTTATACAATTTTATTTATAAAGAGGTTAATAGTAATTTTTATAAAAATTTAAAAGAAAAATAAATGATTAAGATGACAAAACTGAGTATGGCGAGTGTGATTAATATCATATCAGCCTATATAATACCAATTTCAAAACTTATCGAAAATCGACTTCAAATGTGAATCCAAACCGATCTACTTCATTAGTTATGAGTTTAAATGCAAAATTTATAAAATTTCAAATAAATTTAATATCAGATTAAGCAGTCAAATATGTGAGTTTTTAAGTTAATTTTAATGCATTAATTTTTTAATCTTTTTTACCGCTTGACTTGATACTACAATAACTCGAAAAAATAACGATTTTATATGTAAATGCATTATTCATAAAGAAATCGGTTTGAATAATTTGAATTAGTTATTTGAAATATATCTAATAAATTTTAAAGTTCGTGTCATATGACACTGATTGGAAAGTTAGCAACTTTTCCGCGACACTTGTACTTTTCTGCCCCTGAAGTTTTTAGCAAAAGAATTAAGGACACATATATTAACAGAGCTAATATGATTTCATACGAAGCACGCCTCGACCAGTAAAATTATAATAAAGAAGTATATGACTGTATGAAGCCAAACCAGTTTTGGTAATATCTTTGTTCAAGAATTAAGACTGCTTGTTTTTTATTTCTAAATTTTAAGCTTCTCTTTCTGTACTACAGGATTCCTGCATTGAAGTCTTTTAACTATTAAACATCTTAATAAAGAGCTTCATCCCTTGATTCGCCGACATTTTTATTTTTACCCCAAAAAAAATATATTTTAATATAAATAACCAGGTTTTTTAAATATTTATATTTCTACCCAAACCGCTAGATTTCCTAGCGGTCCGAATTAAAAATTCGAACCGCTAGGAAATCTAGCGGTTTGGGTCTCTTTTTTTTTTATAAATACCAGGGGCTCTGCGTGATAAATCAGTGAGGAAGAGTGAAGGGCTCTGGAGGGCTGAAGAGGAGGGCTGAAGGGAGGGAGGAAGAGGAGGGCTGAAGGGAGGGAGGAAGAGGAGTTCTGAAGGAAGAGACGGAGAGTCTGCTGTCAGGTAATTTTTTTTTATATACGTATTTACTGTTAATTACATACGTATTTACTGTCAATCACATACGTATTTACTGTTTATATACGTATTTACTGTTTACTACTGTTCACATACGTATTTACATACGTATTTACTGTTCACATTTACTGTTTACATACGTATTTACTGTTCACATACGTATTTACTGTTCACATTTACTGTTTACATACGTATTTACTGTTTACATACGTATTTACTGTTCACATACGTATGTACTGTTCACATACGTATTTACTGTTCACATGTACTGTTCACATACGTATTTACTGTTCACATACGTATTTACTGTTCACATTTACTGTTCACATACGTATTTACTGTTCACATTTACTGTTCACATTTACTGTTCACAATTGAAATCAGTAAACTGACCAAATATTTGTCATTTATGAATGTAGTTTATTGGCCATGTCTATTGCAATTTCAATACATTTTGGAGGAAAGTTCATAACTGACCAGTATGGAGTACGTTACTCCAAGGCTGCAGCAAATACGTACTGGGTTGATAAAAATTTCTCATTTAAGCAGTTGCAATCGCTTATTTATGAAGCGAGCGGCTACAATAGGAATCGTTGCCAATTACAAATTCAGGCCCGAATGGTCCACGCAGGAAAGTATGTCAAAATCACACTGGGAGATAACGGGGCATTGAGAGGTCTAATAGCGCAGGTTTTGAGGTCTGGCGAATCATTGTTGGAAGTTTTTGCACGCAGAATTCGCGAAGAGTCAGGGGCCGGAAGTTCAGGCCAAAATTCGGCTGCCCAACATTATCAAGAAGATAATGACCCACACACTCCTTTTATCGTAATGCCTGTAGCAGAACCGGAACAAGAAATATACAATAATTCACCCCAATCTCCAGCTTTTATCCCACCTGTATCCATGTATGACGGTCCTTCATCCTTACCTGGGCCTGAACCAAATCCTCACCCCAGACCGCCACCAGTACAGGAAGATCCAAACGAGTCGGAATTTGAATTTATAAACGAGATACCGGAGGAGAATCTGCAAACTGGGGATGAATTGGGGGAAGAAGAATGTGACATTAATGATGAAGGAGATGAAGAAGATGAAGAAGATGAAGAAGAAGAATACACACAGCCCACTGTGAGGCAGAATAGAGAGAATATGCCGTTGGGTGGCCGCGGTGAGACTCACCCTTTTGTAAACTTCAATGACACATCTGCTTTCCGAGAAGCAGATATTTCTTACTATGGTCGTCGGGTTGAGTACAGGAGTGAGCTCGCAAAAGGCCAATACTTCGTAAGTAAAAAGCAACTGACGAAAAAGATCAGAGAGTACCATGTTGACAAGAACAAGGAGATATATACGAAGAGAAGTGACACATCCCGGCTGGAATATAGATGCAGCACTCCGGGTTGTCGTTTCAAACTGAAGGCAAGAGCAACAAATGCCGGAGATACATGGATGATAACTGAGCAAGACACGCCTCACACATGCGAATCTGAGTTTGAAAGGTCGGACCATGCACAACTCACGGCATCAATTATCGCAGACCTCATCGAGAGCGGCATTAAGGAAGACCCCACTATGAGCCTCCGGAGTGTGGCACACTGCGTGAGGGTTAGGTTTGGCAGTATAACCCCGAAGTACAACAAACTTTGGAGAGGTCGTGAGCTTGCAGTTGCCCGGCAATTTGGGAGTTGGGAAGAGTCGTACAATTTTATGAAACTATTGCTTAACGGGATATGTTACACGAATCCCGGTTCAAAATACCAATTTCTGACAAGTCCGAGCATCGATAAAAATACAGGACTGGTCAAAGAAGGTGTTCAGCAATTCAGGGCCGTGGCATGGGCTTACGGACCATGCATTACCGCATTTGATTACTTAAGGCCGGTGATCAGTATAGATGCAGCCTTCCTTTCTGGGCGGTATGAGGGCAGACTTTTGATGGCTTGCGCCTATGATGCCGATAACCAATTGCTGCCTCTAGCATTTGCAATTGTATATACGGAGAATGAAGAGAACTGGGGTTTTTTCTTACACTGGCTTAGGATTAATGTGATTGGTGTGAATAGATTCGTATGTGTTATATCGGACCAACACAAGGGTATCAAAGCTGCATTGAAACCTGAATACGGATGGGATAGGGATAATTTTGTGCACAGGTATTGTATCCAACATGTTGCAGATAACCTGGTCCAGGCGTGTGGGAAGGACAAATGGTACGGAACTAGGTTCAAACAAGGAGCCAGGAAGAAGAAGCCAAGAAGGCTGAAAGAGATGTTCGAAGATTTTTGCTCGGTATGTCTAATATTGTCTAATTTATATCATTTTTGTTTCTTTTAGATGCAGTTTGTCTAATTTTGCTTTGTTCTATTGCAGCAAAATCCGACGTGTAATGCTTTTCTGAGGAGAGTGGGCAAAGTACGTCCTGATGATGTCATGGAGCCGTCAAATTTTGAAAAAATTTTCCAGACCTGTGATGGAGGGTACCGATTTGGTATCATGACAACAAACGGCTCTGAGTCCCTGAACGCTGTCTTCAAGGATAGCCGAATGTTGCCCGTGGCGGCACTTGTAGAGGAGACATTCGCCAAGTGCAACAGGTGGTTTGCTCAACGGCGAGAGGCAGCGACGGAGCAAAGCAATGCAGAACAGCCTTTTTCCAAACGGGTACATGTTAAGCTCGCCAAACGGTGGGAGAAAGCTACAAAAATGGATGTCATCCCATACTCGCACGGCGAAGGTAATTATCAAGTCACGGGCCCAAATGAATATGTTCCAGTGGTCCAAATGCAGGATGGAACTATGTCAATTATTCATAGAAGGTTCCAGTATATCGTGACAGTCGGGCCAGAGAGAAAAGTGGAATGTACATGCAGAGGTATCCAATTAACTGGGATTCCGTGCGCTCATGTGTTAGCGGTTTGTCGTAATAGAAACTGGTCACCCAACCTATTTGTTGCCCACTGGTATAGGGTGGACTACCTTCTGAGTACTTGGAATGCACTGTTTGTTCCTTACGGCAATCCTGAAGATTGGCCTGCAACCACTACCCCTAAAATTGAGCCAAACAGAGATTGGATACGGCGTGGTAGGAGAAAACACATCCGGCAAGATATGACCATGGATGAAATGCAAGGTAGGCGACGGGGGCACCGTCCTCGCCGTTCCACTTCTGACAGGCAGAGGCGAGGTATGTCACATTCATTCCTAATTATTTTCGGTTCCAATGTTAAATAGCTTACTAACTAACATATTTGGGCTGCAGAGGCTCATAACGCAGCAAATGTAGCAGAGAATGAGCGAGTTATGGCAGAGGCAAGTGGATCGCAAGGGCCGCGGCGAAGCACAGCCAGAAGCCGTACAGCAGACCGTGAAAATGCAAATATGATGTTTAGGGAGGCAATGGGAGAAGTACGGGCAGGAGGGGAGTTCTTTGGAATGCAAGGGCCTTCAGGTACTATCCAGCGAAGAAGGAGCACAACTCAAGCAGGTAGGAGGAGCACATCTGGCGCAAGGCCATCCGATACAGCACACCAGCAAGAAGAAGGAGTGCAACCAGCTAGAAGGAGCACATCTCAATTAGGAAGGAGGAGCACATCTGGTACAGCTAACGAAGCGCAAGCAGGACCGTCCGGTACAGCTAACCGGCAAGACGAAACAGTGCAACAAGATAGAAGGAGCACATCGTCATGGGGAACTGGTTGGCTCAGGGGATTTAATTTTAGAAAGAGTCGTAGGAATTAACTTTATTTTCTGAAGAATTTTTACTTTGAGGTTTGTACGAACTTTATTTTATGTATTTTATTATGTTGCAGTTGAGGATTTATTTTATTACTTTGAGGTTTGTATGAACTTTATTTGTATGAACTTTATTTGTATGTATTTTACTTTGTAGACGAGGAGGATGGACAGTAACAATCGAGGAAAGGGCGAGGAAAGAAATGCAATTGGGGCTGCGGAAGGAAGAGAAAGGACTGTCCAATTTGGTCTAGGAAATGTGTGCAAGGATCTGCTGATGATTGTCGTACAAATGACATATCTGATGATGATTTTGTAGAAAACCCCTACGGCTATGGATTGGGAAAAAAAAAAGATGATGTACAGACGCCTGAGACGAAGAGTAAGGCTAAGACTCAGGCTAGCACGTCGTCTGTTGTTACCGAGCCGTCATCGTCAACCTCGGACGATGATTTTGTTCCATGTACGTTCAAGACCGGTAAGACGAAATAGTATGTTGTATGATCGTTGAAGCAGATATTAAGTTTGTATTTTATATTTTGGATGTTATTTCTGGATGTTATTTATATTAATTTGAAATAGTATGTTGTATGATCGTCAATGGATGTTATTTCTTTTTGTTGTACGAAACATAACGAAACATAAATAAACTACACTACAAAAACATAGAACATAATAAAACATAATAGAAAAAAAAATAGAACACAATAAAACATAGAACATAATAAAACATAACGAAACTACACTACACTAAAACTACCAAACTAAACTAAACTAAACTATCCGATAAAACATAACAAAATATACCCTCTATCCATCGTACTGCGAAGGGGAGAATCGGTGAGGTGGTCTACCCCTGTTCTCTCTACTGAATATGCGCTCATGCCAATCCTCCC
Source organism: Carex parvula (assembly GCA_025461045.1). Taxonomy (NCBI): domain Eukaryota; kingdom Viridiplantae; phylum Streptophyta; class Magnoliopsida; order Poales; family Cyperaceae; genus Carex; species Carex parvula. Next base: position 165,791 of record JAJGRW010000468.1, read on the forward strand.
ACTGAGGCTGTCCTGCCTGCACGGCGCGAGCTGGTGTAATATCTGGCTCGAGGCTGTCCTGCCTGCTCATCGTAAGTGCTGTATCCCATGGATCCGAGGCCACGTCGGTAGCTGGCGGTGGCGTGGGAGTATGGAATATGGATGTCACAAACTGGGACTCATAATCAGCCTGAGTCCGGCTACCAGAGGCCTCCCAATCGTGAGCCATCTCTGGATACGGCTGACGCGGTGGCGGTGAGGCGGCTGTGTCGGCATATATGTCTGCAAGGCTAAAACTCATCCGGTCATCCTGCATCTCTGGAGACTCATGATGCTCAGGCTGTGTCGGCATGTATGCAGGACCCTGCAAGGATAGCACAAATTTAGTAAAATTTAACTATCTTTGATTACAGTAAAAGCATAAATAAAATAAAGAATCACATACCGGGGGAAGAACTGGACGACCTTGCTCGTCACGGTAGGCGTGCCAACCGGCCATGTGCAGTACCCAACGATGATAATCCCACTCTGGCTGCTCTGATGGCTCCGGTGGCATCTCACTGTTCATAACAGCTGGCGCGTCAGGCTCGTCCGGCTGTACTGCGCGCCAATCAATATTCTCTCCGGCGTCTCGTAACATGGTGACCAGCTTTGCCTCCTGGCCGTAGTCCGCAATGCATGGGGCAACCAAGTTCAACATCGCGTGCCCGACCGCTCTGTAGCCACGTTTTCCAAGACAAACGACTGAACGCGCGGCACCTTTAAGCGCTAACAGCAGCTACAAAAAAACGTTAGAAAAAATTAAAGTTATGATAAAAGGTTCATAACGCATAAAAATGTGTTGTTTTAGATGCATTACCTGGCGAGCACCTTTCCGGCCAGTAGGGGTATAACCATCGTCTTCGAATATCTGTGAGCGAAGAAACTCGCCGTAATCTCCCTCTATATACACCGAAGCCATGCCGACCCGCAGGTACCAAGCCTGATATCTCAATAGGGGATCTCCCTGGAACTGCATCGTATCAATCTCCGGCATCTACCATAAGTGGGCACTCATATCGCCCGCCGTGATGTAGTACTCCGAGTGATGCTCACTCCAATCTCTATCCCAGTGATTACCGTGTGTTATCCTGTAATTCATATGTCAGTTGCAATTTAAAGACAAGAAATAATGTTAAGTACAAAAATGCTAAAAAGAACATAACTTACCCGTGTAGCCTCATGATCACAGATCTCGGGACGTCTGGATCTGCGGGGATGAGTGGAGAAAAATGAAACTGACGGAGCACCCGGTCTGGATAGTGGTGCTCCACTATCCAGAAGCACACCAGCGGTCCCCTGTAGAGCCACATCTCCTGATCATCCTCTACAATCTGCGGCAGCCTCCCCTCAGTGTATAGCTCATGGTACGGAGTCCAGCGCACCTGCGTCTCACCCAGACTCTGAATCTGAGATCGGACCGTCCTGATACCTGCTGTCTTCCCGTGAGGGTTGTCCTTGTACTCATGATGTCCGTACCATCTCATGCCGAATGCCAGCCGATTTCCATTTTCGGGCTCTCCCCATGGATCCTCGTTCGGCTGAGGTACCCCCACCGGTAGCCGTGACCACGACCAATGCTGCAGAAGCAGTACTGGCCCGTAGATTTGCTTAGTTTTCCGCTATATTTTCAAGAATACCAGCCGTCAGGGACAAGTTAAATAATTAAAATAAGACAACAAGTGCATGACAAGGTAGGTAATTAAAATAAGACATAAATAACATACTGACCTTGCAACCGTGGCACAAGTTGGAGTAGAGATGTGCTAGGACGGCCCCACCCCAGTTGTACCGGACGCTCGACGGCTGAAGGTCTCGCAGCAGCTCTAGATACATCATCGGGATGGTATCACCACTAGAATCAGCAAACATGACAGAACCAAATAGGTCCATCACGAATCCCCGTGTGTATCTGTAATATCAAAATTATAGAGCAACTCATTTTTCCGCATGAAACAGAGTACAAAATAAATGTAATACAAATAGTTTGTATGAGTACCTCTGAATCTCGATCGGAGTGGAATCGCTACCTAGACCTCTCGCAAACATAAGTCGCAGCTTCGTCTTGTCCAGACAGTACTTGGACTTCCCCCCGTTGCTGCGTATATCTGGCTCCGCTCCCAACAACTCAGCGAGCATGTAATTAATCGTCGTGCCATCTGGATCTGTGGGGTCAGATATGCCACCAACGGGCACGCCCTGGATAGGCAAACCCCAGAGAGCGCTAACGTCCTGGAGAGTCACTGTCATCTCTCCAAAAGGTAAGTGGAACGTGTGCGTCTCGGGGCGCCATCGCTCCACTAGTCCTGCAATCAGGGACGCGTTGATGGACTTAGCCTCCGACTGTAGAATATCGACCAAATGCTGCACCCCCAAATTTTGCAGATACGCCTCCATCATCGGGAAGTACTGCATGTCCGGATACCGACCCCTGGCATTTATAATTGCCTCACTCTGCGTTCAAAAAAGTGAACAACATGAAAACCTAAAAATACAAAAATTCAACAAAATCCAAACTTTAAAAAAAAAAAAAGTAATCAAGTACCTCTTTAGATGCCTCTGAGACTCGGTGCTCACCGTGAGGCATCCATAATAAAGGACTGAAATGATGCTGGCTGTCAGTGGGAATGGGCTCATCAACCGGGTCGGCTGCGGGTGGTCTCCTAGGCCGTCCCCTAGCCATCCTACGTTAAAAAAAATTCATTCCCTAATTAGTTCAACCACAATAAAGAATATATAAAGCTATATATCAAGCAATTTCCATCAAATTATTTTGCAATATGGTCCCTGCCAGTTCAACATTCTGGTTATCATACTTAATTAATTAATTAACTAGGGTTCGAATCTAATTATTAATTTACTTACTTAAATCATTTGTTATATTTTAATTTGAAGATAAATTGCTTATCTACTTAAAATATACTCTACGTAATTTAAATTGTTATTATTTGATCCCTAACTATTTACGTGTAATATAAAGGTGTTTCTTAATTAATTTAGCTACACGTAATGTAAATCTCAAGTACTTAACTTAATAAATGTTAGGACTTTAATTATACTATTTCTAAAGTCGTACAAATTTATCTTAATAATTTGCACAAGTTGATTAATTTAAAACTACAAAATAATACATGATTATCTAATTATCCTATTAACTAAATTTTTGCAATCGTAATGATTCGAAAATATTAATATGTTGTTAATTAATTGTCTTCCATTAATTAACAACATATTTTAATTGTAAGTCATTTTCAGGTCCATAAATGACACGTTTATTTAATTTCATATAAAATGGGTGTGCGCCAACAGATGGCGTTATAATAAACAATAGTAGCAATGGATGAAGTTTCTCCTATGCACACTGATTTTACAAGGATAGGACAAATTGTTCAGTGAACACGTTCAGCGAGAGACAAGGCTGTAGCCCTTGAATTAAGGGATGCGAGAAAAAATGGAAATGGAATTAGTAACGATGATAATTGAAAGGAACGAAATGGAGAAAAAAAAAACAGCAACGATAAATAATATACAGGATCAAGTATAACAGAGAAGAAACATCTGGTAGTATAACTGCAGTCTACAGCTACTCACGATTAATAATTTTCATTAACAGCTCAAAACAATCATGTTTATTCTGTAAGCCTACCATATGGCAGGACATCAAATTGTTTGTTTATTTCAGGAAAACAAGTTTCAACTCAAATCCAAGCTACTTGTACTAATTTATTATTGTACCAAGATTTAAAGCGACTAGGGCATTACACAAATTGCTTGCTAATAATCAGGAAAATAAGGAGATATGTAGAGAATTATACGGGCACTAAATTTATCCCAAAATTTCAGCTTAAAAGCACCAAATAAATTACCAACTACAAACAGTGCATCATATCACAAGATCTAATTCCACAAGATCTAATTAAAATTTCTACTTACTTTATAATTTCTAATTACTAAATTTAAAACATCTAATTACTTAACTACTTAATTAAAATTCTAAATTAATTTACCAAGTCATGGCCAATATACAATTCGGCTGAAGCCCAATTATTCAAAAATCACCAATTTGCATTTTAGTCCCTTATTCTTTTTAATTTACACAATGGCCTAATTTTTATACAAAATTCCTCAAACAATTCAACAAATATCACGATAAGGTCCCTGTCAATTCAAAGTCAGTACCGGATTGCAGTACCGGTCGGTACCGGGGGTAAGGAAACAAGAAATGGTGCAGTACCTGTCCTTAACGGGTCGGGTCGGGTGAAGAGGCGGAGGGGCGGATCGACGGCCTAGGAGGGGCGGCGAGGCGGAGGGGCGGAGGGGCGGAGGGTCGGAGGGGCGGAGGCGGCCTTCTTTCTTTTTTCCTTTTTTCTGGCGGAGCCGAAAATTCGGTTTTTTCTTTGTTCGGGCGAAGAGGCGACAGAGAAAGAGAGGAAGGGATCACGGGCGACGCTTTGGTTTGAATTAAAAGTTCGGACCGCTAGGAATCCTAGCGGTCCGAATAAAGATTTCGGGCCGCTAGGATTCCTAGCGGTCCGAATTTTTAATTCGGACCGCTAGGAATTCTAGCGGTTTGGGTAGAAATAAAAATATTTTAAAAACCTGGTTATTTATATTAAAATATATTTTTTTTTGGGTAAAAATAAAAATCACGGCTTGATTCGTCCTTTTGAATACCACCTCTTCTTTGTAAAAAATAAATTTTCAATTTCCCTCCGCCTAACACCTAAAAATGGGAACGAGATCCGGTGCTTGCCAAACCACTGCTCTTCTCCTGCTTGCCTCTCTATCTCTCTCCTCCTCCTCTCTCTCCCACGTGACTCTCTCTCTCTCTTCTCTTTTTTTAGAGAGATACAGAGAGAAAGAGACGAGCAGCTCCCTGCTTTTCTATCAAGAAAAGCAGCGGATGCATATCCCTAAAAAGGAGTAGGGATGTAAAAAATTCACCGGGTCATTGGAAATGTCATAACACGGCACACGCACCGGTCACATGGTATGACTCAAATACCATGTCTATTCGCATATTATTAGCATTTTTCAAAAAAAATGACATAATACAGCACGTGACCAAAATCATACCAAAATCATATAAAATTTATATCGTCATTTATTTCAAATAACAAGTTAAATTTCGGTGAATAAATTTATTTTTCTACACATAAATATCTTCCTTTATAGTTGTTTACAATATTTTTTTTTCTGATTTTTTCATCCCCGAACAAATTCGAAGTTCAAATAAAATAGTTATGTAATCATATATGATACACTTGACCAAATATTACCAAACATGATTAATGTCACCAAACGTGATCAAACCAGTGTTGTAAAAAACGGTTTTAACAGCCGATTAGCTGTTTAATCATTAACGACGGTCAAACCGTTACGTATTACACTTAACGGATGCATGTTTGTGGACGAAAATGATTAATCGGCCATTTTACCGGTTAATCGTGCGTTTATTCCTGTTTATTTCAGTGAATATTTATTTTCACATTGCTTTCTTTTCTGGATAGCATGTGATAATAAGATTTATAAATCATGTATTGTAGTTTATTTGTGTTTGGATATACATCCAATATTTTTTATATAAGTTTTTTCTTCTTACTTACTTTGAAATTGATTAATTCTTATATTATTTATATACCATATATTTTTCTTACTTACTGATGTAATTTTTTCAATTAGTACGACGTGTTCATTTATGAAATTAAGTTGTTATCATAAACTAAATTTAGTGATTTTATGTTGGAATTTTTCATTTCTTTCAAATAATATGTTATTAGTATTTGAAAAAACTTAATTTTCAAATTATTTTTTCATTAAATAAATGTGTTACTTACACATGTAAAATGCTTATGTGTTAAGAAAAAATAAGCGTAGTGTCATGTTTTAATAATAAAACTAAGTTAAATTAAGTTTATTTGATAAGTTTAATGAGTTAAATTATTTTTAATAAATTAATATATATATATATACATAAATTTAATAAAAACGTTAAATTGTCTGCATAATTTCAATTAATCGGCCGCATACCGATTAATCGCTTGGCTGTACCCGTCCATCTGACGACCCGCATACCGTAGATCAAACATAACCAGTCATGTTGTGATTATTTGCGTACCATGACTACTCTGTAATTTTTATCACAATATAGTATGTACAAATTTGACTTGATCACAGTACAACACGATGCGTCATACCACATAAACCCGAGTTATGACACAATTTTACATCCCTACAATTTTCCGTAGTGACAAAGACAAAGAATAATTGACATTTGACAATAATTAAATTATGGTTAGGCGTGCGGACATGTCTGGTGCCGAAGTGGTTAACGATTCGAGAGACCAGACCTATTCTGCTTCTCGCAAGTTGCAAACGTGTGCTTCTCTTTATGAAGAAGCTCTAGAAAATAAAAACGAGATTTATTTATTAAGTGGATCTACCAAATTCATATAGTTGAATAATAGTTTAATGCCTAACTGTACTGGCTAGCATTAAAATTTAGTTGCCTTGATCTCCAATCCAGAAGCATTAAAGTTTTTATATGAATGCCGTGTACTTCTTTTTCATAGAATGTGTGTGCGTTTTCTATGTAACAAATTTCTTTAGGCCCAACCAATCTCTGGGAATTTTTTTCGTCTCTACATTATTTTAAAATAAAAAATGATATGTATATTTTTAATGCACGTATTTAGTAATTTTAGGCGAATAAGTTCTCATAAATCTGGATGCATATTTTTTTCGCTTCTTTCATCTGATATTTAAAAAAAAATCTTATGCTTTAACAGGCAAGTGAAAAATTGATCTCTCCAGTGACACAAAAAATGAGCTTAGGAAAACCAAACTAAACTGTAATAGTAAAAGCTATTTTAAAAAAATATATATATGTACAAATTATCTTTTCTATGTGTCTGTGAGTGATAATTTTACATCTCATAAGCACTTCTTATTTGCATTGTATATATAGTTAGTAGAACTATGGTGTTCCTAAGTTTACCGAGCTTCTTTATGAACTCAACATTAAAATCTAATTGATTGACTTCAAATGACAAATCCGAACCATTAAAACCCGTCTACCTTACGAGTGATGCGTCTACATGTAAAATATTTAAACTTTCGAATTAATTTTGTATAAAGTCGAGTGGTCAAAAAATGTTCAAAAAATGAATGCATTAAAATTAATTTATGAATTTTCTAATTTTGACTGCTTGATATTATAATAAATTAATTCGAAAGTTTCAAATTTTTGCATGTAGACACATCAAGTTAGACAGATTTCAATGGTTCGGATTCGTCATTTCAAGTCAATCCGATAGGTTTTAGAGTTGAGTTCACAAAGATGCTTTGTAAACTTAGTAACACCACACACACACACACACCACATATATATAGATATAGAGTTAGGCTATGGTACATTGCAATGCATATGTCCTCTTGTACATTTAATTGCAAATTATTGGATTTGAAGTTAAAATAATCAATATAAAGGGCTCAATGTATTCTCCATATCAAAATGTGCTAGAAGACCAAATTTTATATTTTTTGAAATTTTTTTACTATTTTGTTAGAATTTTTAAAATCAAATTTCTGAATCATAAAAAAACAGTGATTTTCAAAAAAATTTAAAAAATAGCAAACAATTTCCAAAAAATATAAAATTTGATCTTGAAATACATTTGAATATGGATATCAAATTGAATGGTTTAGATCAATTGTTTTGAAGTCAAAACTAATAATTTATAGTCCAATATACAAGAGGGCTCATACATTGCAATGCAACATAGCCCAACTCTATATATATAGAGAGAGCAAAGCTAGGGTGTGATGTGCTCACTAAGAGGGGTTGGTGAGCACAACTCTAAAAGTCTATTGAATTGACTTCAAACGACGAATTCAAACCGTTGAAATCCATCTACTCAATGAGAGTGATGCATGTACATGAATTTTTTTGAAAATTTTGAATTCATTTAGTACAAAATCAAGTGATAAAAAATAAGTATTAATTCATTTATCAGTTGCCAGTACATTCAACTGACCCAGATCTATGTACATAATAGTTACTTATTTTACCCATAACCTCTGCTATCAATTCCGAAGTTGGACGAGAAGCTCCGGTACTGGCCTCTGTTTTCTTTGTACAAACAGGAAATACATAAGCTCGCTAATATACATCATCACCTAACACTTCTCTATCCCAGCATCGGTTCACATGGGATTAAGCATGTTCCATGTATATATCCTCTTCTATTAAAACAAAAGCAAGCAAATAAGAGCAAACACCGAGAGAAAAATGCATAGCTGATGGAGCACCTTCTCCATTGCCAGCTCCTGCCGTCTCTGTCTCCCTACCGTGACAAAATGATAAGGACTGGTATAAAACATACTTGCTGGGATATGCGCGGCTCCATTCCTTGTCAACCAAGGCAACACTGCCAGCGCCACGCCCCCAAGCACCCCTCCAGCGGTCGAATGAATAACTGGAGACAACATCGGAGCTGACATAGGATACACATACTCATGCTGCTGTTGCGGCACACTCGGCTGATTCACATTGGTCTCGCGTTGGGGTTGGGGACGGCGAGGGATGACTTGGTTTTGGTTTTGAAGGTCGTGTTTTTTGAAGGCTTGGCCTCGGCCGTAAAGAGGAACGAGCGATTCCTGAGAGACAACGGCCTTACAAACAGGGCACTGGCCGGCGTGGACATTGGTGTGGCGGAGCCATTTGTAGATGCAGGGCCAGCAGTAGAGGTGGCCACAGAGAGTCACCACAGGCTCGGCCGCAAAATCCAGGCAGATGTTGCAGTCGAAGCAACCGCTGGAGGCGGCGGCCGGAGTAGTTGAAACGGCTGTTTGTTCTTCCATTAATGATGAGGAAGCAATGGTTCTCTTCGCCCCTTTTTATCTCTCTTCTATTGGCGCGTCTGGTTTGGTGAGAGTTGATTTGGGCACGCCAAACTGCACGACTATTAAAAAAAAATTGGTGTGTGAGTTACACAATTGACCGGTCAAAAGCAACAGATTATTGAGATACAGGGGAAAGCTTTGGTAGGTAAGCGTGAGAACTGAGAAGAGAGGATGGAGATGCATGTGAGAGATTTATAAGGACTCCTTATTAAGGATTGAAAATGAGACGCAGCGTGACCCAGCACACAAGTCACCCAATAGGCCAATACCATTAAAGTAACCTGCGTAGCCCACAGGACGCGGCCACATTGGGTTGTGTGGCGATTTGGTCCTCCTGTTTAAAATGCGGAGCCGCCGGAGCGTCCCAATCGTATTAAAGAGATTAATTATAAATGATTGAAATAACTTCGTATGTCGTTGATAGACTGTATTTTTTTTATATAAAACTTGGTGCTTGAGGGAGCACTCCTCAGTCCTCAAAAGAAGACGAAAACGAAAGTCCCCTAAAATTCCAATAAAAAAATATCAGAAGCGGATCTTATCTTCATAATTTTAAAAATTTCCATCATCATCTGTATGTATCGAAATTTAATTGAAATTTAATTTTCTTAAAAAATTTATATAGCTTAACTCTCTTCGTAAAATGCTTAATGATTAGAATCACACTACGTAATTTTAAAGATTTTACTTCAAATTTAAATTAGAAAAGTTCCTAATCTAAATTTTTGTAGTTCAGTCTCACAAAATATCTGCTAACTCTGTGGGGTTGGCTGCTATTTTTAAAACGCCTTAAAGAAGATTCTAAGAAAGCAATGCTCTATTTCGTTGCAAATGCTGTTAAGCAACAACAAGTAACTCATATAATTTACTACTAAATGCCAATCCCATGTAAGAGTCCACAATTAAAAAAATGGCAAAAGCAGGCTCCCAAGGATAAGAATAAGCTAAAGGTGTGACTAAGCATATAATAATAAGATACGTTATCAGCTTCCATTGGTTAAGGGGAGAGCAGGGCCTACTCGGTCATGAAAAGACATAGGGGGACCACATATTCTATTATCATTGTTTCTTGACCTATTATCATTGTTTCTTGACCTTTTCGAAATTAAAACCCAATAAAGAGGTAGATGCAGTGGCTGCAACTTCCGATATCAATATGACCGAATAATTCAACACATTTAATTAATGATAAGCTACAATCAAACAAACAAATAAAAGTCGGTGTTGTACTTGCAATGACCACTTAATAGTTTAGAAATTTTATCATTATTAGTATGTCCAATTTTCCGAAACTTTGTTTTATCAAAATTATTAAAAATTAAAATAATAAAATTCGAGACACACAAAGGATATTAAAATTCAGTCTCTAAACACAATTTTTTTCTGACAAAAATTTAAAAAAAAAATTGAAAATTATGTCGTTAGAATGGAACAGACTAGACATCCCATCATGTCGCTAAGATGAAAGCTTTACCAAGTCTATCCCTATATTCAGACGCTATATAAATGAGGAATCTAACAAGCGATGTTTTCCAAAATCTTGTCTTGGATCATGGAAGCCCACCTTTAGAATATATATTTTTCTGTAGTTGATTGGTTAGGAACGAAATTTCAAGTTATGTCCTCCCTGTTTTCCGAATTTCACAGTTAGAAATTCATGATTTAATAATAAAAAAATTAGTAATTAATTTTGGAGGAGGGTTCAAATGCATCGTGATTTTTTGCTCGAATATGCTCTATATTCTTTATCGTCGTTTTCAAAATCTAAACAATCGATCTAAACCACTCAACATGATCTTCATAATAAAATATGCTTGGAGACCAAGTTTTATGTTTTTTTAAAAAAAATTACTGTTCTTTTAGATAGGTACAAAATCACTGTTTTAAGAAGATTCTGGACCATTCGTAAAAGTGATTTTGTACCTATCTAAAAAATAGTAAAAAAATTCTAAAAAATATAAAATTTAGTCTCCAAGCATATTTTATTATGAAGATCATGTTAAGCGGTTCGGATCAACTGTTCAGACTTTAAAAATGAAGATAAAAGATGTGGAGCATATTGGAGCACAAAATCATGATGCATTTGAACCCTCCTCTTAATTTTGATATCTCTCATCACTGTTGTTTTAAAGTTCACTGTGAAAATGGGATGTATTTGTCTTGCTTTTAAGGCATCTTCTAGTTCTCTATAAAAAAAATATTCGCTACTAAATATAGATCACAACAACAACAAAATTATATCCTTGTTATTTGATTTTAAAAAATCTAAAAAAATATTGTATAACTATCATATCAAATGAATATGAACTATCTTTAAAAACGTGATAATGTAGATCTGATTCAACGGATTTAACATTAATTAAGGATCTTGAGAATTTAATTGGCATTGTTTGTGAGACAATATTTCGTAGCCAAAAGGTGAGAATCATTCTCTAATCTTGGTATAACTTGAAACTTGAAAGTAAATGAAATTATCGCCTCTTAAATACTTGTTATACTTGTTATATATGACACGTAGTGTGAGAATATTAGTTTGAGGAAATACAAGTACGGTTTAATATCACATTACCAAATAAACCAATGCATATTAGAAGGGGCGAAACCAAATTTTCGGACAATAAATGTTAAACATACATTGGAAGTCGGTCATATAAAATTTTCCAACTAAGAATAGAAGTCAAATTTACAATACCATAACATTTTACTTTTAATTTTATAAAAATCATATCTAAATATAAAAAATGAAAAGAAAAAAAGGGGTCACATTTATTCGTATTTGTATCCCCGGGTACCTCAAGTACCGGGGTCCGAATTCCATTTATTCTACTCAGTCCATGCATATTAGGATATTTATTTCTTTGTTATCACAATATAAGTTTAGGATATGTAACCCCCACAGCCATCTTTAATTAAGTTCAATTGAAGGCCTAATGTGGACTCCTAGAAAGTAGAAACCCCACACATTTTTTGTTAAAACAAAAAGGTAGTGTAATACAAGTGTTAAATTCGTCATTTCTAACATGACGGCAGTAATTAGTAATTTAATAAAGCCGTCTAGAAAACTATAATTTAATAATAAAAAAAGTAATCCTCGCCTCTGCAAGTAGTTGTTAAAAGGATTAATTCTCCCAAAAGGGATACCATTATACCAAACTTCAGGAGAGATAAACTATGACAGGGGGACAGGACAAATCTCCAATATCTAACGCAGCTCCGTTTGATGGACCGACTCCATCACGCCATACCAACCGATGTACAACTTACTGGCATTTACAATTTGTTATTAGTTAAGAATTAAGATAAGATCAAGCGCTATATTTAGTCAACTGTTTGAGAATTTAAAAAAAAAAACGAAGGAGATTAACAAAAGGTTCCCCTAAATTGAAAACTTCAAAGAAAGAAATGCTCAATAAAGCAATTCCAGTTAAAAAATTATTTTAGTTTCCAGGTTGACATTAATAGAAGTGTACTGATGACATTGATGAGACGAAAAGATAAGCACTAACAGAGATCAAAATCGAAGTTTCTAGCTGGAAACGAGAATAAGAACAGACAAGGAAAAATTCTTAATTTTGCTTGAATTAAGAGAAAAGGAGAAATTGGATTCATTTAGCTCGAAATCAGAACGGCGTCATAAACCTCAACACCTTACACTGATCAAATAATTCTTTCCAACAAACTAAGAATCAATCAAAGAATCATAATGGTAAAATCAAAAGACGCTGGAAGTGCTATTATGAGATCGAGCGAATTAGCAAAACAGAGAGAAGTAGATGCGTACCTTGATCAGCAGTACTTGGGGGTTGTCCTTGATTTTTCTCCGCGTATCTCTGTCTCACTGTTTCCCGTCTTTTGAGTGTTTTCCGTTGGAGGCCAGAACAAAAAAAAGCTTTGGTTGGAGAGCTCTAATGGCGACTGGCGGGCCGTCGATGTCCGCTAAAGAGCAATTGTAGAGAGAGAGAGAGAGAGAGTGCGTGGGGAAAGGAAGACGTCGGATCAGATAAATAGGGGCAAAGATTTTAACAGAGAGTTTTAGCTTCATACAGGGCACGGATTATAGAATCCAAAACGTTCTGTATATGGTTCGTGCGCTACGTGAAGTTAAAACGACTCTGTTAAAATCATTACCCGATAAATAGATGGGCTTCTATCGGTCCTTTGGTTGAGATGATGACTAGAATATGATGGGCCGCCGAGATTGAAGTTCTATTCAACAGATTTTTGTTCGTTTTGTTTTGGTTTCTTTTATATTAGAAAATTCTTCTTTGGTATAATCCTTCCTTTCGTTGCTATAATCCGTTCATTCGTTGCTGGATAAGGAACCGACCATATCAGAAGGTAGAGATGTCGTATGTTTGTTTCACTTTTTCATGTTTCGTCTCCTCTCCAGTTTTGCACGATTCTATCTCATGATTCCATTAAAGGACTGGAGTTCATCTGGACGGGATGTTCGGATCAGATTTAACTCTTTACAGTTAAAATAAAGCTAGCATTTAATTTAATAGATCTTGTAAAGCTTTGAGCGTCCGATGATTCCCCGAAATTTTTCTTAATATCCAAACAAAATATTAAATTTCAAAATCTACGTTATGTTGGACAAGATTTCGAAAATTATCCACAAACTGCATACTTATTTCCCGATTCAGACCGAATAATCACAGATTTATTTTCTGGTTTCGGAATTCTAAACCGCACAAAAAATTTGTTGTTTTGGTTTTGGAATTCTGAAACGACCAATTTAATTTGCGGTTTTGAATAACTTAAATTTTTTTCGCACAACTCTGACAAAAAAATCATGACATTTTATGTTTTTTCTTAAATTTTTTGTTTTTTTACAAAAATAGAAGGATAAAATATATTTTATGTATTTATCTAGAAGTGATTTTTGAACCGGAATCAATAACTCAGATTCAAAACATTGTTATTCTTTTCCAATAACACAAAGAAATATTTTAATTTTTCTTACAGCTGCAAAAAATCCAGCTTGAAAAATGTTAATCCGGATTATTTGTTGCAGTCTTTCTAATAAATCAAATTATATAGTATTCATCTATTTTCAAAGAAATACATAAAATATTTCTAATATCAATACAAAAAATAAATAAATTATAAACATTTATGTTTAATTAAAAAATAAAACTTAGAACTGGAAATTTAATCTCTAGTTTCGGACTGCCTAGAGCCGGACTATTTTTTTTGCAGAAAGTTTGTATGAAACCAGAAATTTAATCTCTGGTTTAGACAGATTTGAAATTCCTATGCATGAGAAAATTTAATATTTCTTTTGGATATTAATAAAAATTTCGGGATGATTTCGATCAACAACAATAAATAGATACATCTCCGTAAATAAATGCCGCGTAATCAAGACGAACCGAACCGAACCGTCTTAATGTTTGCCGGCGGTAAAAATGGGCAAAGATATTGACAGAGTAGTTTTTCCTACACACAGCGTACAAATCATGTGCAGCGAAGCATTGGCTCTATTGTATATGCACTGCATCAAGCAAAACCTATTCTGTCAATATCTTTACCAATAAAAACTAGAAACGGTTCGCCAGATGCAAAATCTGAAACAATAGTAGAAAACTTGTGAAATTTAACTATTTCTAAATGGATGTTACTAATAGCCGACATTTCTAGTAATATCCAAAGTTAATTACAAATTAATAAATATACCCAGAACTGCTGGGTATTTCGAAAAATACTCAAACCGGCCAGAATCTGACCGGTTTCTTTCTTTTTTTTAGAGACACTATGAAGAGCAAGATAATAAAATCTAACACTGAAAATTCAAATTTTTTGTTTAAATTTTTTGTTAGATTATTTCTTTAATGTATAATTAGCATATTTATACTAAAATACTCTAAATTACTTGAAATTATGTTGAATTACACTATATTACTCTAAATTATGTTGAATTTCGCTAATTATATTGAAATACGGTAAATTACGCTAAACTACTCAAAATTCCAAAAATAGTAAAAATTGGTATTTTACAAGTTCATTATAACTAATTTACTGAGCTACTTAGATTGAATAATAGAAATGAAAATCTTAATCGGAAACTTCAACTCAAGTTTTGAGGCTCTTCCCTTTATTTTTTGACAATTCTGAATTTTAAAATCCGGCATTGCAAGCACTAACGCATGCGTATTTTCGCAAGCTTTCCGAAAAATGGTCATTTGCTGAAATTGGACACTCGAGCGCCGTTTTATGGCCGTTTGAAGTTTCGTCGTCGTTTTTCGCCTTCTCAGTAAAAATATCATCCATATCCATATGTAATTTACCGTATTTTAGCGTAATTTAACATAATTTAGCGTATTTAATGTAATATAGTGTAATTCAATATAATTTCTAGTAATTTAACTATTTTAGTATAAATATGCTAATTATACATCAAAAGAAGTAATCTAACAAATAATTTAAACAAAAAATTCGAATTTTCAGTGTTAGATTTCATTATTTTGTTCTTCATAGTGTTTCTAAAAAAAAAATAAAGAAGAATCCGGCTAGATTCTGGCCTATTTGGGCATTTTTCGAAATACCCAGCAGTTCTGAGTATATTTATTAATTTGTAATTAACTTTGGATATTAATAGAAATGTCGGTACCAACAGGGTCCGTGCATTTTGTTCTGTGGTCCAGCTCGTTTAAACAGTACAGGCGATAGATCCAATTATCTGCAGTGACATTGATGCTTTTGGGCAACAATGAAAAAAATAGACGATGAATGTTGTTTTAGTGTTTCTTCAAAATAAGGAATGTTGGTTAGTGACATTGACCTTTGCCGCTAACAAATATATTGATTAAGAAAAGTAATATTTACACAAATTATTAATGGAAAGCACCCTCAATGAAAAAGAAAGAAGAAGAAGAAAAGAAATGTACACACGAGGGGTACTGTAACCTACCTAATCAAATTGGTTGAGGCAAAGTTATTAGAACCAGATCGATTATAAACTCGATCGATGTTCGAATATTAGTTCATTGACGATGCTTAAATGGCATGATGGTTAGATTATTCAGTAAAGAAAAAAAGATAAGTCCCTCGTAAATTTAAAATTTATAAATTTGTTAAACTTTATAATTTCTGCATGCTGTAATATTTTTTTATTTCCATTATCAAACAAAATTACACTGCACTAAATTATTCAGTTCCTACATTTCTAATAAATTTTTATCGCCATTGATATTTTGAACGACAAGGACAAAAATAAATGATGAATATTGCTTGATTGTACTGCAATGAACATAAACAGATAGATCAATTTAACCTAATCAGTACATATACTGAGTATGACCAAGAGGTGCTTGAATTTTTTTTATGCCCCTCATAAATTGAAATTTTATAATTTTCGTCAGTTAAATTGATTATTTTTTTGCATGCATTAATATTTTTAGCCACCACAACTTAGAAATGCACCTTATTGAAACTAAAATTCTAATTTTTTGTATTCTTTATTATTTAAGCAAGACATGCATCAGTTTTGAACTAACATCAAAATTGTTTAGCTTTTCATGAAAAAAAAAATTAATTTCAATTGGTTAAGTTTTCACGACCTCTTCATTGTTGACCAATACAATTTCAATTTGATATGTGTCTCATTTAAAAAACGGAAAGCAAAACTATAATTTATTAATTTTATTATTGGAGTTTAATAATTGAATAGAAGTGTTGTAAATGTAATGAGTAGGTTTCAAATGCCTCATTGTTTTCGTGTCCACTCATATTCCATGTTCTTATCTCTGTTTTCAAAGTGCAAATACTTGATCAGAACCGCTTAACATGATATCCGTATTAAAATGTGCATAAAGACCAAATTTAATATATTTTTTAATTTTTTTTAACAATTTGTTTAGATTAGTACAAAATCAGAAGATTATGAACCATCTAAAATCAGTAATTTTATACCTATCTAAAAAGGTATTAAACAAATTCTAAAAAATATAAAATTTAATCCAAGTATATTTTAATATAGATATCTAACCAGATTTGCTACGGATCAAATATATTTAATTTGTACCCGACTCATCAACTTTTTAGTTCTTAAACTAGTTGATTGTGCTTTCATATTTTCATATAGCAAAATTGTTCAGAAAATTGTCAAACGGGTTGAAGTAGTCTGATCCATACGTGTCACAATTTTTTAATTTTTTTTTTTTTGAGTAAAGGTTAGAGGTCAAGTTATCTAACAATTTAATATCTATAAAAAAGATTTTTTCTGAATTTTCGAACTTCCGACCTCATAGAGTTTAAAAAAAAATAAAAAATAAAATAAAATTTGTGTGTATTGCAATGAAAATAGACAGATCAATTTAACCTAATCAAATTAGTTGAGGCAAAGTTCTTAGAACCAGATCAATTATAAACTCGATCGATGCTCGAGTATTACTTCATTAATTGCCTATGCTTGAATGGCATGATGGTTTGAATGTTCAGTAAAGAAAAAAATAAATCAAGTCCCTTCGTATAGTATGTAGGGGTGAAAACGGAGCGAATACGGGAGTGATAGTGGTAAAATCATATTCATATTTCTTTTTAATTTTTTGGATACGGATATGGATCGGATCAGATATTTATTAAAATAATATTAAAAAATATCAAAGTTCATAATATATCTAATTTTAATGGTGAATAACAATATTTTTTCATAATATATATTAAAATATATGATATATATCTACTATTACAGGTACGGATAATTGAAATATAAAACTATATCAGTATCCATATTCACACGGATATTCGAAAATCGGATATGCACATCTAATTTTTCGAATACGGATTGGATATTATTCACACCGTTTTCACCCCTAATAGTATGATGGCTCAATTATTCGGTAAAAAAAAATCCCAGAAACCACAAAAAAACAAAATCCTCGTAAATTCAAAATTTATAAATGTTAAACTTTATAATTTTATATGCAGTAATATATTTTTGACTTTCATTATAAAATTTCACTAAACTAGATTATCCAGTTCCTCCATTTCTAATAAATAAATTCTTTTCGCACCTGACATTGATATTTTGAGCGACAAGGACAAAAAAAATGATGACTATTGCTTGATTGTACTGCAATGAACAACGAACATAGACAGATACATCAATTTAACATAATCGAATCAGTCAAAAAACGCGTATCCTCTGCATTAACTCAAAAAAGGAATCTTTTGAGTTAATGAATCTGAACTGTCTGATTTTAAACGGAGCCAATCCAACTTCTGACTATCACTTAGGATGATTTCCAATATTCGTGCAGATCTAGTCTGCACAAATCTTATGACAGATCGGACGGTCAAAATTGATTAACTCAAAAGTTCCCTTTTGAGTTAATGCAGAGGATACGAATTTAGAGTGGAGACAGTTATTAGAACCAGATTTGATCATAAACTCGATCGGTGCTATAATTATTAGTTCATTGAAAGTGCTTCAATTATACGATTGTTGTATTATTCTGTGTATAGATATGACCAGGGGGTGGATGGCCCGCAATTTTTATTATATCCAAAAAAATATTAAATTTCTAAATCTATACATGTTTTGAATAAAATTCTAGATCTACCCAATCCGGTAAATAATTTACCAAAAACAAGCCTTATATCCGGTAAATTATTCAACGAATCCATAAATTGTCTTTCCAGTGAATAATTTGGCGGAAATAGGATTTTTTTCATTTTTTATTTTAATTAAATAAAATATGTTATGATTTTTTATTTTTTTCTATTGAAATATTAGAAATATTTTTATATTTTTTGAAAATAGATGGAATACTATATAATTAAATTTATTAGAAAGATTGCGACAAATAACCGGATCAACATTTTCCAGGCCGGATATTTTACAGCTGTAAGAAAATTAAAATTATTTTTTGTGTGTTGCTAGAAAAAAATGGATTAGATCTAAGTTATTGATCCCGGTTCAAAAGTTACTTCTGGGTATATAAATAAATTATTGCGGTCCTTCTAAAATATTCAAATTTTAAGGTACTCCATCTATGTTGAAAAAAAAAATTGATTTGACATCATTTGATAGAGCCGAAATGTCAAATCATTTTTGAAAATAGGACTTGTTTCCGGTAAATTATTTACCAAATTGGACAAATTTGAAAATTGTGTCCAAAACGTGTCTAGATTTGGAAATTTGATATTTTTTTTATATTAATAAAAATTTCGGGTGGATGGGTGTAAGTAAAAAAATTCTAAACCCATCATAAATTGAAAATTTATAATTTCGTATGTTAAACTTTATATTTTTTGCATGCATTAATATTATTTAGCCCCCCACAACATATAAATACACCTTATTCAAAATAAAAATAAAAATTTTGTATTTTTTATTATATAAGTAGGATATGTATCAAATTTGAACTAACATTAAAAATGTCGAAATTTTTATTTATAACATTCGAAAAAAAAATAAACTAAATAACCATTGTTTTGGGGGAATTCGATTTCTAGCACGACCGCACCAGTATTCTGCTGACCAATTTCAGCGGGGCCACGGAATGCTAATGCGGACCCCTAAATGAGTCTGCAGAATGGCTCTGCGGACCTTGTTTTTTTTTTGTATTTTATGGAGGCACCACACGCTGAGATATCTCAAATATTTGATTTTTTAACAGTGGAACACTTAAGCATCTGTTGAATTTGTACAACTGACGCTGAGATGAGATGATCGAATGATTAGAGTGAGATATCTCAAATATTAAATTCAACCGACGCTGATATATCTCAAATATTCTAGGAATGCGTTCCAATGGTTGAAAGTTTGAAAAAGAGGGGGTCCGCAGAACCATTATGCGGACCCATTTTGGGGTCTGTATCGGTATTCTGCGGCCTTACTGAAATGGATCCGTAGAATGCTGGTGCGGCCGTGCTAGAAATCAAATTCTCCCGAAACGATGGTTATTTGGTTTATTTTTTTTGAAAATATTATAAATAAAAATTTCGGTTAAAATTGTATAGCTTCTCATAATTTTTTTTTTAAATTTTAATGGGTTAAGTTTTGACGACCTATTCAATGTTGACCAATAAAATTACCATTTGATATGTCTCCTTTGAAAAACGGAGAACAAAACTATAATTTATTAGTTTTATTATTGGACTTTAATAATTGAATAGAAGTGTTGTAAATGTAACGAGTAAGATTAAACTGTCTCATTGTTTTCGTGTCTCACTTATATTTGATATTTTTATCTTTATTTTCAAAGTACAAATACTCGATCAGAACTATTCATCATGATATTTGTATTAAATGTGCATAAAGACTAAATTTTATATATTTTTTTGAATTTTGTTACTATGTGTGTAGATAGATACAAAATTGAAAGATTATGGATCATCTAAAAACAGTAATTTCGTACTTATCTAAAAAATAGTAAACAAATTTCAAACAAAATATTAAATTTGATCGTTTTAATATATATTTCATATTGAACCGAATTGATTATTTGAACCTTCAAAACAGAGATAAATATGCGGGTAGACGTAGTCTGATCCATGCGTGTTACGGAAGGATGATTTTAGTTGGATCGGATTTATTTATTGAGTCAAATCATATATAATGCCAATGCCATATAGTATGAAACTTCAACGCTTAGGTAGAAGCGCGAACAATTCCATGAAGCATTAAGCATTAAGCATTAAGCATGAAGTTTATTATTTTAAGATTTCGATTTTTTATTTAGGGGAAATTTCATTATACTCCTCAAAAACTCAAAATTACATATTTTCCCTTGTAAATTCAAAATATCACATTTACTCATTTTATTTTCAAAAATTCACAAATTTACCCAATTCATTATCTTGTTTATAAACGTTCGATTTTACCCTTTATTAAAAAAAATTAAAAATACATAGTCCGTATAAAAAAATGTTCGGTCTTCTAATTAATATGTTTGTGAGGAATAATCATTTACTGGGTCCGGTTCATTTGATTTTCAAACAAATCGAAAAAGTTTAGCTTAAATTGTTCGGTTTTTCTTATTTGAATGGATCAGTTCGGTTGAATCTGTGAATTACTTCGATTTTGTATATCTGGTTTGATTTAGATTTTTTGAAACCGAAAAGACTGAACCAGACAAACTCTATATGGTTCGTTTTTTATATATAATTCATATTATTTCTATGATTATTAAATGTATTTAGTTCGGTTTGTATATTTGGTTCGGTTTAGTTTTTTTTTAATTACTTTAGTTTTTATATTTGGCTCGGTTTAGGTTTATATATACAATTCATATTTATTTTTATGATTATTAAACGTATTGTGTATGTACTGACTTTTGACTTTTAAAATCTAACTTCTCTTATTTCAATTCAACCAAACAAACAAAAATTTAATTTGGTTATTTTGGTTCGGTTGTTATTCAAATGCAAAGTTTAATTTGGTTGGTCCAATTATATTTCTGAAAAACGAATAAAATTTGTGTTTGGCTATTATAATTCGGTTTTAACCGAACCGACCCAATGAACACCCTTAATGTGTATGCATCAGAAGTAAAAATTGAACTGTTTATCCTCACAAACTGGTCAATTATATCGTCTACACATGCTGCATGGATGAATTTTAACACAAAACCAATAAATTTGTAAAACATTTAAATTTAAAAAAGTAAGAGCATCTACAATCCAGCAACTCAAATGAGTTTCGAAATAACTATTAACTATTTTTTAGAAATTAAGGTCTCTAAAATTTCTAACTCTCACCTCTCTAAAATTAAATTTAGAGTTTTTATTAAGCCATGTCAATAACAAATTAAAAATGAGAAATAATTTGAGCCAATCATTTGTTAGCATGAAGTTTATAAACAGTTTCTTAATAATAAACTTTGTTGCATAGTTTCCAAATAAGAAACTCTCCTATATTTCTGAAACTAGATTATAAACTACCACATCAGATTAGAAACTCTAATATAATATTATGAATTTTTGAGAAAAAAATAACTAATTTCAATACGTTTGAGGGGTATAAATAATTTAGAGATTCTTAAATGTACATTTTTTTTTACACCCTGATAGTGGCTATCAGGTTATTAAATGTACATTTGTCAAAAGTTGTTGTTGGATTTGAAAAGAAAACGGTGTTGTAACTGCAAACATGGCCTCATCTCTCATGGCCCTGACCGCCTACCAGCATTGACGGAGATTTCCAGTTTCGTTCTTTCTAACCATGTGCCGTTCATTTCTCGCCGTTCATAATCCACCAATTCCCGGTTATGTCAGAGTTTTTGTTTGCTTCCCTCTCAAAACTTTCTTTTTTTAAAAGAAAAATTGCTAGAACCGATTTTATCAGAAAGGGCCATGCTCCATACATACTTCCTAAAGGACGAGAGCAAGTCATAAGTCATAACATCTGATGTCAGTTCGCTGTGGACGCTAACTTTGTAACCCTTTCGTGTAATCTAAATACAAGCAATAAGAACGAAATATAATATCAATGGAAAAAACCCAAATACAAGCAAGTTATTGCTTGACTAACCTTTTGGCTTTCAATTGTTGTATTTTCTCGCCATTGGAGATACCTTCACCATTTTGAGATGGAAGTGCATTCTTGCATTGTTTTCTTATGAGGACCAAATTGACTGCAACGTGTACATTTATGAGATCTCTTTGGTTCATCAGATGATTTTTTATTATTTTCTCGAGGTTTTCTTGCAGGTCGTTTTAGTAACATTAGTTAGATTATTTTTACTTTCAAGCAAAGATGAATCGAAAAACCTTCAAAAATGTTTACAAACTGCTAGTCAGGTCAAACCCATTAAAGAAAGTCAGCAATTTTTTCTTTTCCAAAGGGTATTTTCTATATTGTTCTATGAATTTCAGACCTTGTTATCTTTTGGACCAAACTATTTTACTGTAACTTCAACTCACGATATATTCTCGTAGCTAGCTAAACGTTTAAAATATGGAGCGAGTATTGGAAGCCTGACAGTTAATTTCCCTCAAACCTTCTACGGAAAAGTCAACAATCTCATTAAAGAAAGGGAATTCCGGAATGGATCAAATATCAACTAAAACTTACTAATTAAAGCGGAATCAATAAACTTTTCAGAAAATTCTACCGAAGCAATAAGAACGATATTTACTTAGCTTCACGCACCAGTCCGTGAAATGTTCGCCCAAATTTCGCGGTAGACCTAACCAGAGAGGAGAAGCAAAAGGCACGAGGCGATACCTAAAGGCTAAAAGATACTTTCTAGCACCGGAAAGAAGGAAGATGAATATACACGAGAAAATATTAGGCGCGAAGGTCTTTCCATTTTTTATTCAATCATGTTACATTTTAATGAATATCTCCATTAAAAACTAAAGGGTATATTGGTCCATACAATTTTTATAATAATTAAATAAAAAGTTAAATAATAAAAATGAGATAGAAGAAAGAATATTGAATTTTGATGGGATATTGGATATTATGATGTTTTGACATGGAAATTGGCTATTTTAAAAGTTTAGATGGGTACACTGGAAATTTTTCTAAAAATTTATCTAATCAATCTCCAATGTGTATTTGATCATTATAATTTGAAAGTCTTGCTCCTTCCTTATACGGTTACATCTCAAGTCTTTGTCTCTTTTATTTTAGCATAAAATATAAAGATGAGGGTTTCCAATGTTTTCATTTGTGTCTTCGTCATATTTTTATAATTATTTAATAATAAAATGTTTAAAACTCACATGTAAAATTAAGCAGATATGATTATATTATTATTTAAAATAAGTAAATATAGAAGTTTATTTTTTATTTTATTTTTATATGAATTAATAAACTGAATATTACTTCTAGATATTGTCCACGTAAATAAATATTTGAAAACTATTGATATCAATCAAAATTAAACCGAAATGTCATATTCTAAACGGATTTAAAGGAGACTCAAGGTGGCTAAGCACCCATTGTAATTCAAGAAGTTGTAAATTTCATGTATATTTTTTGCTATTTTTGATAAAATTCTACAGTATCATATTTGTTTAATTAAATCAACAAATATGTCTTATTCTAAAATAATCTTGCTAAATATTGCTTTTTATTAAATTCAACCCGTTGTAGTAAATTTTTGGTTCAAAGGAAGAGCTTCATTTATCTTCAGGGCGTGGTCAAGTTTTCACGTCTTGTTCTTCACTTCCTCATCGATTTGTGCTCCAAAATACTTCATTTCATCATTCCTGCACGAGATCCGAAAAACTACGGCAATAACCCATTATTGCTAAAATAACCTAAATAAAGATATTTGATATATTTTTCAAATAAAAGTCTGATATATTTTTAAATAAAAGATGGAAGTTTAGCCTACCAGTTTTCTTCAAATTTCTAATTATATTAAAAAGAATTTCCACACTTTTAGTATCGAACCCATGACCTAGTAAAACAAATTAATCAGTCAGAAGAGGAAAACATTGAATTACAATCACCAACTTTGAAAAGTCAAGGATAATTTCTCGAAACAACCCTGTTGACTCAAAGCAGTGGTTGTGCAGCCATTTGCCTGTTCAGAAATGACTTGCACCACAAACAAAAACACATGATGTGAAGCTTATTTTATTTTTCAACCGTATCCTTAATCAATAACAACCTTGTCAAAAGTGTTTTTTTTTTCCCTCAACCTGATCTATTTCAACATTTTTCTCAAACCAAAAATATTCAAGATTGACTAATTAATGTTAGCTTTGGAGTATTGATGTGCAATTAGTCTATAACTTTCTATGAGTTTGATAATGAAAAATATCATTATCACGTTATTTATTGTGAAATATGACTCAGGGATTTTTTTTATTAAGTTAGAAGTCGAGCCTTAATTATTTAATAAAGATTTATAAATTAAAATCCAACTAAAATTTAAGATAAAGATGAGAGTTAAAGTCTCCCACCTTTAAATATTTATAATTAAATAACTCTTTGTTTAAGTTTCAAATCTGCAACCTCCAACATAGATAACACTGTCTTTAACCGTTGAATTAAAAACGGATTCTTATAACTAAGAGAAAATTATCAACCCTTATTAATTCTCGTGATAAATAATCTTAATGAAAAATTAGCTGTTAACTAGAAATGCATGAACAACCTAAGACGTCGGGATTTACCATTTTGACTTAAATTTGACATATCACATATGTAATCATATATCACTTAGAGTAAAGATGTAGTCCCCCCACTTCAATTCCCTAAACGTCCCCCCATTATAACTAACTTTTTCAATCATTGAACCACCTTGAAAAACGTGTAAAACGTGTAAAAGTTGAGTCCAGCTGTTTTCTTTAAATACTTATCATAAGTATGAATACTTCATATCTTAGGTATTCATACTTTCCATTTTGTATGAATACTTTCCATATTTGAGTCCAGTTTTTTGGATTTAAATACTTGATATCTTAAGTATGAATACTTGATGAATTATATATAAATATTTTATATATTTGGTATGAATACTTTCCATATTTGAATATTTGATACCTTGAAAAACGTGTAAAAGTATGTCATCATGGATCTCATTTGAAAGAGAAAAAAAAATAGAAAACGTTCGTGTTTTTAGATTTGCAAAATTTCTCATAGATCGTCCCAAAAATTGGTTAGAATGAATGGAGAAAAAAAAAACTACCTTGAAAAACGTGTAAAAGATGAGTAGTATTGTGTCCAGTTTTTAGAGTATGAACTTAATATCTTAGGTATGAATACTTGATGAATTATATATGCATACTTCATATCTTAGGTATTCATATTTTCCATTTTGTATGTGAATTAATTTAATCAATGAATGGGGGACTGGTGGTGTGATCCACGTGACTTTTTGGTTGTGGTCCCCAATGCAGTCTGAGTAATGGTCTCCAGTCTGTATGTGAATTAATACTTAATATTTTAGGTATGAATACTTGATGAATTATATATGCATACTTCATATCTTAGGTATTCATACTTTCTATTTTGGGACTGAATTAATGTATGTTGAATGAGGGACTGACAGTTGTACTTTGACAGTTAGGGGGACGTTTAGGGGACTGAATGGGGGGGACTGTTAGTCGATCCCTATCACTTATATCAGTTGAGTTGCTTAATTCCTGAAATGAATTTCTTGAATTCTTCATCCTCCAATTTAATACATGACGGAACTTAAGATTGTACTCCGCAACGATCTTCATTAAATGAAATAAAGCGAACGTGTGATTACATCTGACTGATTCGGATTACTTGTTTCAGAATCGAAAAAATTGAAGAGGGTGAGGCAAATCTTGATTCCAAGTGCAGCGGAGGGGAACTCTCACCTGTTTTTCTTCCCACTTGAGAGTAGGTCCGATAGACATCGGACCTACTCTGGTTCAATGGGTTTAATCACCGTCGATTTGCTTTAAAATTCACGCAGAACGCTTTAAAATTCGTACGTGTTTGTTTCAATGTTCGTGCGCACAAATTTTAAATTATATCAGATGGTCATTGTGCTCGTTGAATCTAAAAGTAGGTCCGATAGATATCGTACCTACTCCGTTCTCTTTTCTTCTATTTCCTTTTTGTCTATTTGCACTCGGCAACTACTAGTGGAACATAGTCTAATACTCTGAGGTATGTCATCGTGATGGTTCGAAGAAGATAGATTTTTTTTTTACTTTTTGTATAATAAGAAATCATTTTATCCTACACCTAAAGAAAATAAATTATCAAATTAAAAAAATATTTACTGGATTATAGCTCTACAAAATGTAACCATATTTTATAGCTAAAAGGTAATAAAAAATAAGGCAACTAGCAAAACTTGGAAGGCTAAGGATATTTGGAGGACTTCTGCTACAGCTCAAGGCTTAACATTGCTGTTCGGTTGTTTTATATTTCAAAACACAATAATTTATGGAATTAGTTTTATTAATAAAATATTTTTATGAACATAATTGACGCATCTTCCACCCAACTTAAAATCCAGACGTCGCTATTGGTTTCAAGGACTTATTGGACCCTTGTATATTCTAATAATATTCAGAATATTTATTATATCCACACCAAGAAAAGCTCATCCAAAACATTAGAATGATTAAGATTAAAAGCGCCTAGAATAAGTAATGTAAACTTTTAAAAGAACGAAGCTAAAATGCCTTTGTTGAAATAACAAACATGAATAATAATTCAAATAGTAGGTCAAATAATAAGCAATCATGACGATCTTTATTTAAAAAAAAATCGGATTCAATTGATGGACATAATATGGCAAATGACTTGTAGACTTTCTTTATCTCATAAATAAGAAATTGAAGATATCTCATAAGATATAAAAATAATAAGGTCAACGCATGTAACACATACATTTCTGCACGCATGAACGGATCTATAAAACTAATTACCAATACCGCTTAAACATCCAACATAAGATATATAAACACATAACAAAATAAGTTGGGAGAAATTGGATTATGGTGAATAATTTGCATTGCTAATTTTCTAGAGGAGGGTTCCAATACTTCATGTTTTTAATACCTCATCATATTTCATATTGTATATCTCTGTTTTCAAAGTTAAATTGTCGATCTGAACCGCTCAACCTGATATCCATACTAAAATATGTTTGGAGATGAAATTTTATAATTTTTGCAATTTTTTTACTATTTCTTAAAATAGGTACAAAATCACTGTATCTGGACCGTTCAAAACAGTGATTTTTTGCCTATCTATAAAAATAGTAAAAAATTCCAAAAATTATAAAATTTCATCACAAAGCATATTTTAGTATGGATATCATACTGAGCGGTTTGGATCGACATATTAGACTTCGAAAATGAAGATACAAAATATGAGGTATGATGAGGTATGAAAAGCATGAGGCACTGGAACCTCCTCATTTTTCTATTGTTACTTAATGAAATTTATAAATTGTGTATACTGCGCCTGCCAAGTCCCAATGAATGATAATTGCCCTATTGTAGCTAGGGCTGTCAAAAAAACTCGTAATTCGTGATTCGATTGACTTCGATTCGAAAAAAAATTCGCAATTAAATCGTTCGATTGAAGTTCGTTTTGAAACAAATCAAACCAGTTCGGTTCGAATCTTATTCAAAACTCAAACTCAAACTGGGTATAGTTCGTTCGAAATTGGTTCGCGAACGATTTAGGTTCAAATCTTAAATTAATATGTACCGTTCAAATTAGAGCAACTCCAGTGGCTTAGTGCAAAATGAAAGTTTTATTTCATATAGGTACAAATAGGTACCTAATATGATTAGATAAGATCCAATGCAATGCTTAATTTAAAAAAAACTAATTTTTAAAAAGTAACTAATAGCGGTAGGACTGCCAAAAATAATTCGTAGTTCGTAATTTGATTGTTCAAATTCAAAAACTCAAACTAGAATAACTTTGATTTGGTTTGATTCGTTTGAATCCGGTGCACTTTCTCTTAAAAAAGATCCTTGAAAGTTGAAACAGGCGACAAGATATCAAGCATCTACAGCTTGATTAAAATATTCAAAGAATGCAAGACTCAGAATTGGTCTATATCTCTTTTCATTAAAATATTGTGAAAATCATTAGAGCTGGAGGCTTACAATTAGTAGTGACATTTTTCCAATGAATTGGAGACTGTGAATTGATGGCGTTGTTTTAAATGGCTAATAACTAATAAGATATTTTGTGAATGGTGCGAGCAAAGTTGTAAAGTTCCAACTTATCAAAACAAATAAATCCATAAGTTTAATATAATATTTGGAGACTTAATTTTTTTTTCAAGAAAACACGCCATTGCAGTTAAAACCCAAGACAATGACTCTTTGTATTCGGAGACTCAATGATAGGGCTGCTAATGAGCCGAGCCGGCTCATGAGCCAATGAGTTGAACAGCTCAATAAATTGTATCGAGTCAGGTCCTAAACTAAATAAAGTCCGAATTCGACTCGGCTCATATTTTATCACTCAAACATGACCGAGTCCGAGCCGAGCCGAGCTGGCTCATGAGCCAAGGAGTCTCTTCTATTTTATCACTCAAACATTTACTATTCGGTTCTAAAATTATAAAAACTTTAGCAAATGTTTACAAATGTTAAACAGTAAATGTTTTATTATACCGAGAGTTGTACATATATTTTTGCAAAAATATAGTACACAAGATTTTAGAACCAAACAGTAAACGAGTTGAGCTCGCGAGTTATGAGCCGAACTGAAGGCTCAAACTCATTAAATTGAGCCGAACTTTTTTCTTCAAGATCGAGCCGAGTCCGAGTTGAGCCTGTTTAGTTATATGACAAGCTGAGCTGAGTTTTGAGGTTCAACGAGCATGATGACCGTCGGATCTAATTTAAGATTTGTGTGCACCAAAATTGAAACAGACACGCACGAAGCGCTCTGCACGAATTTTAAAGCAAATCGACTATGATTAAATTCATCGAACCAGAGTAGGTCCGATGCCCATCGGACCTACTCTCAAGTGTCGAAGAAGATAGATTTTTTTTTTTTTACTTTTTGTATAATAAGAAATAATTTTATCCTACACCTAAAGAAAATAAATTATCAAATTAAAAAAATATTTACTGGATTATAGCTCTACAAAATGTAACCATATTTTATAGCTAAAAGGTAATAAAAAATAAGGCAACTAGCAAAACTTGGAAGGCTAAGGAAATTTGGAGGACTTCTGCCACAGCTCAAGGCTTAACATTGCTGTTGGGTTGTTTTATATTTCAAAACACAATAATTTATTGAATTAGTTTTATTACTAAAATATTTTTATGAACATAATTGACGCATCTTCCACCCGGAATTATTGGACCCTTGTATATTTTAATAATATTCAGAATATTTATTATATCCACACCAAGAAAAGCTCATCCAAAACATTAGAATGATTAAGATTAAAAGCGCCTAGAGTATGTAATGTAAACTTTTAAAAGAACGAAGCTAAAACGCCTTTGTTGAAATAACAAACATTAATAATAATTCAAATAGCAGGTCAAATAATAAGCAATCATGTCGATTTTTATTTTAAAAAAAAATCGGATTCAATTGATGGACATAATATGGCAAATGACTTGTAGACTTGCTTTATCTCATAAATAAGAAATTGAAGATATCTCATAAGATATAAAAATAATAAGGTCAACGCATGTAACACATACATTTCTGCATTCATGAACGGATATATAAAACTAATTACCAATACCGCTTAAAAATCCAACATAAGATATATAAACACATAACAAAATAAGTTGGGAGAAATTGGATTATGGTGAATAATTTGCATTGCTAATTTTCTAGAGGAGGGTTCAATACTTCAGTGTTTTAATACCTCATCATACTTCATATTGTATATCTCTGTTTTCAAAGTTAAATTGTCGATCTGAACCGCTCAACCTGATATCCATACTAAAATATGTTTGGAGATGAAATTTTATAATTTTTGCAATGTTTTTACTATTTCTTAAAATAGGTACAAAATCACTGTATCTGGACCGTTCAAAACAGTGATTTTTTGCCTATCTATAAAAATAGTAAAAATTCCAAAAATTATAAAATTTCATCACAAAGCATATTTTAGTATGGATATCATACTGAGCGGTTTGGATCGACATATTAGACTTCGAAAATGAAGATACAAAATATGAGGTATGATGAGGTATGAAAAGGCATGAGGCACCTGGAACCTCCTCAATTTTCTATTGTTACTTAATGAAATTTATAAATTGTGTATACTGCGCCTGCCAAGTCCCAATGAATGATAATTGCCCTATTGTAGCTAGGGCTGTCAAAAAAACTCATAGTCGTGATTCGAAAAACAATTCGCAATTAACTCGTTCGATTGAAGTTCGTTTTGAAACAAATCAAACCAGTTCGGTTCGAATCTTATTCAAACTCAAACTCAAACTGGGTATAGTTCGTTCGAAATTGGTTCGCGAACTATTTAGGTTCAAATCTCAAATTAACATGTACCGTTCAAATTAGAGCAACTCCAGTGGCTCAGTGCAAAATGAAAGTTTTATTTCATATAGGTACAAATAGGTACCTAATATGATTAGATAAGATCCAATGCAATGCTTAATTTAAAAAAAACTAATTTTTAAAAAGTAACTAAAAGCGGTAGGACTGTCAAAAATAATTCGTAGTTCGTGATTTGATTGTTCAAATTCAAACTCAAACTAGGATAACTTTGATTTGGTTTGATTCGTTTGAATCCGGTGCACTTTCTCTTAAAAAAGATCCTTGAAAGTTGAAACAGGCGACAAGATATCAAGCATCTACAGCTTGATTAAAATATTCAAAGAATGCAAGACTCAGAATTGGTCTATATCTCTTTTCATTAAAATATTGTGAAAATCATTAGAGCTGGAGGCTTACAATTAGTAGTGACATTTTTCCAATGAATTGGAGACTGTGAATTGATGGCGTTGTTTTAAATGGCTAATAACTAATAAGATATTTTGTGAATGGTGCGAGCAAAGTTGTAAAGTTCCAACTTATCAAAACAAATAAATCCATAAGTTTAATATAATATTTGGAGACTTAATTTTTTTTTCAAGAAAACACGCCATTGCAGTTAAAACCCAAGACAATGACTCTTTGTATTCGGAGACTCAATGATAGGGCTGCTAATGAGCCGAGCCGGCTCATGAGCCAATGAGTTGAACAGCTCAATAAATTGTATCGAGTCAGGTCCTAAACTAAATAAAGTCCGAATTCGACTCGGCTCATATTTTATCACTCAAACATGACCGAGTCCGAGCCGAGCCGAGCTGGCTCATGAGCCAAGGAGTCTCTTCTATTTTATCACTCAAACATTTACTATTCGGTTCTAAAATTATAAAAACTTTAGCAAATGTTTACAAATGTTAAACAGTAAATGTTTTATTATACCGAGAGTTGTACATATATTTTTGCAAAAATATAGTACACAAGATTTTAGAACCAAACAGTAAACGAGTTGAGCTCGCGAGTTATGAGCCGAGCTGAAGGCTCAAACTCATTAAATTGAGCCGAACTTTTTTCTTCAAGATCGAGCCGAGTCCGAGTTGAGCCTGTTTAGTTATATGACAAGCTGAGCTGAGTTTTGAGGTTCAACGAGCATGATGACCGTCGGATCTAATTTAAGATTTGTGTGCACCAAAATTGAAACAGACACGCACGAAGCGCTCTGCACGAATTTTAAAGCAAATCGACTATGATTAAATTCATCGAACCAGAGTAGGTCCGATGCCCATCGGACCTACTCTCAAGTGTCGAAGAAGATAGATTTTTTTTTTTTACTTTTTGTATAATAAGAAATCATTTTATCCTACACCTAAAGAAAATAAATTATCAAATTAAAAAAATATTTACTGGATTATAGCTCTACAAAATGTAACCATATTTTATAGCTAAAAGGTAATAAAAAATAAGGCAACTAGCAAAACTTGGAAGGCTAAGGAAATTTGGAGGACTTCTGCCACAGCTCAAGGCTTAACATTGCTGTTGGGTTGTTTTATATTTCAAAACACAATAATTTATTGAATTAGTTTTATTACTAAAATATTTTTATGAACATAATTGACGCATCTTCCACCCGGAATTATTGGACCCTTGTATATTTTAATAATATTCAGAATATTTATTATATCCACACCAAGAAAAGCTCATCCAAAACATTAGAATGATTAAGATTAAAAGCGCCTAGAGTATGTAATGTAAACTTTTAAAAGAACGAAGCTAAAACGCCTTTGTTGAAATAACAAACATTAATAATAATTCAAATAGCAGGTCAAATAATAAGCAATCATGTCGATTTTTATTTTAAAAAAAATCGGATTCAATTGATGGACATAATATGGCAAATGACTTGTAGACTTGCTTTATCTCATAAATAAGAAATTGAAGATATCTCATAAGATATAAAAATAATAAGGTCAACGCATGTAACACATACATTTCTGCATTCATGAACGGATATATAAAACTAATTACCAATACCGCTTAAAAATCCAACATAAGATATATAAACACATAACAAAATAAGTTGGGAGAAATTGGATTATGGTGAATAATTTGCATTGCTAATTTTCTAGAGGAGGGTTCAAATACTTCGTGTCTTTCATACCTCTTCATACCTCATATTGTATATCTCTGTTTTCAAAGTCTAAATTGTCGATCGAACCGCTCAACATGATATCCATACTAAAATATGCTTGGAGATGAAATTTCATAATTTTTGTAATTTTTTTACTATTTTTTAAGATAAGTACAAAATCACTGTATCTGGACCGTTCAAAAACAGTGATTTTCTGTCTATCTACAAAAATAGTGAAAATTTTCCAAAAATTATAAAATTTCATCACCAAGCATATTTTAGTATGGATATCATACTGAGTGGTTCGGATCGACATATTAGACTTTGAAAATAAAGATACAAAATATGAGGTATGATGAGGTATGAAAGGTATGAGATATTGGAACCCTTCTCAATTTTCTATTGTTACTTAATGAAATTTATAAATTATGTATACTGCGCCTGCCAAGTCCCAATGAATGATAATTGCCCTATTGCAGCTATGACCGTCAAAAAATCTCGTAGTTCGTGATTCGATTTGAAAAAAAAATTTGCAATTAACTCGTTCGATTGAAGTTCGTTTTGAAACAAATCAAACCAGTTCGGTTCAAATCTTATTCAAACTCAAACTCAAACTCAAACTCAAACTGGGTATAATTCGTTCGAAATTGGTTCGCAAACTATTTAGGTTCAAATCTCACATAAACATGTACCATTCAAATTAGAGTAACTCCAGTGGCTCAGTGCAAAATCAAGGTTTCATTTCAAATAGGTACAAATAGGTACTTGATATGATCAGATAAGATCCAATGCAATGTTTATTTTAAAAAAACTAATTTTCAAAAATTAACTAAGGGCGGTAGAGCTGCCAAAAATAATTCGTAGTTCGTGATTTGATTGTTCAAATTCAAATTCAAACTAGGATAACTTTGATTTGGTTTGATTCGTTTGAATCCGGTGCACTTTCTCTTAAAAAAGATCCTTGAAAGTTGAAACAGGCGACAAGATATCAAGCATCTAGAGCTTGATTAAAATATTCAAAGAATGCAAGACTCAGAATTGGTCTATATCTCTTTTCTTTAAAATATAGTGAAAATCATTAGAGCTTGATTAAAATATTCAAAGAATGCAAGACTCAGAATTGGTCTATATCTCTTTTCATTAAAATATAGTGAAAATCATTAGAGCTGGAGGCTTACAATTAGTAGTGACATTTTTCCAATGAATTGGAGACTGAATTGATGGCGTTGTTTTAAATGGCTAATAACTAATAAGATATTTTGTGAATGGTGCGAGCAAAGTTGTAAAGTTCAACTTATCAAAACAAATAAATCCATAAGTTTAGTATAATTTGGAGACTTAATTTTTTTTTTCGGAGACTCAATGATAGGGCTGCTAATGACTCTTTGTATTCGGAGACAATGACTCTTTGTATTCTGAGACTCAATGATAGGGCTGCTAATGAGCCGAGCCAGCTCACGAGCTAATGAGTTGAACAGCTCAATAAATTGTATCGAGTTAGACCCTAAACTAAATAAAATCCGAACTCGACTCGGCTCATATTTTTATCACTCAAACAGTGCTGAGCCCGGGCCGAGCCGAGCTGGCTCATGAGCCAAGGAATCTCTTCTATTTTATCACTCAAACATTTACTATTCGGTTCTAAAATTATGAAAACTTTAGTAAATGTTTACAAATGTTAAACAGTAAATATTTTATTATACCGAGAGTTGTACATATATTTTTGCAAAAATATAGTGCACAAGATTTTAGAACCAAACAGTAAACGAGTTGAGCTCATAGTCCAAAACAGTAAAGGATTTTACAAATGCTAAACAGTAAATGTTAATTTTTTTTAATGTTTGGCATGAGTTGAGCTCACGAGTTATAAGCCGAGTTGAAGGCTCAAACTCATTAATTGAGTTGAGCTTTTTTCTTCAAGATCGAGCCGAGCCCGAGTTATGACGAGCTGAGCTGAGTTTTGAGCCGAATTTGACTCATTAGCAGCCCTAGCCCCTATCAATGACGTATGTGACAATTTAATTTGCAGAGAAATTTGGTGAATGGCCAATTGTTTTTTCTTTTTAGAATATAAAAATTAAATTATCAAAAAACATATGGATTTTTTTTTCATTTCATGGAAGGACAAGACCATCGACACAGCTCCGGTGTGGCATCTATAAGGACCGAATTAATAATTCAATTAATCTAGTTTGTATAAATTTCTAGAAATTAGGTCACAAATAAAAAAACTATATAGACTGAATCATTAATTTAGTCCCTATAGCGCCCTACATCTTAAACTCTATATAGCCGTTGTTGTACAAATTGTGGAAATTAAAACAACGGAATCAGTTCCTTTTGTCTATGAAAAAACTTAATTCATTCATTTTTCCAATAATTTATTTTTTGTACTTCTAAAAAGAAAAGGTTTTGAATGGAGACAATGGAAGTAGTACATGATTAGGAAACATCGACATGACCCAAAGTTAAAGACAGTTGAGTCAGCTCTAGATATTATGCATTTATATATCATATATGTAATCTTGATAAGGATTACACTTCTGATAGTTTAATAAACAATAAATAAACAGATACGGATTGGCCTCGTCAATCATTATATATACTATTCATGGGAAAAACATCGCTGCGTAAAAAATAAAAAAAGGGATCGACTAACAGTTTCCCCCATTCAGTCCCCTAAACGTCCCCCTAACTGTCAAAGTACAACTGTCAGTCCTCCATTCAACATACATTAATTCAGTCCCAAAATGGAAAGTATGAATACCTAAGATATCAAGTATTCATACCTAAGATGTCAGTCCTCCATTACACTTCTGATAGTTTAATAAACAATAAATAAACAGATACGGATTGGCCTCGTCAATCATTATATATACTATTCATGAGAAAAACATCGCTGCGTAAAAAATAAAAAAGGGATCGACTAACAGTTTCCCCCATTCAGTCCCCTAAACGCCCCCCTAACTGTCAAAGTACAACTGTCAGTCCTCCATTCAACATACATTAATTCAGTCCCAAAATGGAAAGTATGAATACCTAAGATATCAAGTATTCATACCTAAGATGTCAAGTATTAATTCACATACAAACTGGAGACCATTACTTTTCGGGGGCAGTAACTGTCAGACTGCATTGGGGACCACAACCAAAAAGTCACGTGGATCACACCACCAGTCCCCCATTCATTGATTAAATTAATTCACATACAAAATGGAAAGTATGAATACCTAAGATATCAAGTATTCATACCTAAGACCTCAAGTATTCATACCTAAGATATCAAGTATTTAAACAAAAACTGGACACAATACCTACCCATATTTTACATATTTTTCAAGGTGGTTTTTTTTTTCTCCGTTCAATCTAACCAATTTTTGGGACTATCTATGAGGAATTTTGCAAATCTAAAACCACGAACGTGTTCTATTTTTTTTTTCTCTTTCAAATGAGATCCATGATGACATACTTTTACACATTTTTCAAGGTATCAAATATTCAAATATGGAAAGTATTCATACCTAAGATATCAAAAATTTATATATAATTCATCAAGTATTCATACTTAAGATATCAAGTATTTAAAGAAAAAAACTGGACTCAAATATGGAAAGTATTCATACAAAATGGAAAGTATTCATACCTAAGTTATCAAATATTCATATATAATTCATCAAGTATTCATACTTATGATATCAAATATTTAAAGAAAAAAACTGGACTCATCTTTTACACGTTTTACACGTTTTTCAAGGTGGTTTAATGATTGGCAAAGTTAGTTAGAATTAGGGGGGACGTTTAGGGGACTGGAGTGGGGGGACAACATCTTTACTCATAAAAAAAATGCCTAACAGTGCATCAAGTCTAATTCTTAGTCCTGTAAATTATTTTAGCATTTATAGTAACCAATAATTACCTTTCACATTTCAAGAAGAAAACAATGTAAGTGTTCCTTAATTTAAACTATTTTTAACGAAATCTTAATTCCGTATTTTTAACGTACATAAAATGTACTATAAATCAATCTAATTATAATACAAAAAATAATATATTATTATATGTCTAAATAAAAAAAATACTCATATACAACTTGATATTTATTAATTATTCTATGAGACAACAGACGTAAAATGACTATCATCCACATCCTTACTTGATAAGTGAACAAATATTTCTTCTTACCCTATCCTAATACAGTCTTATCTATATTAGTCTCATCGAATACGATACTGGTCAGATGAATAGATAAAAGAGTATCACTAACACATGTCACACCTCTACTTGCATAAACCCCACAAGAGATTTTATTTTTGCATCTTCTGCTGCATTGAATAATCATAATTGAGATCAATGCAAAACAAATATCTTCTTACCCTATTCTAATGCAGTCTTATCGATATTAGTCTCATCGAATACGATACTGGTCAGATAAATAGATAAAAGAGTATCACTAATACCTGTCACACCTCTACCAGCATAAACCCCACAAGAGATTTTATTTTTGCATCTTCTGCTGCAATGAATAATCATAATTGAGATCAATGCAAAACAAATTTCTTACCCTGTTCTATTGCAGTCTTATCGATATTAGTCTCATCGAATACGATACTGGTCAGATAAATAGATAAAAGAGTATCACTAACACCTGTCACACCTCTACCAGCATAAACCCCACAAGAGATTTTATTTTTGCATCTTCTGCTGCATTGAATAATCATAATTGACATCAATGCACATATGCATGTCTCAATTTTTGGATGGATGCTAACGATAAACGTGCAATAATCTCTAACTAGGTGGACTGTACTCGGTAACAAACGTGATAGAGCCAGAGGCGGATTTAGGATTTCGGTCAGGGGTAGGCACAAAATGCACACACTTTTTGGAATTTAATATTTGAAATTTGTACATGAAATAATAGCAGCTTATACGAAACTGGCATAGCAAAATAGCACAAAATAGGAGAAAATAGGAAACTCAGTTTGTTTATTTAGTCGAATCGGATTGAAAACTCGGTTTTTTCTTATTGCGGAAGCTTATTTTGTACTAAAAAAAATAGAAAAAAATGGATAAAATTGTCAAAAATTATGTTAAGACAAATTATTACACTAAAAAAATCAGTTCATTCTATGAGGTAGTGCCCTATAGTTGTTCCCTTGTATTGATTGATTGGCTCGGATTTTTCGAAAAAAATCTATTTTGTTTTTGAATAATAGGAAAATTTTTATAAATATTTTAATTTGTAAGAAATTTTAATAAGACAAGACTCAAATATTCACTAATAT
This sequence comes from Carex parvula, assembly GCA_025461045.1. Lineage (NCBI taxonomy): Eukaryota > Viridiplantae > Streptophyta > Magnoliopsida > Poales > Cyperaceae > Carex > Carex parvula. The sequence continues at coordinate 204,000 of JAJGRW010000468.1, forward strand.
AATATAATATAAAATTATAAATAAACTACAATATATAAAGTTGGTTAAATTGAATGAATAACAATATATAAAACTAAAAATAAACTAGACTAATAAAATCTCAATAAAATATTAACACGGCCTCTTAAAATTACGGACCTTATTAGTGTGTATGTCTTCTTTATCCTAATTACTTATGTCCACAAGTGCAGTCAATGATAAACCAATACAGTTTTGTATCATCTGTTACCAATTGATTGTAAATAATCAATTGTAGAAAGGGTCATACCTTAACGTAAATCCAAGAACGAACTTTGAAAAGAAGCCTAGGTCAAAATTGAAACAAAAAACTTAAAATAAACATTATTAGAAATAGTCCAATATAAAACCTAAAAACCAACCCATTCAATTGAATTACAAACATTGATCCCACATGTCATATTCTTCTCTTTCTTCCATCTCTTTTATTTCTATGAAAAAACAACGTTTTTTTCTTCTTTTTTTCCCTGATTTGTCATTTTCTTTCACACAAGAGATATTATAGACATGACATGGATCTCAGCTAGAGTCGGAAGTAGGCACTAACATTGTTCAGGGATAGCACTAATAAATAATAATAATGGACCTAAAAAATTTCATAATCCAGAGGATAGAGCAATCAAACAGATAGCAACAAAAGAGCGGTGCTGAAATACGGAGTACTTGTGTTTTTACAGCACAGAAAACCTACCAACAGTCCAACACCAATTGTTCCGTTGCTGCTCCGCTGCGGCCAACATAAAAATTTGAAATTATTCAATGTCTACGGGCCATGTGGAAAAGCAGGACAGCATGATTGCCATCCTCGTCAGAGTGCAATCCGGATATTTGTTTAAAAAAAATAAGAAACATCAGAAAAGGTATCAACAGATGATTAGGATATGTTCTTGAGCAACCAAACGTACTACTTGCTATTCGGAACAAGAAGAATAGCGCTGTTCTACTATTCTAACAAAAAGTTGAAATAGTGATTGGAGCTTTCAATATTAATACAAATCTAACATTTAAAATAATATTATATTACATTTAACATTTACATTAATATTATATTGTATTATATTTAATCTAATATTTTATTTAATACTAATCTAATATTTAAAATAATATTTATACTATTTAATAATTAATAATTATATTTATTATATTAATCATAATATTATATTGTATTATATTTAATCTAATATTATATTATATTTAATCTAATATTTTATTTAATACTAATCTATATTTAAAATAATATTATATTATATTCAACATTTAAATTAATATTATATTGTATTAAAATTAATCTAATATTATATTATATTAATATAATATTTAAAATAATATTATATTACATTTAACATTTAAATTAATATTATATTGTATTATATTTAATATACTATTTTATTACATTTAACATTTAAATTAATATTATATTGTATTATATTAATATAATATTTTATTTAATACTAATCTAATATTTAAAATAATATTATATTACATTTAACATTTAAATTAATATTATATTGTATTATATTTAATCTAATATTATATTATATTTACTCTAATATTTTATTTAATACCAATCTAATATTTAAAATAATATTATATTACATTTAATAAATTAAATTACTATTATATTGTATTATATTTAAACTAATATTATATTATATTTAATCTAATATTTTATTTAATAATTAAATTAATATTATATTACGTATTGGATAAAAAGATTTTTATATTACGTATTGATAAAAATATTTAATCTAACACATAAATTATTACTCTATTCATTTCCTCCAAACTCTATTCTTAATATGCAATCTAAACAACTTTTTCTTCCGAATAGCTTGAGTTAGCACTGTTCTTAAACAGTAGCTGTTCTTATTTACTATTCTAAACAGTATATATTTTAGCTATTCTGAAGTGCATCCAAGCGTAGCCTAAATCAGTTTTGCAACCCCGACTATGATCATGCCAAGCAGCCAACCCCGGCCCAAATTTGAGGTGCTACTTCCATTTGCAAATGGATCCTAATTAAGATCATTTCTCAGATAAGAAGTCTATATTCTACCCGTCAGGTAAAACATAACCTTGCGAAAAAGATGAAAAAATAAATAATAAAGACACCACGCAGGATTCAGCAATGTCATTAAAGTGGAAATTCCCATGACAAACATCATTTATTAACATTACAAACCAGTAAAAATATCCCAGCAAGTCACAACTATCAACACCAAGGCTGCGGAGTACAACAGAATAGCCATACAACTGTCTTCTAACATCCATGAAACAGTCTATTTTCTCTATACAAATTTATCAATGCAAGAGGTGAGAGTGTTCTCCGGTACAGCTCCAATCACTGCATCTTTTTTCTCGCCATTTTTGAATATCATCGTGGTGGGGATGCTTCGTATACCGTACTGGGTTGCAATGTCAGGGTTCTCATCAGTGTTGAGCTTGTAGCACTTGAGCTTACCTTCATAGTCCTTTGAGAGTTTGCCAACGACTGGGTCAATCATACGGCAAGGGCCACACCACGAAGCCCAGAATTCAACCAAAACTGGAAGGTCAGACTCAAGGACCAAGGATTGCCATGTCGCTGTGGTTACATCAGGAACTGCACACAAAAAGGAAGGATTTAATTTGCTTACCAGAACTTGCCAGAAAACATTTGCATGTCAAACGAAATCCGAGTAATATGAGAAAGTGGCGTTTTGCTCGTAATTGTTGCAAAACTGGTACATAGTAAAGATACTGACAGGGTACCTCGAGGTATGTACATTCAGACTTTTATTTAAAACATTTTTTAACTTTTTGATTATTAACATAATGATGCACAAATCCACTGCAATCTTATATGTGCGTTCTACTTTTTTCATTTTAACCAATTCTCAAAGAGCCACTGGCTTTTGATGTTAATAGCATCACACCGTACAACTTGAACTCTAACAGGCTAATGCCAGTGAACTTCACACAAGCTGCTTTGTACTATCACCAAAAACAGTTGGATAGACAGAAGTATATACATTAGAAATAATGCACCAAAACTAAAGCTACATGCAAATGCAATGATATTATAGTAAAGAATGCTCCGTGTACCCAGAACTCCATGCTATAGAACTACCATTTCTATATAGTATATACTAATATTCAGTTCTGTATGCCACCCGCTCATTGAACACCATGGAAACATAAATTTATTGCACGAATTTGTGAACTGAGATTTCCTAGAAGGAATGGTTGGGATGTTTCCTGAAAATCATCCATACTGGCGGATCGCCACTTGGAACAATTGGATAAACTCTGAGATGATCAGCACATGGAGACAATGATCGCATTAGGTGAGAATAGGGAAAGCAATATCAATATCAAGGACTGGTTGCGCTATGGGAAATACAGCAAAACAGAAAGCAGCAAGAAAACAAAATAGTTGACATGAGTTGACAAGTTGGAATTTCACTTCACTTTTCAAGCTACAGACAAATAATTTTTTTAACTACTGGAATTTAATTTAGATTATTTTGATCTATTATTATTATTATTGTTGTTGTTGTTGTATAATACTATTACTATTATTATTATTGTCATCCCAATGTTGTTTGTCTTCTAGCAAATTTCAATTTTGGTGTGTTTAACAGAAACCAACAACCCCAACTATGTTTTGTGCAATTCAGTGATAGAAGAGTGCAATGCAATCTTTCTGCATTGACAGCAACAAGTAGTCTGGTCTGTTTAGTTGATTGTGACAGCGACCTCTTGTGGGTTAATTAGTCCCTGCATTTACCAAAGACAAGTGCTAGAAGAAAGTTGCCAAAGCAAATTGAAGTCATTTGTTCTTCCATAATGCTCAAACAACAGAAGGGTTACCCCTACAAAATTATATGCCCCCTTATCAATATAATCTCTATTTGACTTTGATATGTGTATTCAGTAACTCACAACTAGAACCTGACCAAACCAAACTGGCCAATGGCTCAATTTCAGCAAATAAAACTACCAGCTCCACATAAATTGCAACCATGACGTATGAGAGCATGAGCAATAGAAGGATTTTTTATTACAACAAATGTAAATATGGAAATAACAAAGGCTCCTTCCAACAACACTTGTGAAGTCAAAATACTATGCTATATTTACGCAAAATTGCAAAATACCTGGTTTAACATTCAATTACAATAGTTGTAGAAAAGCTTGAAAATACATATAAGCTTAGGACATGGGTCAAACAAAAGGGAAAGGAAAGAAGGAAGACATTAACTTGCTCTATAGTATAACGAATGGGTATCAACATGCTTTATAAAATGACAGGAACTCTGGCATTAGAGGATGAGTTTAGGAATCTCAAAACCAAGAATGAGAGGCTAAACACACTCATAAAGAGTTTTATTATACATGGCCTAAATATCAGTTAGATTCATAATGGGATCAAATCTTCTATGCACGTTTAAATAATAAAGAGGAATCACAAAAATCAACCAACACCTAATATAGTTACAGAAACAAAACCATAGCATGATAAAAAAGAAATATTAGTGTGAATTACTTGATGCCATTGACAATATTGTCCAAATATAAAAATTGAGAGGTGATCTTCACCATTGACATAGGGTGTCTATCAAATTTGGCCAAATTCAGATGATTTTTTTTTTATGGATGTCCAAAAAAACTTCAAATTGGATCAACATGCTATTGTCCAAATGATGGAAAACACATCTACAATTTCAACCTCCTTTTATTTTTCTAATGTTCGATGATGGTTGTTAGAATTGTCAAATGGATGTTCACCAAAATTTCACATAAGAGTGCATAAGAATGTATTTGCTCAATCGAATATTCAGATGAAACCAATAGAATCATGAGCATATATATGAATTATTACTTAATTGACAAGCCAGATAAAGATGTAGACAGAGATAAGCCGGTTTGCGCAAATTTTTATCCTTAAGCTAAAAGAGTTAACTATATCTCCTACAAAAACAGCTTACAAAACAACTGGTTTAGTATTTGGCATTGACTTCCTTGTAGCATATATATTATTATATATAAATAGGAATCATATATAAATTAAAATATATTTACAGAATCTATTTATTCTATATAAATAGAATATAGTAAATTTTTAAGATTTGCATAAAATGTATACCCTATAGTGAACAATATATGCCTATAAGGCATGAAAATTTATTCAGAAACAATCAATTTTTTTATAGCAAAGTAGGGTAAAGTTTTTAATTTCTTATTCTAGTTTATTTAAATTAATTTTACTTTTATTTATATAAAATATATAATGAATTAGTTGGAGTCCGAACGTCTCCCACTTTTTTACTTAACACTCTGACCTCCAGCTATTAAAAAGAAAAAAAAAGGAGATAAGATTAACGAGCATCTATCTACCTGAGATTGCAGCTTCCTGGCCCTGGACCTCGCACACCACATCTCTACGGCGAATAGGCCTCGATCGGGCCGTTGATCGAGCGGATACCATGATCCGACGGCATGGTGAAGCCCTGAGTCCGTTGAATTGCGGGAGGGTTGTGAGAGTAGCGGTGGCGGATCTCGCTGAGGTGGTAATGTTTAATCCGGAAAGAGAGCCCGGGATTGCGAGGGCTTCCAGAATTATTGTCGCCATGTCGGGGATGGGTTACAACTTAGACGGAGTGAATTTGGGTAGACACAGAGAGGGGAAGCGAGAGCGAGAGAGGGTGAAAAGGATTTTCTTGGCAAGTTATGGAACCGAGTAAGATTGGGACAACAGAAATAGATAGAATCGGGCACGTCAAGAATGCTGTGTGTTAATTAATTCGTATCCTCTGAGTTAAATCAAATTTTCAGTTTATCTTCGGACCGTTCAATTTCAATCCGCACGAATATTGAAGGTCCCGTTCTTAACAGGCGTAGGTCGGATTGGCCCGGATTCTGATCGGATAGTCCGGAGATAAACTGAAACAGTGCGTTAATGCAGAGGCTGCAGATTCGTGTGGTATCTTGTTATATTCAAAGGGGATCATCCGTCGTTTGACTCTTCGTTACCTGAGTTAACTCAAATTTTGAGTTCGGATCCGGACCGTCCAATCTTCTTTAGCATGAATATTAGGCCTCGTGCAATGCACCTCGACCTCGAGCCGGATAGCCCGAATTGTCCGGAACTCTGATGGACAGTCCGAATCTAAACTCAAAATTTGAGTTAGATCTGTCGACTCCAGACGAGACTACTCGGCGGGGAGTCCGCATCGTCTGCATTAACAAAAAAAACGTATCTTTTGAGTTAATGCATCTTGGCCGTCCGATTTTAAACAGAATCAATCCGGCTCCCATCTATAAAGCATGAGATTCTTCAACAGTAGTGCTGATCTAGTCTGCACGGCTTAAAGCAGATCAGACGGTCCATATGTATTAATTCAAAAGATTCTTTTTTGAGTAATGCAGATGTTAAGAATTCCTCGGGGGGTTAGGTCATGGCCCATACATTTTTTCTTTTATTTTAGAGATGCTAACTATTTTTTATTCAGCACAGAGTTATTTTTTTAAACGTGTATGATTTATTTTCAAATGTACGAAATTCTTCTTTTAGCAAAAATAACAAAGTTTACATTGAAAAAATCTAAATATTCTTTTTCCAACAAGCAAAATCATTATTTTTATTCTTTCATTTCTTGGTTGCTAAGTTTCTCTTATGGGCAAATATGTTCCAGTAATTACGGCCGTAGTGAACTGGGCTCCAAAAAAACAGGGTTTTTATTTAGGGAAATGTTCTGGCATCCTCCCAAGCCATTATACTTGAGCGCATCTTACAACTAGTTTAACCGAAAAAATCTTTTAATTTTGTCTAACTTCTATTTTCAGCGTTCATATCCAAACTTTTAAAGTACTGTTTATAACATTTTAAAATTCTACTCGCAAGTTTTTAAACCTCTATCTGCAAGCATTTAAATCCTAAATCTGAATAGTTTTTATTCCCAACTACTTTTATCTTCGAGCCAAAAAATGAATGATTCATTTCACCTATTTTTTTTCTCACTGGTCATTCTTGTCCATTTTCTCGACAATCTGTGATGAATTTTGCGAATCTAAAAATGTGAATGTTTTGTACTCGATTTTCTCTTTTAAATGAGATCCATGACGAAATACTTTTGAGTTATTTTCAAGTCATTTTTTTAAAGTAAAATTCATGGCACTTTAAATTATTAAGTTTTAAACCTGTGTACAACCATTTAAATCTCTGATGTCTACCATTTAAACTACTACGTTCAAGCGTTTAAATCTCTGACGTCGATCATATAGTATCACGTATTTAAAGTAGTACACATAAGCATTTAAAACACTGCAATCAAGCTTTTAAATCTCCGTCTACAACTATTTAAAGTACTCGTGTCACATTTAAACTTCTGTGTACAATCCTTAACTTTCAGTTTTTTTATTTTTTTATTTTGTTTCACAAGCCTTTAAACCTCTGTCTACAACCCTTTAAAGTAGTTGTGTTAAACATTTAAATAGTTTTCATGTCAGATTTAAAAATTTATAGACTGATATTTAAATGCTTGAGAATTTAAAGTGCTCGTGAGCTTTACATTAAAAAAAATAAAAACAATGACTTGAAAATAACTCAAAAGAATTTATTCATGGATCTTATTTGAAAGAGAAAATCGAGTAGAAAACATTCGTACTTTTAGATTTGCAAAATTCATCACGGATTGTCGGAAAAATGAACAAGAATGATCAGAGAACAAAAAAAATGGGTGAAAATCTTGTCTTTTTGGTTTGAAGACAAAAGTATTTAAAGTTAAAACTACTCAGATTTAGAATTTAAATACTTATAGATAAAGGTTTAAAAGCTTGGGAGCAGCATTGTAAAAAACAGTGTTCTAAATAGCGCGCTATAGCGTTTTTGGACCCTAAATGCTAAGCTATGACATCAAAATGCGCTAATTGAGCTACAGCCGCTATAGCGGTAATAGCGGTCCGCTATAGCGCATAGCGTGTAGCGCAAATAGCGCGCGCTATGCATAATGAGCTTTTTTAGACAATTTATATGGGCTTTAAATAAAGACCCAAAAAAGTTAAATAAAAGCCCAAACCGAAATCAATGATGTCTAGATTATTTTGAAATTTGAATAGTAAAATAAATAGATTATGTCATGAATCATGATGTTTAAGATATTTTGAATAGCAAAAGATCGATAGTTTATAATATTACTATGGATATTTTGAACTGCAATTTGGACTTTGTACTGGTTCAATATGAATATTGTAATTTCTTAATTAATTTGGTGTTATTTATTGTTCCATGAGACTTTAGATAATATTGATATTTAGTACAAATATATAATATATTTTTTGTAAAAAAAAAAAACGCTATGTAGCATAGCTTCCGCTATAGCTACGCTATGACGCTATAAACGCTATTTAAAACATTGGTAAAAAGTTATAAACAGAGCTTTAAAAACTTGAATTTGAGTATTGAAAATGAAAGTTAGACATTAAATACTTAGGAGGACGTTCGAAAATTTGTTTGGGAATAATTATCCGGCTCCATTTATTTAATCTGGATATATTTATGAACCTATAAAACTTAAAGATATAGTTTATCTAAGAATTCTGATGATCCTGCAATATAAAAATTGATTGAAAAATTTGAATATACATGTAAATGTATTTATGCTGAATTTACGAATAGTATTTGTTGTATCAATTTTACGACACTTAAAAGACATCTGATGGAGTTTATCTGTCAGTTTTGACAATTTTACGATTTCCAATTAAGTCTAAATTGGTTACAAAAATATAAGTCGACAACCCATAAAAACTTAAAGATATTTTAACATAATTTTTATACAATATTTTTTGTATCTATTTTTTTAGCACGTATAATATATATTAGTTGTATCTGAACACATAAAATTTATAAGTTAGACCTTGTCCGTGAGTTTTGACAATTGTATAAGAGTTAACATTAATAATGAGCAAAGTTAGCGTTAGTTATGTTCATTTTATGACAATTTGGCGAGCATAATTTCAAAATTTATCAGGTTGTTTTCAAATGACGAATTTAAATTGTTAAAACCGATCTATATTACGAGTGATGTGTGTACATGCAATTTTTTTTTTAAGTTTTAAGTTTTTAGTACAAAATCAAACGGTAAAAAAGAATGACAAACAAATGTAATAAAATAACTTATAAACTTCATTTTTTTACCGCTCGACTTTCTACTAAATAAAATTTTAAAATTTTGCATGTACACATATCACTCGTAAAATAAATTAATTTTAACAATTTAAATTGGTCGGTTAAAGTTAATTTACTGAAATTATGCTTCACAAACTCTCTTAATGATGATAGTCCACACGGACCACACTGGCACTGGCACACTAGCTTTTACTCATTAATAATTGTTGGGCAAACAGACCATGTGATTTGGAAGGTAATCAATCTCCTTTTCATCTCTCCGTTCTTTCCCGTAGAATGTAAAGCCAGCCAAACCACAGACCAGAGATGGAGAACATCAAACTATAGACCGGAGAGACGCAGATCAGCAGATAACTAGACGAGAACATTAAACTACACTTATTTTCAAGATTTTGACTTCCGATTGATTGAAACAGAGTAAACTACTCTCCCTCCCCACAACCCACAAGATGTTCGATGAAATTCCCAAACCAGCTCAATCACTCCTCTCTCTTTTCCTTCTCCTCCTCGCCTCACTCTCCGCCTCCAGCCTCCCCAACAGACCATGCGCCTCATCTGGCGCTGCCAACGCCTTCCCCTTCTGTAATTCATCACTCCCCATATTGACCCGAGCTGAGTCTCTTGTCTCTTTGCTAACACTTGATGAGAAAATCACGCAACTCTCTAACACTGCAGACGCAGTGCCCCGGCTTGGTTTGCCAGCCTATGAATGGTGGTCCGAGGCACTTCATGGTCTCTGCGCCAATGGCCCCGGTGTACTCTTTAATGGTTCTATTCGTGCAGCCACATTGTTCCCTCAGGTACATGGTTACATTTTGACCAATAACCTATAAGGAGAAAGTAGAAGTCTTTGCTCGTCGGGTTCAACTCAGTGCTTGTGTTGTTCAGATATTCTATGGCACTGAACCATGCTATGAAATGCGGAACTGTGTGATCACTCTGACAATTTGATCTAGAGATCTGATCAGTATTGCACCTCCATGTGAAGGAATGGTACTCTAACAACCTCAATGCTTTTCAACTATGCAAAAGAAATGAACAAATTGACCGGTTTTACTTCAATTAGAGTATATTTTGCCAGAGAGCAGGGGCGGATCTAAAGCCATTCAAAAGGTGGCTAAGCCACCCCTATAATTTTAAAATTTTAGTTATATATACTAAAATTTAATTAAATTTTATATTTTTAGAACATTTTATATAGTGCTGCCCCTCATAAATCACTACATGTTCACTTGTAGTCTAGTGGTAAGAGCTTATGTAGTGATTGTGGAGAGCTTGAGTTCAATTCCCACTAGCCACAATTTGTGTATTTTAATTTTTAGCTTCCCTCTATCGAGATTTTCTAGTTCCGCCCCTGCCAGAGAGGTAACAGTTGCCGACTATTTGCTATAATTTGTACTCTTCACTAGGTCATTCTCACTGCAGCTTCGTTTAATCGTACACTATGGCACGCTGTAGCACGTGCCATTGCTGTGGAGGCACGTGCAATGCATAATACGGGTCAGGCTGGCCTCACCTTTTGGGCACCTAACATAAACATATTTAGGGACCCAAGGTGGGGTCGTGGCCAGGAGACCCCCGGTGAAGACCCACTGACAGCATCGACATATGCCGTTGAGTATGTGAAGGGTTTCCAACATGAAGATGACAATGGTAGATTGATGCTCTCAGCATGCTGTAAGCATTTTACTGCTTATGATTTGGAGAAGTGGAATGGTTTTGCTCGCTACACCTTCAATGCTAAGGTAAAGCAATTATACTCTCTTTCCATTATGAAAAAGTGATGATTATAATGACTGTTCATTAAACTATTCTATGACAGTTTACCATCATGCTTTGCATTTGCACTGTGCTTTGTGAAGATGACTATTTTGACTGGTAGGTAACTGAGCAAGATATGGAGGACACTTTCCAACCTCCATTCGAGAGCTGCATTAAAGAAGGTCATGCAAGTTGCTTGATGTGCGCCTACAATCAAGTCAATGGCGTCCCTTCATGTGCCCGTGAAGATCTGTTGAATCAGGCTAGAGATGAGTGGGGGTTTAAGGGGTAATGCTGTCTCGCCTTTAACTTGTCAACCTACCATGCCTCTCATTATCTGTAACAAGCATTACATTCTTGGATTCACAGTTGGTATGGAACCAAGGCCAGCCAAAACTTTATTAATGTTGTGCTATATTGTTGTTATTTCATTTATTTTCTTAGATGGGACCTAATGAATACTATTTAACTTTTGTTAAAATTAAAACTAAAAATCAAACATATGTGAAGCTAGATGGTGTAAGAAACATGAATCATACTGAAGTAATTAGGATCATTACCCGTTGCCAATCAGAACTGATCACCAAAAAAAACTAGGTCCAATAATCCTTCGGTTGTACTGTTACCAGTTGAATAACTGGATTGAAATGTATGTTTGATCATCATTGTTGAAGAAGTATACGTGACTGACGTTGCATTGCACTAATTAGGTTTATTTGTCGGTGGGCACTTGTGGCTTTAACAAGTAGCCTGTAACTGGGACTATTATTTTACTCAGTTAATTTGGCACTTTCTCTTATTGTAAGAACTATACTGGTACGGTTCCAGAGATTTGGAGCTGTGTACCAGATAACTTTGTTCGATTTCAATGAAATCGGTGGGGATTACCCACTTTCTTCAAAAACGAAAAAAGTTGGCACTTGAGCAATACCTGCTAGGAGGTTGCTTTCTCTATAAATTTTTGTTTGTGATGCACATACCACTCATTTACATTTCTTTTCTGTTCAGATATGTAACTTCTGACTGTGATGCTGTTGCAATAATTTATGAAAATCAGACATACTCAAGCTCCCCTGAGGAGTCCATAGCTGATGTCCTTAAGGCAGGTGTGCTGGATTTGTTTAATATATTAATATAAAGAAAGTCACTCAGTTGCAAAATTGGTAACACAATATCTAAATTAAGAATGCATGGTAGAGCATGTGCGGATTATCATATTATCTCGTTTTCTCTGTCGTTAAGGTATGGATATCAACTGCGGAACTTACCTCCTTCGACACACTAAATCAGCGGTTGAGAAGGGGAACGTCCAAGAAGAAGACATAAACCGTGCTCTTTTAAATCTTTTCATGGTTCAACTCCGTCTTGGTCTGTTTGAAGCTGACCAGAATAATCAGTGGTTCACTCGCCTAGGCCACACAGATGTTTGCACTGAAAATCACAGGAATCTTGCATTGGAAGCTGCAAGACAAGGTATCGTTCTGTTGAAGAATGAGAACGGACTTCTGCCTCTGAAGAGAAACAAGGTCGAGTCAATTGCAGTGATTGGACCAGCAGGACATGATGCTGACATACTGGGTGGTGATTATTCGGGTCTGTTATTTGAGATTTTATATCATATTGTTTTTTGTACACTTATACTCAACGCCGAAAATAGTCAGCTAGTGTCCCATTGTCTTCTTCTTACACATTATGTTTTCGTCTAGCATATAATGTACAGTACACCATCTTGAATTCTTGATCTTATATGTTGTTCTAACTTTCTCTTACATACCCTTTGTGTCCTGTTTATAGATATAGGTGCATGTTGGCAGCTTTTTGTTGTTGTGACTTGTTGCTGGTTCATCAATATTATCCGTCTCTTTGTAGGTATCCCTTGCCAACCAGTTACAATTTTTGAAGGAATCCAGGACTACATAACAAATACCATCTTTGCCCCTGGTTGCCAAAACATGTCATGCAACTCCACTATTGGGTTTGATCATGCAGTAGACGTCGCAAGAAAAGCAGATTATGTGGTTGTGGTTGCTGGCTTAAATCTCACGGAAGAAACCGAGGACCTCGATAGGGTCAGCCTCTTGCTACCTGGCAAACAAATGTAGCTTGTGAACAGAATTGCTAGTGTGACCAAAAGACCCCTAGTACTAGTACTTATGGGAGGTGGGCCCTTAGATGTATCATTTGCAAAACAGAAGAAGGGTATTGGTGGAATTATTTGGATTGGTTATCCTGGTGAGGTTGGTGGTCAAGTTCTTGCCGAGGTACTTTTTGGAGACTATAACCCAGGTTAGTCAAAGATCTCGTTTATGGAATAAAGTGTATAAGGGTTATACATGTTCAATGGCATAAATAGTTGACATTCAGAGTACTCCTTTTGCCTAAGGTTTCCGAGGCACGGTCCCTCATTAATAATGATAACTATTTTTTTTCAAATGTTTTTTGTGACAGATGGCAGATTGCCTGTTATATGGTACCCTGAGTGATTCACCAATGTACCCATGAATGACATGAACATGAGACCTGATCCTTCTAGAAGCTACCCAGGAAGGACCTACCGTTTCTACACAGGAAAAACAGTGTATAGATTTGGTTATGGTCTGAGCTATTCAAATTTCTCTTACGGTTTCCTATCTGCACTTGACAAACTCATTCTCTCACCACCTTCTGTCAAGACATTACACATAATCAAAAGCCCGACTTACTTCAAAACGGATGATCTTGACCATGTTTATATAAATGATATATCATCATGTGAGGATTTAAAATTTTCTGTTCGCATATCGGTGTTTAACCATGGTGGCATGGATGGGACCCATACCGTGCTATTGTTTGTCAGACATAAATCGAATCTAACTGACTATCCAGTGAAGCAACTGATTGGATTCGAGCGCGTACACACTAACGTCGGTGAAACAGCTGAAGTTGAGATGTTTATAGACCCTTGTAAGCATATTAGCACGGCAAGCAAACAAGGCAAGATGAGGCTTTTGTTGGGCGCTCATGTGCTAATGCTAGAAGATTTGGAGCATGAGTTTTATATTGAGGCCTAGTGATTGGTATGTTCTCTGTTAAATGAATATGGTTTTTAAATTGATTGTGCATTTGGTTGAAGAAATAAAAGTACATTTTCACATAAGTTCTGCCAGGCATTTTTTTTAATTCTTATGTTCAAACTTCAAAAATCACTGGTACAATCATTCAAGGAAAAAATGTCAATAATAGATAAGAAGACCAACTGGTGAATGACTTGCCTGATGATGGTTGGCAGGGGATGCAATAGTCAATGTGCATTTTGTTAATATTGGTTTTAATTTTGTATTTAGTTGTAAATTGCATTGAAGGAAAACCGCTATAGAGAGTATACTCAATTGGTGTCTTAACAAAACTTGGACAGTAATCTCAGGTTCCTGCAGCAAAAAAAAAGTAAAAAAATTCGGAACCATTTGATAAAGATCAGATTGACAAGTTTTTTTTTTTTTAAAACAAAAAAAAGCTGTGACTGCCCCTTTAAACTTGGAAAACTATAGGGCTTGCGGTGAGTGTATTGTACAACATATACATTGTTTTTTATGTACATATCCATGAGAATACATAAATGCGAGAATTGTCAAAAATAATGTTCTATTGAATGATAAAAGCATAAACATCATTGTAAATGAATACTAAGTTGCATACAAGTTTTTTTTTTTTCTCGAACAATATATGCTCAAGACATACTGAACAACAAGCAATATTTAAAACTATTTGAGATTCTCAAAACAAAATCTAATGAATGCATACTTTTATTTATTATCCAATCAAGAGCAAAAAAAATGATAACTCATATTTTACCCAGTGCAATAATAATAAATAGTACGATCAATCACGAGAAAAAAGTTCATGTTTTATACAATAATAATCGTGATATATTTATACAAAAAAATTTAGTGATTTTAATTATGAAAAAAAAATTATCGCGACAATCATGAAGTACATTTATGATAGGACTCATCATGAAGTGTTTTTTATAATCTACATGCCACTGAGTTGGGACACTGAAATTAAGATATATTTACTGTTTAAATTGAATCCTGACATGACGATGTGAGTTTATTATCATATAAGTGCATATATATTGTCCTTTGCTCCTTTCAGAAACTGGATATGATCTCACACGCACGGTTTTCGGGTACATATTTTAACAGAACAATTTTTTAATTCATACAGAGCAGACAATAGAGTGAAAACTGCTCTGTGGATATCTTATGCACTGCATACATTAAAAACTGCTCTGTCCAAATGTGTAACCCGGTTTTCGGACGAAGTTGTAGGTTGGGCCACATATATGTTGAATTCATATCCTCGACGGTACCGTGAAAGATTTCCTTTTACAATTAGCTATCTCAGCCGGTTTGGGATTCAGGCTAATGCAGGGGGCAGTATTATTGGGCTTTGAGATTCGTGCCAAGTTAAAAAAACGTTCCAGATCAAGTAATTGTAAAAGATTCCATATTACGGTACCGTCGGTGATATGAGTTCATACTTTTTTTGAGTCAATGAATTCATACATGTTCCGAGCTCTATCGGTATCAATTTGTTGGGGGACCCACTCTATATGTTCCGAATTTGTAAGCGGGGCCCACTATATCTGATGGATCCCATCAAAAACAAAATAAAAAACGGTTTCATGAGATTATTATGCACTGATTTTTTTTAAGATACGCCATCAATGCAAATGTAACGGAAAATTTTCAATTGTTTTAAATGAAAAAATTGACATCATATTTCCTACGTACGAAGGATGGATATATCTATGATCTATCATTAGGTCCAGATTTGTGCTGTTCATAAAATATATTAGAAAAAAAAATGAGAGAGAGGGAAAGAAAAATTTGAACCGGAAAAAATAAATTACTTAATATTTACTTGATTTTTCTTTGGTTTTCCTTTCAATTCAATCTCTCTTATTTTGGTTCGACTGATATATATTTTGATATTTATTTCTATGATTATTAAATATATTTATGTATGTATTAGATTTTGTCTTTTTAGAATTTAATTTTTCTTATTTGGTTCAACTGAGCAAAATGAAATATTCATTGTTTTTTTTGTTCGGTTGTTATTCAGTTGATAAGTTTAATCTGATTGGTTCAGTTACATTTTTTAAAACCATATAATTTTTTTTTAACTATTTTAAGTTTTATTAACAAGATATATATATTTTGTAATGACATAATAAGTTTAACATGAAAAAAATATTATTTCATTCACCATAATAATTGAATGTCCGAATTATGTATATGTATTTTATGTTATTTTATTTTCTAATAAAAAATAATTTATTAAATAATATATTAATTTTATCACAATATTTAAATTATGTATTTGTATTTGTATCCATTTGATATCATATATGTATCCGTAACTGTTTAATATATGATATGTATTCATATTCGTTTAATATGCAACTCGTATCTAAATTTTTATTAATAACCTTAAAAAATCAAAATTTAAGAAAATAACTACGTTTTCTGGATAATTCAAAATCTAACCTTACCGCTGAATTATCTAGCAGTAATTCAGAGCGAAACCGCTGGATTATCCAACGGTTTGGATTTCTTATTTCTATTGGATTATGCAGTGAAAATAGGATTTCTGATTTTTTATTTTAATTAAATAGAAGATGTTCTGATTTTTTTTTTCTATTGAAATATTAGAAATATTTTTATATTTCTTGAAAAATAAATGGAGTACTATAGAATTGAATTTACTAGAAAGATTGCGACAAATGATCTGGATCAACATTTTTCAGGATGATTTTTTGTAGCTGTAAAAAAATTAAAATATATCTAGGTGTGTTACTATAAAAAAAAATATTTTAGATCTGAGTTATTGATCCCGGTTTAAAAATCACTTCTGGATAAATAAAAAAATTATCGTGATCCTTCTAGTAATTCAAATTCTAAAGTACTCCATCTATTTCTCTAGAAGTGATTTTAGAAAAATATTAAAATTGGCGTGCGCCATATTAAAATGATTTTAGGACAATTTCTCTCTTTTGCCTAAGGGCTTTAAATAAATAAATAAATAAATAAATAAAACAATTTCTCTCTGTGTACAAAAGAGAGCCGCCATAATCACAATTCACCCATCCAAATTTCTCTTGTCAGAAACATTTTCTCTAATTTCCCACTTTCTCTCTAATTAAAACTTCTCTTCCACTATTATTAAAATTTAGTTATCTAATGAGTACTTCTGATCAACCGTTAGGCAACTTTAATTGGAAGCATCCATTTTTTGACCTGATGAAGAGAAAGCCTATAATTCACCAAATATGGTCTTCTTTCTAATCTAATTTTAGTAAGTTTTTAAATTTAGTTTGTAGTTTATCCGAGTTTTCTTAAATTTTTTTGTTTTTGTTTGTAAAGGATGGTAGCATTGAAGAAGCCCTCAAAGGAAATTTGGAGGGTGCTTGAAAAGACGAGTATAATTGACATCTCGTTAGTTGTTTTTATATCTTTAGATTTTTTTTTTTTTTTCCATTTCTCTGTTTCACTTTTATTTCAAACCCCCTCTCTGTTTTTTTAGCTTCATTGGTGAATCTTCATCATTTCAAATTTCGGATTTATTTTTATTTTGTTCCAGCGAAGAGCTTGAAGACCTTGCTAAAATAGATTCAAGGCTAATACCTATGCTTTTCTTAGGAATTCTTCTGGGTAAGAAAAACAATGAGAGTACTTAAAAAAATCTTAAATTAATTAGTGATTTTCATTTATAAGAGGAAGTTTAGGTGGATTTAATACCTGCTTTAGTTAATTAACACTTGCTTTAATTTTAATATAGGTGAATTTAATATTGTTTATAAGAGGCAGTTTGATCTTCTATATGGTTCGTCACTTTTTCTATAATACCTATAATTATCTCTTCTCTTATTTTATTTTGTACATTAAGACATGAACAGAAATCTAACATTTATCCCTATTTTCTCACATGCAGCTGATGCTAAGCGTACTAGGGTAATTTTACATTAGCCGATTTTATTTAATATTTCTCATATGTTCGTTTATAATCTCATGTTTTTTCTACTTGTAATTTATTTTAATTTTAGGACCAATTAGATCTTCTCGTTGCTGAAATAAATATATGCCAGGTAATGTTTCGTTCTTAAGTTCTTATATATATGTTTTTTTTTTTTAATTTCAGTTTCGTTCTTATATCGTTCTTATATCGTTTTTCTTTTTTTTTTCAATTTCATGCTTTAATGTACGTAGCACTAAGTCCTTTTTCAATCGGAACGGGGGGCGGTCCTTTTTCAAATTCAGTCCGATCCTAACCGTTCGATTCGTTATGAGATTTGTGCAGATAATGTCTCTTAAATTTCACGTATGAATCTAATGTGGGTAAGAATTTCAAAGCGAATCAAAGAGATGACAGCTTTTACTCGCTATAGGTATGAATCGGCCCTACCAGGCGCATTGCCACTACTAGAGTATGGGGATCCCCAGGTGGAGCCCACCTTGTCAGGCGCCAATGCCAGATTGCGAGTGCATCAAGCATCATACGGTAAAATAATTTCTTCTCTTTGGGGCCTTTTGATTTTCGGGTTTGAAAATTCTGGCCGACTGAGGAGCAGCCGAACTCTGGTTGCTGCTTCAATCTATAGGTTGGTTGGTTTGGTTTGGATCTATTGGTTGATTTTAGGGTTTGAAAATTTTGGCCGACTGAGGAGCTTCTCAGCCGAAATCTGGTGCTGCCTCAACCTTTATATGTTGGCTGGTTTGGTTATGGCTGGACCTATTGTCTGACAAAACTACTTTCACTATCTGATTTTGTACCATGTAATCGACACGCAAGAAAACTGTTAGATAAAATGCCTAAAAGACCCCATAGGCATACTTGGACCTATTGTATGAGTTGCTTCAACACTCCTTTTGTCGTGCATGTGATAAGCAACTTAATTTACCTTAATTAGTTGTGGTAAGTGGTGGTAGTTAATATTTTTTTGTTAACCAGCTAACAAGACCACATAATTTCAATTTGGATGAGCAGAATGTTTCTCTCATGATATATCTGAAAGTGCAAACCGTCACCAAGGTTTGTTATAATTAATTTCTTTTCATGTAGCCCCTTTAACTCTTTTTCTAAAATAAAAATTGATAGAAACTAAGAAAATTAATATTTGTTTTATTTGTAGTTCGAATGGAAGACGTCACTCTGCTTAGCCTTTTAGAGACCTCTGCCTAGCCTTTTAGAGACCTCTGCCATTGACCCTCCTAATGAAATGTAACATAATTAAATATGAAATCTACACTGATGCCAAAATTTACAGATTTGACCTTTTTTACATGGTGCTCTATGATAGGTTTAATTGTGACTGCTTCATACCTGAGGAGTCCCCAGATAATTTGGATCAAGTTGAAGATGACACGGGCGGGATGTTGCTCCAGGCAATGTTTTAAAATGCAGTTTCTATACGGTATGCGGAAGGCCACCTCATACCGCATATACAGTATGCAGCCGCATATGCGGATTTTTATACTGACTTATATATGCAGGTTTTAAAATGAGAATTAATATATATATGCAAGTATTCGGTAATATGCAGTATGCGGTAATATGCAGTCGAATATGCAGTAAAAATATGCGGTCGAATATGCGGCCGAATATGTGGCCGAATATGGGACCGAATATGCTGTCGAATATGCGGACCGCATATGTGGAACCGAATATTAGACCGCATATTAATTTTCCATGCGGTTGCCAACCGCATACGCATATGCTGCCGCATGAACTGCATTTTATTAGACTGGCTCCAGGTACTTCCTCTCTATTTATTGCATTTTCTTCTTCAAATTTAAAAGATGTGTGGTTGACATACATCACTAGTGGGTGCAGCATAGGATATACTTTGTAATAAGTGTTACACTGATAGTCACTATGCCCTCTTAATTAAATTGATTGATGAACTACATAATAATTCATTTAATTGATTGATAGAACTTTTTAATAATGCCACAGATGGGTCAGCTGGGCAAGGTAGAGCTAGCCAATGACACAAAGGAGGATAGTAGGCGGGCAAGTTCTTGATATTGGGGAGAGTTCAATGGCGCAAAAGGACAGAGCAGTTAGAAACAATGTCAGACGACTTCAATTTGACAATGCACATGTAGTTCTTTCCAATGCAACCATGCGTTCGTTGATTTGATATACAACTGATATTATTAGGATAAGGAGCCGCAGTCAGGTTTGATTATAACTGCAATCCCTTTTTTCTCTTTCATTGAGTCATTTAGGGTTTTAGTCCAATGCCTCCTCAGTTTCATCTTTCTTGCACAGTTTATCTATAAGGATATTGTAGGTCACGACATCGGGCTACTATCTTTTGAAAATCTTGCACAAAATTTAATTGCCTTTCACTTGCACCTCTTTCACATAGTCAAATTATCAGAATACTTGAGGTCATTAAATTGGAATAACGACCTTCACGATCAATACTTTCAGAAACCTATAGTGGCAGTAAAAAACGTTTGAATTTTTCATAGAATAGACTATGTTATTACATACCAGAATCTTATTGAATCATTCAATAGTGCATCTTTACTATTTTCTATTATTATCATTACCACAAATTTTGAAGGCTTTTGATTTGAATTATATATATAGAGAGAGAGATACACAGGTCTGCCACTCGGATTGCGATGATGGAGTTCTTTTTTAAGTTCCCTGCTGTGCCACAAAGAAAGAATATGTCCCAAGGTAAATATTAATATATTTTTATTGTTTTCTGTAAATATTGTATGTGAAGTCTTTATTTGGAACCCTGCAAAAGCTAGTAGCCTGTATGTTGCTTCGAACTTGTAATATAGTAGAATGGTAGCACCTCATTTTCAGAACAATGATGTGAATTTGACTGATACAAGCCACAGAGCAACACAAGTTATTATACAAATAATTACAAGTTTATGCTTGAGTAAATGTGCAGAAGGATTGACATCTCAAGGGGAACCATTGCCACATCTACTCTGAATCAACCGACTAGATTTTGGCATGTTTTTATAGGATTGTGTAAAATTCTGATTGAGTATATATATGTCAATGTCAGAGCCCTCAATGGCGGAAATTTTCCAAAGTAGCTCTGGGATTCCAGCACATATCAGAAGGTACAAGAGCAAATATCAGATTGTAAGTAAAATTCTCTAACTGTTTGTACGACTTTCAAAGTGGATCAAATAGTTAAGAGCCTTTTCAATCTGCCCCAGCTCGCTTTGCGAGTAAGGTGGCCGTTGGATTGTGATCTGACAGTTTTTACTCGCTACAGGGATGAATCAGCCAAAGTGGAGCCCACCTTGCCAGGCCCATTGCCGCTACTGGAGTACGGGGATCCCCAGGTGGAGCCTACCCTGTCAAGCGACAATGCCAGATTGCGAGTGCATCAGCATCATACGGTAAATAATTTCTTCTCTTTGGGGCCTTTTGATTTTCGGGTTTGAAAATTCTGACCAACTGAGGAGCAGCCGAATTCTAGTTGCTACTTCATTCTATAGGTTGGTTGGTTTGGTTTGGACCTATTGGTTGATTTTAGGGTTTGAAAATTCTGGCCGACTGAGGAGCTTCTCAGTCGAAATCTGGTGCTGCCTCAACCTATATGTTGGTTGGTTTGGTTATGGCTGGACCTATTGTCTGACAAAACTACTTTCACTATCTGATTTTGTACCATGTAATCGACACGCAAGAAACCTGTTTGATAAAATGCCTAAAAGACCCCATAGGCATCCTTAGACCTATTGTATGAGTTGCTTCAACACTCCTTTTGTCATGCATGTGATAAGCAACTTTACCTTAATTAGTTGTGGTAAGTGGTGGTAGTTAATATTTTTTTGTTAACCAGCTAACAAGACCACATAATTTCAATTTGGATGAGCAGAATGTCTCTGTCATGATATATCTGAAAGTGCAAACCGTCACCAAGGTTTGTTATAATTAATTTCTTTTCATGTAGCCCCTTTAACTCTTTTTCTAAAATGAAAATTAATAGAAACTAAGAAAATTAATATTTGTTTTATTTGTAGTTCGAATGGAAGACGTCACTCTTCTTAGCCTTTTAGAGACCTCTGCCGATGAATTAGAGTTAGCTAAGGAGCTACTTAAGGAGGGGTTAGAGGAGGGCACACGTAGAATGACTGCTAAGTTATTTTATTTGATGTTGGGTAATGCCCGTGTCCCCCCTCTAACGGTTTAATTTTCCATAGAAACAAAAAAAAATTCAGATTTCCCTGATCTAGTAAAGAGTAACCAATTTTGCTTGAACCTAATGTGCAGATCTTGCGAGTCGCAGGGTCATAAAGCTTGTGCATGAGTTGCCTCACGGAGATGTGGAGATATCAAGGGCGCCAAAGATCAATGATTAATTTTTTTTTGTTTCTTCTATAATGCGTTTTTGCGTTAGATTGTATGCTGTTTGAAGCGTTAAAATTTGGATTTCAAGGCTGTGCATTTGGATTGTATGGTTGTAGCACCACATCTAGTACCAAGTCTAAATATCATTATAGTATGATGTTTGAAGCGGTTTTTATCATATGAACTACAATAAGTGAAGTAGCTTGAACACATCATCCATTGAAGGACAAAATCAACAACAATTACTGGTTGTGATAGAGGAACAAAATTAATAGCAATTATTGATTTTGTTTCAACAAAGTATAGTCCTAGTCCTCCAAATTTAAAACAAAATCAATACCATAACACTACTGGGTTAGAGTCTATCTTATAAGGCTCATAATAGCAATTACTACTAAAAATTTAGATTTGCGCACTAAATTCAAGTCTATAAATCCAAACTTCCAAAGAGGAACAAGTATTTTGAAACTAGAAGGAAAAAAGGGGGAAAAAGACAAAAATTCAGAGCTTTTTTTTTATCTACCTGTTAACTCAGAGCTTTTTTTTATGGGAGAGCCTAGCTATCTCCCGTCAACCATCCCCCGTTTCATCCCCCGCCAGTTCATTAATTAAGTGGGGAGACCGCATAACCGTCAGTGCATTTTAGGAATTTGCAGAAAAATATTCATTTGTAACACAACTAGTATTCATCCATCTATATGAAGGTATTCACATTTGCAATAGAAGCATATTTGGATACACTACAACATTCAGCGTATTAAGAAAGTAGGGGACCACAAACAACATATGTGGGGGATCACATAACCGTTAGCGCATTAATTAAGTAGGGGGACCGCATAACTGTCAGCGCATTAATTAAGTGGGGGGACCGCATAACCGTCAACGCATTTTAAGAATTTACGGAAAAATATTCATCTGTAACACAACTAGTATTCATCCATCTATATGAAGGTACTCATCTTTGCAATGGAAGCATATTTGGACACATCACTCACTCATCTTTTACACGTTTTTAGAGATGATTTTTTTCCCCGTTTCAATCTAACCAATATTTCTGACGATCTGTGAGAAATTTTGCAAATCTAAAACCACGAACGTTTTCAACACAATTTTCTCTTTCAAATGAGATCCATGATAACATACTTTCGAGTTGTTCGTTGCACAAGTATTCATACATCATCGCAAGTATTCATCTCTCATCGAGCAAGTATTCATCATCGTCGTGTAAGTGTAAATAGTAATGTACCAAGAGTATTACAAACATATGTGCATACCTCGATTAATTTTACAAGAGCAGCCGAATAATATTCATCCATAAGATATCAAGTTCATACATATACGTTAAAGTATTTATACCTAAGATATCAAGTATTCATTCATACACGTTAAAGTATTCATCTCTAAAACATCAAGTATTCATTCATACACCTCTAATTTTTTTTCAAATTTGTTTTTCTGTCATTTCTTAGTACTTAGTACGCACTGGCCTAATTCACCATTAATGAAGCTTTGTTCTTTGCAAATAACTCGCTACTGCAGCGGTCGACAGTGATGGATCTAACCCGGCGGAGGTGGGAGAGGGAGGCGGAGAGGTGGGAGAGGCGGGCGGAGGCGGAGAGGGAGAGGTGGGAAAGACGGGTGGAGGCGGAGGTGGGAGAGTGAGGGAGAGAGATGAAAGAAATAAAGGGAGAAAATTGGATAATTAATTTGTAGGGACCATTAGATAGTTAGAATTTGTAATTGTAGTTAGAAGAGAAAGTTAGTTAGTTGGAGGATGAAATGAGAGATGGATAGACGGGGGAAAATATAATTATCCTTTTTTTATTTATTATTTTGATATAATTTGAACATATTGCAAAATTGAACTCTTTAGTTGAAGTTGAACAATAATTTTCACCAATTTCACTCTCAAACTACAGACAAAAATTCATTCCATCTAGTGACTAAAACAAAAAAGTTACGTTGCAGGGGATGTTGGCATTTTGACATTCTGCAATTTTGTCTGAAAATGCTCTTACATAATCTAAGTCAAATAAAAGACACTTGTTAAATACAGAAAGATATATGTAATAAGGGAGAGTAGCTCTCCAAGAATGTTAGCACTTGAGTGACGGAAGGTGTCTCCGCAATTTTCTTCTAGTGGTCTTCTGATGTCCCACGGCATTCTATTTACCTTTGAACACAAAATGTAAAACAATGTGTTATAATAAGGAATGTAAAACAATTAATTAAATACTTGTAGGAAAAAAATATGTAGGCCGCTCACTTGAGGTATAAGTGCACTCGCAGCCAAGCCAGTGGAGATCTCCTTCGTAGTGTCCATTGGAGAGGTAATCCACTTTTGATCCTCCTTTACTGAACTGTCAGGCAATGATTATGTAAAATGCCGATTAAATTATATCGACTAAAACATGTACATGTAGGATCTCTAGGCATATTTGATATTGTAAAGCCACTAAAAAGAAGCATTGGCAAATGGCTGACATTTAGTTTTGACTACCAGTTTAAGTACAGTAAGCCTTACAGATTATTGTACATTATCGCCAAGGTTTTCTATATAGGACTTAATGAGTTGATGATTGTAGATAATGCTACAGGCTTGGTAAATTGGCAAATTTTTGGTTAAATTTCATATTTGACCCTAAAATAGGACCAATTTGTAAAATCGAAACTTGTATAGATTTTGGTCTTGGAACGCTGCTTTCCTCCACGAGTTATAAATATTGACTTGCTACAGTCAGAAAATTATTAGATATGTGTAATATATTTAAAATCTAAGTTGGCTTGGGAACCATTATTTTATTTCCTATAAATTAACATGCAAAAAAAAAAAAAAAAAAACTTAGTATCACTTATTACACCGCAATTTTGAGCACATGAAAGTCTAGCATATGAATACAATATATTTTGAGAAAGTTAACTAGTGCGTCCTAGTTCATAGGATTTTTTTTTTTTTTTTTTTTTGGAAAAACCTTGGCAGAAGCTGATAGTTCATAGGATTTGAACTTAATATAATTGATATCCAACTGCAATTTTCCATATTTAGTAATTTATCATTCTAATAGTTAGCGTGCATAATTTATATAGCATGTACGGCCCTTTTGTCCTTGATTTTTTTTTTGTTTTCCTTTTTTCAAACTCTATACACACAGTAATATGTCATATTACTAAGGTGATTAACTTATTGATCAATTTTAATTGCAAAGCCATGAGGTCACATTAAAAACATCTTTAGCAGTTGGCAATATTAATTGTCACATGCATGCGGTATTCACAATCAGCTAGTTATTCTTTTAAAAGTATACACTTTCATTCGGATCAAATATAAAATCATTCTTCCTCTTCTTATTATTCTTATTCTTATTCTTCTTATTCTTCTTATTCATATTATTATTCTTATTATTCTTATTATTATTATTATTATTATTATTATTATTATTATTATTCTTATTATTATTATTCTTATTATTCTTATTCTTATTATTCTTATTCTTATTATTCTTATTCTTATTATTCTTATTACTACTATTACTACTATTACTACTACTATTATTACTACTACTGAAGCCATGTTATCTTTTTTATTTGAAATTCTTTAATTAATAAAAAATGTTACTTAAAAGTTCTTTTAATCAAATTTTCAATATAAAATGCAAGATTTATAAATTCTAAGGGCCTAAAAGATACGGATTAGATGGTTTTAAGTCATAATTAGTTGTGTACTAATTAAAATTGTTATAACCTGACAATTATAATTAAGTGAAATTGACACACTAAACAAAACCCACTCTTTTACATGGGATTTCCAGATGACTAACGTATTGCAGTAATTAATAATGGATATGTTATATAATTAACTTGTTTTGTTTAGTTAACTTTATTGATGTAATGCAACATTTTAAATTTATTATCAAATTTAATAAATTTATTAAGAAAAAAAGGACTAGTTATTTTATATTTTTTTCAAAATGATACAAAAACAATACAATGAAAACAGATAATTGAGCTCATGCGGAAGTTAGAACTCAAATTGAACTCGAGTTTGAATCAATTTGAGCTTGATAGCTCTCATGATTTTCAACTGGAGTTTGTCTAAATTTTATTTATAAAAGATAAATCAAATTTTCTCTCATGCTCCGCTACAGAAGCAAAGGAGAAGCTGGATATTTCTAAAAAATGATCTCTCCTGATCCTCCGGCTTCACCATTGACGCCTTCGACATCCGCGCCACATCACAATTGCAACTAGAGCACTTTGGAGTCAAAATTGCAAATACTGCCTCAACCACAACTAGCCCCATCATCAATCAATCTCTCGAGTCTCTAGGGTATGCTGGTTATGTCCAAGTAATGCTAATGCATACTATTTCTATAATTAAATTGATGAATCAGTTTAAAGTCAAAGAAATTGTACTAAACTGGTAAAGTATCCATCACGGGTTACTTTGGAGTCTGTAAATTTATCTTAATCAATTTTGTGATGTTTTGGCTTCCTGAGTTCCTGTTTTGGCTTCTTATCGATCTTGGTTTTGTGGCAGAAATCTCCTCCTTTCATATACAAAGCTTGCTGCAATTTGCTGCAATGTACTCGAGGACAATTTCTTTAAACTGCTGCAAAAAACATAAAACAACATTGACGTACCAACTGATGTTGGTCAATTTAATTTCGTGAAGTGCTACTACAACGGTAGCAACATGAACCATCCAATCTCAATTTGATGGTGGATCGCTACTAATTAACATTGTAACAATAACAAAAATTTCACCATAGCACAATGAAATATTTACATATTTCATTTGACAGAAAAAAGTAAAAAAAAAACACATTACTTGTAGAGGTAAGCTGCAATGCCAACAATGACACATAACAAGATGATATCAATACAAAAATTACGACTTGATCTCAGCTGCACAAACTTAAGAAAAATAAGAGAATGAATGCAACCAAATAAGACTGTATAATTAAATTAAATCGACGAACTTAAAATGTGTGAAAATTACTAAAGTTACCGAATTAAGTCTTCTTCAGTCTGACATTTGTATTTTTCAAGTCAGAGGTTGCTTTGTCCACCTACAGCCAATGAAAAAATGTAAATAAATTATGAAATAAACCATGTCGCAAAATATCAGGTTGCTCCCAAGATAAGTAATGCAGGGGCAGGAAAATTATACCTTAGTGTCAATCTCATCCATGACTACGATTGGGTTTCATTTCTAGCCTACCCCAACTTGTTTGGGACTAAAGGCTTGGTTGGTTGTGGTTGTAGTGTCATTCTCATCCATCAGGGGGAATTGTCTATATTTGTGGGAGTATCAAGGCCTTCAGAAATAATGTCTAGTCCTTTGTTCCTGGAAAAAACAGAAATGAAACAATTTTTTAAAGGGACATAAAGTTAGTTCCCATTCTGTAAGCAAATATACAAATTTCTAATTTTGAAGGGACTTAAAGTCAAAAGTTTTCTTTCCTTCAGAGACAATTACTAGTATAGTAAGGAATACATACCTAATGCTACCTATACTCCTCATAAGGATCCTTGTACGCTAAGGAAAGATACCTAAATTTTTTTATAAACCTTAAAATGTTTGAAAGCTTCCTCTGCATTTACCACTCAATGTAGTTTAATTTCGCCTCAATTATACTAAATTGTGTGATTTATGACACCACTGACACACTTTAACCCAATTTGGAATCAATTCAATCTGAATTGCATAATTCAACAAAAAAAGAAGGTAGAAACAGATGGTGAGAAAATGTAGACCAACTGATATTCCATAGCATTGCAATAGTTGAACAAAACATAAGAAAGGAAGACCAATTAAGATTTTTTTACCTGTGCCATTCATCAGGAAATACATCATTACTTTATCTTCTAGAAGTTTCTTCCATTATCATCAGTTCACCACACAAACCTTCAAAAGGGGAAAAAGAAAAAAGAAGAATACTTTAATGTTCTATTTGTATTAGGTTGTTGATAAAATCCATTGCATGAATGCACAGTTGCTTCTTATTTAACCAACCAGAGATCGATCAATACGAGAGTTTCACTGTTGTTTTTTTTTCTTTTCGTTTTGCTTGTTTCCCCTTGGAAAGAAAGAAAAGAAAAGAAAAGAAATATCAGAGGAGCAGATTGCAGATTCTGTGGTCGTTGACATCTCTGCCATTTGACTAATTTATTTCTGTATCGGCCGGCCCATTAGAGAGAAGAAAGTTGGGCTTGATATGGGCTGTGTAACATATAACAAACGGACCTCAATTTTATTTGGTACTTTCGTGGGGGATTTAGTGTTCACTGTTCAGCTGAGCATATGCCCTCCCATGTTGAGAGCGACGTAGAATGGAAAATGGGTCCCTGCTGTAAGTAATACTGTTGATATCCGGAGATCTGAGGAAAATGAACCCCAGCCAGCTGTAAATGAGGAGATGAAGAAGAACAAAACCGATTTACAAATTCGAAAAACAAAACCCTCCCTTGCCTTCCCCTAATGTAACTCAATTTTTGAGTTTAGCATCTCCACCGTCTCTTTTATTGGAGGGCTCAGATTTAATAGGATTTCATATGCTGCCTGCCCTAAGGCGCTGCCCATTTTTTTTTCTTTCGCTTGCTCAAGGCGATCCCCTCTCACAGCACAGCCACCTCTAAACCTAAATCGCACCAAGCGATTTCTCACGCGATCTCCCTTCTCAGGCGATCTCCCTTCTCAGCGTCACTGTCGCCTGATCGTTTTTTCTCAACAGTGACAACCTCTACTCACGATTTGGAAGCAATTATCGGTAACCGTCTTGACCTTTTTTGTTATGTTGAACTGTGAATTTCTGAGAATTTGTGTGTTAACTGCTTGTGGTTTAGGTCACGTTGTTTATATGAATTTCCATATTTTAATTAGGACAAATCTGAGAGAGTATTGCTGATAGTATGCTGATTCTGAACTCAAGAAAGTGAAAACCCATACAAAGGTGCTGGTATGTTTTGCTGATAATTATTGGTTCGTTAATCCTTCAGACCAAGTGGGTATGTTTTTCTGGTATTTAGAAAGTTTCGGGCTTTATCATGATGCCTCAGGAAAGCAAGGATACTCTACTAATTCGTGCTTTCCTTCTCTAAAAAAATTACTAAATTTAGTTCAAACTTTTTTTTAATAATCAATTATTACTCTGGCATTTTCTTCTGAAACTGAGACCTTCATCTAACAACAACAAAATTACAGTATGCCAAGTGGTCAGGAGAAGTTCATTTGCATAGGGGATTTGAAAGGATGGGGATATTCACATTGTGACATTCGTGCTTATATAGCAGCTCTTGAAATCATGCAGGAATTTTTTTGTTAATCAAAATAAGTATACAACAGTTATTGATCCCATTTATCAAAAGATCATTCTACCATGTAACTTAGTTAAGGCTGCATTTGATGCTCAAACGTGTGTGATACATGTTATGATAGCATTAAGTGTACATCTTAAATCAAATAATGTACATGGTTTCACCAAGTTACAACATGCCTTGGTGTCCAAAGTATAGTTTACTCGTTAATAATTTGTGCCCAATATTGGTTAAAACCAGTTTATTTAATCATTTCACTCTTAAATCTGTTTGTAGAAAAAATAAGGATGGAATTGTACTCGAGGATCGAGCACGAGCTTCCAAGGCACATGAACATGAAGATATATAACAGGAAAACTTGTTTTTGATATTGTTTATTTCTGTATAGAATGGAATAGTAATATTTTTGTATAGAGTGAGAATGATAAGTGTATGCTATGTAACATTTCAGGGTGAGAATTTGCTGCGATCCGGGTACTGTGAACAGTACCCTGCAATCCCTGCTTTTTCAAATCCAGCTGTCGAATTGTTTTGAGATGCGTGCACAGAAAAATCAGCTGTTTTGAGATGCGTGCACTAAAAAGTTGGACGGCTAGATTTGGAAAAACAGGGATTGCAGGGTTACTGTGCTCAATACTCGGATCGCAGCAGATCTCATTCCAACATTTCAACACATGTTTAATTAAATATTAGATGTATACTTTATCAATGTAAATTGGGGTTGCTCCATGATTCTTCATTTTTTTTATTTGAATAATTAATTAAATTTGGAAGCCTTCCTTTGTTAGCTGAAGTTGTAAATTTGTAATGAATTCTTTGTGGAATATAGAGAGTAATTTCTTTTAATATTTTCTTCAATTGTTGTTAATATGTGGTTGTTTTCTGTAAAGCTTCAGAATATATATGTTTGTTGTTAATATTTCTTTAATTTTTCATATGACACTCAAGAAATATGATATCAATAAATAATATCTCCCAGTAACTATTGGTAGATAGAAAATATTACATAGAATTATTGGTCCTTACATCTAATTTTACAAATATTGTATTTTCGGCCTTGATCATTAACAAACAAAAAAAATTAGTATACCATTGAATCCATACAAGAATATGCACAGAAACTGTAGTTTGATAACTCTCTTTAACCGGCCAATCCTTTTAACTAATCAAACACATTTTAACCGGCCAATCCTTTTACTCCCAGCACATGAACAAAAAATATACTAATGCATACCACAATTATGGATTCACTCAAGTTTTATGGATTTCACTTAAGGAAAATCAAATGCCCAAAGCAACCAAACCATCTATAATCATGTACACATTTAATGAATAAATGCATCTATACTAACCATATAACTATCTATGGGTTTCACTTAAATTTGGAAGCCCACACTCTTGCTGCATGTACACATTTAATGAATAAATGCATGGTCAGAAGCAACCAAATGCCTAAAAATTGCAAATAAGCCCTTCTCAAGTTATCTTTTTACAAAACCAGCAAGTGACACTTACTAGCTTAACCATGTATGCAAGACATCTATCATTTCATCGACTTTATGCAAAATAAAAATAAAAAGCAGAATAAAACAAAAAAGATTCATTAATTGGTGTCTTTTGAGCTATGAATGCTTTACTAATTTATGTGTCCGCAAGCTCAATATTAGTGAGAAGAGTGTGAGAAAATGTTCCAGTTTGGTTACCTATGGGAAGAGCGGAGAAGAATAGAATCGTGAAAAAAATTAATGGGCAGCGCCTTTGGGCAGACAACATATTTAATCCTATTAAATCTGAGCTCTCCAATAAAGAGACGGTGAAGATGCTAAATCCAAAAATTGAATTACATTAGGGATCCGGACTCTTGCCTTGCGCCCCACCCCACACCCCCCCCCCCCCCCCCCCCCCCCCCCCCCCCCCCCATTTTGTAAAGAGAGGAGATGAAGAAGACGTCGGCCAAAACCAAAATCAAAGTGGACCGTCTGTCGGGTCTCCCCGATGAGGTGGTGATCACAGTACTCTCTCTACTGCCGACTTTGATCGCCGCTCGAACCTCCGTTCTCTCCCGCCGCTTCCGCGACCTGTGGAAGGCCTCCCCTTCGGTGGACCTCCCATTCATATACATTCCCTCGTTCAAGCACTCAACCTATGTTGCCATGGCCAACAGCGTCCTCCTCAGTCGCAGAGACTCTCTCGTCCGCCTCCACCTTAAGTTCGGCCATCAAATCTCAGGTGATCTCACTAAATCATTCATCTCTTCTTTGCTCCTCCATGCCCATGCTCTCGGCCTCCGCCATCTCACCATCCATGGCCGTGCCTATTGGGACTTTGAATCAATTCTCCGCTCAGTCTTTTCGTCTTGTACCTCTCTCCAGTCGCTTTCAATTCACATTCTACCTCTAAAGCCTTTTCCTTTTCCTTCCGCAATCGCTTTAACCTGCTTGAAAAGCCTTTCTATCAATTTTATTAGCTATAACTCAACTATAATCAAACGGCTTCTCTCTGAATTGTCTTCTTTGGAACATTTACAACTTCATATGTTTTCTGGGTTTGTTTGCCTGTCCTCCCCAACCATAAAAAAACTCGAGCTGCTTCTTCTCGGTGAATCACATCATCTAGAAGAGCCTTATTCCCTGGGGCTATTCATGCCTTCATTGGAGTTCCTTTCTTTGACAAATTATCATGATTCATTCCATGCAAACTCAAATATACCACTGATCCATGGAGAGATTCCCTTAATAAGAATAGCTGTTGTTACCCTTCGTGGCCTTCGTCAGAAACACATCACTGCTGTTGCTCAGTTTCTCAACTTTATTTCATATGTGCAACGCCTCACCCTTAATTTGAAGGAACATAGATGGGAGGAGTATCCATTTCCTCTCTTCATGGAACCAGGAAAAGAGGCACCAACTTTTCCTAATTTGAAGCACCTGGATATGAGCTTATGCTTTCATGAGTGCAATTTTGAAGCTGTGGTCACGATGCTCCATCATTCCACTGCATTGGAATCACTCAAACTTCATCATAAGGTGCGTGCATAACTTTTAATGTTACAGATGCAGTCCTTCCACTTGAATTGCAAATGAATATATGTTTCCTCAGTAAAAGAGAGTTAGTGATTGTGCTAATGGGAACTCAGATTTGAGATGTCAAGATGAAAAGGTGACATTTTCCATAATATCAGAAAATATAGGTTGGAAAATGCTATTGTGGGTCCTACAATTAATGTACATCTAGACCAATACCGTGACACATTAGTAGTCAGGAACTGATTGAGGGGCTTGATTGAACACAGCAAGAAAAGATGTTCAACAGATTGAGGGTGGAGGTCTGTGGGAGGAGGATAGAATCGGTCAGTTTCAGGCAGTGCCACGGTCAGATTCAATTTAACAACAGGACAACGCTACAGGAAAGTAGAGCAATTATTAGCCATTCGATTATATAAACAGTTGAGATGGAGATTGATCAACTCAAAATTGAGTTGAATGTTTTGGATAAACTGTTTATGTTGCTTAATTTACTAATACTGTATCTTTTTGCCTTTTTTGTTGTTTGCATCTTCTTTTTATATATTTTTTCATTATATTGCCACTGATCAAATATTTGTTTGTATTTTTTGCTTAGACTTCTGATATTTTGGGTGGTCGGATAAATGCTTGGGGTTTAAAGTGGCGACGTAATGGGGGTCAAAGTAGGAAAAGAAATGCTTGGAGATCAAAGCTTCCACGTAACAGGGACGGTAATTATCAATATGCTTGTTTCGAAAATCTTCACTTAGGAGAGAATAGAAAAGAATTCAAGAAGCTGCTAAACAAAAAATGTATGCCTAAGAGGGAACTGGTAGGTAGCTAGAGTCTAGAGATGAGATGCAAATCATTGTTCCATTGGTTTTGTTCATTTTAGCTTCACTTTTTCATCATGGTCTTATTGTTGTTATTTATCTACTTTAGAAATAATTATAGATAGAGTGAGTTGAATTTGTGCAAATGTGATTTAGTTAAAGTTTCACTTTTGACTGTTTGAAAGAGGTTGCAAATGAAGACAGAACCGAAGAAAGAAAAAAAGAAAATGTGTGTGTGAAGCAAATCTTGGATTTTGTTCAGAATATTATACATCAGACAAGTTTCGTGTAGGGTTTATCATTACTAATATCAAGCAAGAATTCAATTTTTCGTGTTGGTTGAGCAAACTAAAGAACATGATGATCCAAATGTGTGGATTTGGGTTTCCTGTCGGATATGAGCATCTCTTCACCTGAACCTGATGTCAAAATGGATGATGATGATGATGATGATGTGTTCTTCAATGCTGGCCCATCTACGACTAGGGGTGTTCATTGGGTCTGATTTAGTCAGGTTTTGAACCGAACCGAATTAGTTTGAATCAAACGGTTCGGTTTGAAAATTTTCAAAACCGAAATAACCGAACCGACCGAACTTTTATATATTATGAATTTGGTCTGGACCATCCCGGTTTATTTCTTAACCAATTTCTTTAAATACTTCGGTTTATTTCTTAATATCCCAGTTTATTTCTTAATATACTTCCGTTTATTATAAATCAATTGCTTTAAATAAAAAAATTAATATATTTTAATTTGAACCGAACAAACCGAAATAAAACTTTGGTTCGGTTCGGTTAAGTTGCAATGCTAAATCGGTTCGGTTCGGTTCTATTTTAGAAACCGAATTATTACTTTGGTTTGCCTAGTTCGGTTCGGTTTCAACCGAACTAAACCGATAAACACCCAAATCTACGACCCATTTGACAATAGCCGACCTGAGCCTGGCCCATCTACGACCTAGTTCGATGATTACTGGGCTGCACCTAAACCTGCACCTGGTTTGGGTGGCTGGTTTTTTGCAGATTCTTTTGATGATAATTGACCTCACCTGCGGTCAGTTAAACAAGTTCAAAATGGAATATGTTCTGGTTTATGATATGAATGTCAACTTAGGATCAAATAGTAGCTAAATGCTTGCTCTTCTGTTTGATGAAATGTCAGTCTTTTATTTTGGTTTATTTTATGGCTCTTTTTGTTTGAAAGGACTTTTAAGTCAGGATTGTTTGGATATGAGGGGTCAAATATCCATATTTCTAGTTCAAGTTACTGATTTGAACTACTGATTTTGTTCAATACCTCTTAAATTTATTGGTGTTGAGATTTATGATTATTTGGAATCCTTATTGCATATATATAATCAAGAGGTGAAAAGTTGGTGCAATGAAATTGTTGAATTCTTAAGTCTCTTGATCTTAGTACAGAACAAACTATTAATTTTGCACTGTTCAGAGCAAACTTTGAACATTTGATTCCTCGTCTAAAACTAAAAGCATTCATTATCCTAATTTAAATGCCTGATCGTTTGTGCTGCCCGCTCTGCCCGGAACTCCTTCCCCCCTAGTGTTAATCCCGTAATAGATAATCCCGTTGTGGCCTTGTTTTGATAAGATGTGAAAAACGTTTGTATAGCAGAGAGCAGATCGGATCGGACGACATTCCAAATTCTTTCTAATTAATAAAAAAAACAAAATGAAATTGAGGTCCGTTTGTTATATGTTACACAGCCCATTTTAAGCCCAATTTTCTCTTTAATGGGCTCATAGTCAAATGGTAGAAGAGGTCAATGACCACAGATTAGGTTTATTTGTCGGTGGGGCTTTAACAAGTAGCCTGTAACTGGGACTATTATTTTACTCTCAGTCTGGTACGGTTCCAGAGATTTGGAGCTGTGTACCAGATAACTTTGTTCGATTTCAATGAAAGCGGTGAGGATTACCCACTTTCTTCAGAAAAAAAAATGGTTGGCACTTGAGCAATACCTGCTAGGAGGTTGCTTTCTCTATAAATTTTTGTTTGTGATGCACATACCACTCATTTACATTTCTTTTCTGTTATGATATGTAACTTCTGACTGTGATGCTGTTACAATAATTTATGAAAATCAGACATACTCAAGCTCCCCTGAGGAGTCCATAGCTGATGCCCTTAAGGCAGGTGTGCTGGATTTGTTTAATATATTAATATAAAGAAAGTCAGTTGCAAAATTGGTAACACAATATCTAAATTAAGAATGCATGGTAGAGCATGTGCGGATTATCATATTATCTCGTTTTCTCTGTCGTTAAGGTATGGATATCAACTGCGGAACTTACCTCCTTCGACACACTAAATCAGCGGTTGAGAAGGGGAACGTCCAAGAAGAAGACATAAACCGTGCTCTTTTAAATCTTTTCATGGTTCAACTCCGTCTTGGTCTGTTTGAAGCTGACCAGAATAATCAGTGGTTCACTCGCCTAGGCCACACAGATGTTTGCACTGAAAATCACAGGAATCTTGCATTGGAAGCCGCAAGACAAGGTATCGTTCTGTTGAAGAATGAGAACGGACTTCTGCCTCTGAAGAGAAACAAGGTCGAGTCAATTTCAGTGATTGGACCAGCAGGACATGATGCTGACATACTGGGTGGGATTATTCGGGTCTGTTATTTGAGATTTTAGTGCTTTTAATTATGAAAAAAAAATTATCGCAACAATCATGAAGTACATTTAGGATAGGACTCATCATGAAGTGTTTCTTATAATCTACATGCCACTGAGTTGGGACACTGAATTTAAGATATATTTACTGTTTAAATTGAATCCTGACAATGACGATGTGAGTTTATTATCATATAAGTGCATATACATTGTCCTTTACTCCTTTCAGAAACTGGATATGATCTCACACGCACGGTTTTCGGGTACATATTTTAACAGAACAATTTTTAATTCATACAGAGCAGACAATAGAGTGAAAACTGCTCTGTGGATATCATATGCACTGCATGTATTAAAAACTGCTCTGTCAAAATGTGTACCCCGGTTTTCAGAACACGTATCATCTGCATTAACTCAAAAGAGAATCTTTTGAGTTAATGAATCTCAACCGTCTGATTTTAAACAAAGACAATCCGGTTTTTGCTTATAATATAGGAGTCTTTCAATATTAGTACGGATCTAATCTGCACAAATTTTTAAATAAATCGAACAGTTGAGATTCATTAACTCAAAATATTCTCTTTTGCGTTAATGCAAAGGATACGAATTCCGATTTTCATACAAAGTTTGTAGGTGGGGCCACATAGGATCCATATCCTCGACGGTACCGTAAAAGATTCCCTATTACAATTAGCTATTTACGGTTTGAGATTAACTCTCAGCCGGTTTGAGATTCGGGCTGACTGAGGGGCAGTATTATTGGGCTTTGAGATTCGTGCCAAGTTAAAAAGAACGGTCCAGATCAAGTAATAGTAAAAGATTCCCTATTACGGTACTGCACTGGATGTGAATTCGGGCCACATATATGTTCCGAGCTCTAGCGTTATCAATTTGTAGGCGGGACCCACTCTCACGATGACGTTGGTTTCATTCATTCATTTCATTCCATCAAAAACAAAATAAAAAACGGTTTCATGAGATTATTATGCACAGATTTTTTTAAGATATGCCATCAATGCAAATGTAACGGAAAATTTTCAATTTTTCTAATTGAAAAAATTAACGTTATATTTCCTACATACGAAGGATGGATATATCTATGATCTATCATTAGTTCCAGATTTGTTCTGTTCATAAAAGATATTAAAAAAAATATGAGAGAGAGGGAAAGAAAAATTTGAACCGGAAAAAATAAATTACTTAATATTTACTTGATTTTCCTTTGGTTTTCTATATTTTGTTTACTTTAATCTCTCTTATTCGGTTCGACTGATATATATTTTGATATTATTTCTATGATTATTAAATGTATTTATGTATGTATTAGATTTTGACTTTTTAGAATTTAATTATTTTGGTTCAACCGAGCAAAATGAAATATTTTTTTTTTTGTTCGGTTGTTATTCAATTGATAAGTTTAATTTGAATGGTTCGGTTACATTTTTTAAAACCGTATAATTTTTTTTAACTATTTTAAGTTTTGTTAACGAGATATATATATTTTGTAATGACATAATAAGTTTAACTTGAAAAAAATATTATTTCATTCATCATAATAATTGAATGTCCGAATTATGTATATGTATTTTATGTTATTTTTATTTTCTAATAAAAATAATTTATTGAATAACATATTAATTTTATCACAATATTTAAATTATGTATTCGTATTTGTATTCGTTTAATGTATCCGTAACTGTTTAATATATGATATGTATTCATATTCGTTTAATATGTAACTCGTACCGAAATTTTTATTAATAACCTTAAAAAAATCAATATATTATATTCGTTTAATATTAATTTATTAATTTAATATAATATAATATTAGTGTAAATGCTAAGTGTTGAATGTAATATAATATTAGTTTAAATATTAAATTAGTATTAAATAAATATAATATCAGATTAGATTATATTAGTATTAAAATAAAATATTATATTAAATATAATATAATATTAGTTTAACTATTAAATGTAATATAATATTACTTTAAATATTAAATTAGTATTAAATAAATTATTTAATTAAATATAATATAATGTTAGTTTAAATATTAAATATAATATAATATTAATTTAAATATTAAATATAATATAATATTACTTTAAATATTAGATTAGTATTAAATAAAATATTAAATAAAATAAAATATAATATTAGTTTAATGTTAAGGTAATATAATATTAGTTTAAATATTTAATTAGTATTAAATAAAATATTATATTAGTATTAAATAAATATAATATCATATTAAATTAGATTAGTATTAAATAAAATATTAAATTAGCATTAAAATATTAATTTAAATGTAATATAATATTAGTTTAAATATTTGATTAGTTTAATTATTATTTTATTCATTCCCTCCATTGCTATTTCAAATATACAATTCAAACGATAGTTTTACTAACCCGAATAGTTCAAAGTTAGCGCTATTCTCAAACCACTCAGATTAGCACTATTTTCAACCACTAATTCAAAAATCACTTTTCTTGCACTAATTACTGTACGATCCAAACTTACCCTTAAGAGCGGGTACCTAGTTTTTGTTAATATGTTTTATTGCTAAATGACTAAAAATCGGAAAACTACTTCCTCGAGTGTCAGTGGCCATGTGCCCATGTGTATGCATTAAGTTTTATCCGAAGAAAAGCACATTAAAAACTGATAGCTGAAATATTTCAAATAAAACCCTGCAAAAGTCAGCAAAAAAGTTGTCACACTAATTAAAAAGTATATACAAGAAAACTACAAAACACCACGTTCGTTGGATACTTAATTCTTTAACCGATAAGAGTAACAATAAGCCTACTGCAAATAATATTTCCCCACCTAATTAATGCACGCTTGAATAACAGCAACGGTCAAAACTGGAGGAGCGAAATCAGATCAGCACATGTACCATTTCTGAAAATCTAGTTATAATATTGAAGCCATAAATTAAAACGCAACTCTAAATTTTGTAAATATTGTACAGCAAATTACAGCAAGGAATGACTAGAACATTCCTAGAACATTATAGTGCCTTATTTATAATGTTGATAAACTTCAAATTTTTATTGAAAAATGATCAATGCTTGATTAAGAGACTTAAAATGGAATTCTTGTGTTTTCATTTTCAGTGCACTATATTTTTCGTAGAACAAAATTGTTTCCTAAACAATTACTGGTATAACTGTTTTCATTGTACATTTTAAAGAATAGAACACCAGTATGTAATTATTTATTATCTATGTGAAGTTAATGGGGGAAAATATGAAGTTACAAAATTCATGAAAATAATTTCTATTAGATTAAAGAGTACGTAGCGTTTAAATGTCTCATTCCTGCTTGATGTTCTTATCTTCGTTCTTAAAATTCAAACAGTCGATATTAAAGAATAGGGTTTAAACAGTCGACATGAACTGCTCAACATGGATATTCATATCAAAATGTACTCGGAGACCAAATTTTATATTTTTTGAAACTTTTTTACTATGTTTTTAGATAAGTACAAAATCACTGTTTTTCAAAAATTCAGGACTATCCTAAAACAATAATTTTATACAAATCTAAAAAAATAGTAAAAAATAAAAATAAAAAATATATAAATTTTGGTCTCCAAGCACATTTTGTTATGTATATTATGTTAAGCAGTTCAAATCGACTGTTTGAATTTTGAAACAAAGATAAAGATATGAGACATGAATGAGGTATGAAAATCATGAGCTATTTGAATCCTACTAATTTTTTTTTAAAATAAAAGGTGGAGGTCTAGCCTGCTAGCTTTTTTCATACTCCTATTTATATTACAGAAGATTTTCTCACTTTGTGGGTTTTGAGCTCATGACTTCCCACATGGAAGCCATGTATTTTTGCCACTAACCAAAATCCGATTCTCAACCCTACTCTAAATATAAATATGAGAGGTACAATTTACGTCGCAAAAGTTTTGAAAAACAGAGTAATGATGGTCAAAATTGAATTTTTCTTCAACTTAAAAAAAAAAATCATTGTTACACAGCAAACATATGATTGCATTAACCAAGAATATGCACAGCAAACATATGATGGCCACTGGCCACAACTTTACACTTTTACACAGGACTGCAGATAATCCGAACTATAAACTAAGTTAACACCTCCTCACAAGGATATGTCACCGACTCACCATGCACAAAATATTACCTTAACCAATCAGCACAAGAAACCGAAAACAGCTTCTTGCTCCAAAAAATAAAAGACCCAACACCTAACTAGTTCAACGGGGTGGAGAATGCTCACAGCTTGTGACTTTCAAACAGCAGGGACAACCCAACAGCAATGACGCATATGTTTCGATGCAAACCAAATGCGGACATTAAGACAAGGGAGTATCCGCTGCGATACCATGAATTTAGATACAATGCAATACTTGACCGTGTAGAATGAGCTCTGAGTCGTTGGATTCAATCTGATACGCTTCTTAAAGCGGACTCCTATATTATAACTTCTGAGTATTGTATATTGGATCCGAATGTGCTGCTATTGTAAGATGACCCCTATATTCTAAGTATTGCATATTGGATCTGAATCTGCTGCTATTTTTTAGAATTAATAACAGTAATCTACTGTCCACTTTTCTCTCTTTCTCTCTTCTTTCACTCTTCTTAGAATAGAATAGCCAGATGTTTTGGATAGCAGCGGATTTCGTGTCATATTCTGAATAGGATCTAAATTGGAGTAGAACTAGAGTATTCTTCACGGAGCCTCTTTGTGAACTTAACTCTAAATTATACGTGGGCAAAAAGGCTCGGTGAACTTAGGAACACTCTAGTGTTGGCAAAAAGCCAAGAGAAATTCGTGAGTGATTATAGTTGAAATCTCAAGATACAATTTCAATTCTCAATAATAGTATCTAAAAAATATTAGAATATAATAATTTATTTTAATAATATCTAGTTGAACTTGATATACTATGTGTTCTTATAGCTCCGATTCGTAATTAATAGAATCTACAAGCTTTGTCTTGTTAGTGAAATACTGATCCAGAGCGGTTCCGCTTAAGTCTCTTATGAGGCGATCTAAAATTCGCCCATGGCGATTCTCTCCATTAGGGCTGTACAAAATCGTTCAAATTCGTAACTCGCTCATAACTCGTTCGCTAACTGCTCACTTTAACTCACTTATTTTCAACTCAGTTAAGTCCAACTCGAGTTGGCTAACTCGTTTAATAAATGAGCTGAGTTTGAGCATACCCCAACTAACTCATTAATAACTCGAGTTATACAAATTTCGTCACAATAAATCCCATGCCCTTTTAAATGACTCTTAAGCTGATGTTTGGACTGTTGTTTTGTTAGTTGTCTTGTTAATTATGTTTAAATTATTTATATTTAAATAAACTCTTACTAGTATATAACTATAACTAAGGAAATTGACTGGTCAAACGAGTTATAAACGAGTTGTGAGCCAACTCGAGTTGGTAGTGAGCTGAACTCGAATTAGGTTTACAACTCGTTATTGCCATCCCAACTCGAGTTGACTCGCTCATTAACTAAATGAGCTGAGCACGAGGTGAAGGTAACTCGCTCAAACTCAGCTCATTATAGCCCTTCTCTCCATCCACCTCACTCTACCTTCCCTTTGCACCACTCTCTACTTATTTTCTTCATATGAGCAAGTGTTTCTGCCTGGTGGATCTGACCACCACTCGTTCCGTTTTCATTCGAGTCAATGTTTTTGTCTAGCGGATCTTGTTATCGTTTTTCGGAGCTTCTGCCGAATGGATCTGCTCACGGCTCTGTTGTTTGTTTGGTTTGTGTTGGTGTTTGTTATGTGCTCTCTTTCTTTTCCTCCTCTTCTCCCTCCGTTCTTTCTGGCTCCTATAATGGCGGCTCTCTATTTGGACCTCTGAGTAGTGACTGTTCCGGTCCGGTTGATTCAGTTCTTGGTCTGATAGTCTTCATTGGAACTTTTGCGTGGTGATTGTCCTGGTTTGGTTGATATTTCCGGTCCGGTTTGATTCAGTATCTTCTACGATGAAGTCGGGCATGATAAACTTTGTGCACAGAGGAAACAATCAGTAGGCTCCTATCATTTCTATCAAACAAAGATGATCAAATTTGTGTCCACATGATACACATACATTTGTGCGTTTTTAGTTTGTTTACAGCTGTATGTATTCTAAGACACTTGTTATCTAATCTTATGTAACAGTTACTTGTAATTTTTTAAATAAATAAAATCACCTGTGAACTTTACAAAAAAAGAAAAATTAATAGAACCTACATACCGAGATGGAGTCAAGTGAAGTCAGGTGTGGAGACTTGCCATCCCTGATGCAATTTTTTTCAAGAATATACAAATGTATACTTGATTTTGAAAATAAATTGTAAATTTTTTTCTTCAAATATGTCTCTATTTCTATATTTTTCTCAGAAAGTTATAAAAATATACTTAAATTCAAAATATTGACAATATTAAGCCTCGTCTAAAATTTTTACCCCACCTTGCCAATTATTTTGGCTACGCCTCTGCCTACATAAATTGGATAACTTCAAAACAGATAAACCTATCAGGATCTAATAACATCATTTATAACACGGTTAATTTATAAATGTCAAACTCATTGTCATATTAATATTACTTGTATTTTTTTATTATTCCTTGTATGTACAAAATTCTTTTGGCTGTAATCATTGTCATATTAATAGTACTTGTATATTTTTATATATTATATACAAAATTCCTATAGCTGTACATGTCTGAACATACCTTGACATGAAGAGTTCAATTATTAAAATGTGTTACTAATATCAAATAGTCTATAATCATCTACAAATAGTTTTTATGTAGTGGGACTAAGATAATTTGTATTCGGGTATTTTACATGTTTTGCATCTCGTACTTGTTTGTATCATCTGTAATTTACTACTTTTTTTATACGAGGGACCATCTTATGCAGTGAAATGACGAGTTGGTTGTCCGTGCTATAATGACAAATGAATAATTGAGAAAGATTCGACAGGATAAACAAATTGTGATTCGAAAATAATTTTAAGTTATACATTGAGTCCGGATCGGAGATTTCAGTTTCACAAGAGAGCAGAAAAAAACAAAAACATAATTCGCGGATAATTTGTAAAATTTGGAAAAAAAGTTCGTAAAATTCGCATTCACGAATAAATTTAAAAAAAATTGGTCAACCGAGTAATACGTCGTTTGATCCGCCGACACTTAAAAAATGAATTATTCGCGAATAATTCGCAAATCCTGTCATTACCCCATGGTTGTTTTTTTTATTTCATAGAATCTTTTAGATTGGAATATTAGAGTGCGTTTGGAGACGGGTTGGGTTAGTGAGAATAGTGGCTAATTCAAGAATGAAGAATAGTTGCTAACCCAACTTTTGGTTGGGTAGTAAAATAGTGAGCTAACTCATAAAAGACAAACGGCTATGTTTGAATGACACAAGAATAGTAAAAATAGAGGCTATTCTAGAATAGAAGCTATTCGGAATAGCAATGTGCATCCAAACAATATTTTTGCTATTCAGAATAGCTAGAATAGCTGCTATTTTCTATTCCTTGTAAATGTTGGAATAGCTACTATTCGGAAATGTGAAATAAGAGAAAAAAATATTTTCTTGTTAGATTTCCGTCAATACAATTTCGAAATGACAAATTTGATACCACTTTCCGCTATCTCCACGTCGTGACAATTCATTTGAGATCCCACTTGCTTATCTTTTATCTTAATTAACATCTTGTTACACTATTTTTTATTGGTTACAACTATTCACTATTACACAATACAATTTAAATAACATTTTTACTAATCCAAATAGCACCATTTTCATGCTAATCTTAAAATCACTATTTTTTCTCTATACAATTCTCATGCCAAAATTTGTAATTGGATTCA
The DNA here is from genome assembly GCA_025461045.1 of Carex parvula. Lineage (NCBI taxonomy): Eukaryota > Viridiplantae > Streptophyta > Magnoliopsida > Poales > Cyperaceae > Carex > Carex parvula. The sequence continues at coordinate 248,007 of JAJGRW010000468.1, forward strand.
CATGCTCTAATTACTGTACCAGTGCTACTGCAACTGTGATCACAGTAAATCCCTGCTCAAAATAAAAAGGTTCTGTAAACAGTAACCAGTATATCGTGTTGTTCGAGGTGAATATCCCTATAAGATAATCCTATCTTTGCAATTATGATATTGATTAATTCATAGATCTCAGTTGGTAATTGCCAGTTGGTGCTGACAGCTCACCAGGATCAGAAAACCGCAATATTAAACAATAGTCCTCCGGGGTCCGGTTCGCACATTAATCCGGAGCACCGTGCACAAACTGTACTACTTTGGCGTTATCTGTAATATCATCACATATTTAATTATTTAAACATAAGATGAATAAAAAAAATACCAAATTATTTCTAGATAATACACTGTTTTGAGAACTTTATCAAAAAGCAAGAACGAAAACATGCTTCTTTTCAAAAGTCTATTTGTTGCAATAGTTTTCAAAATGTTTATCTTATAAACAAATGCAGTAATTGATATTCAATTATCCACAAACAATTTTTTAAAATGAACAAATTTGTTTGTAGAAAAGAGTTTTTTTTTTAGAAATATAAAAAGAACCAAATTTTCGAGAAACGAATCCTTTTTTTATTTTTCCTTCGATAAGATTTTGTTCTATCTATTTTTTAAGGAAAAATAATTATTCTTCTATCTATCTTTTTAAATTTTTAATTTAAAAAGAATCCGTGAAAGGCGTCTCATTTAGATTCTTTATTAAAGAAATGTGTCCCGGAAAATGACAACTAAATCTTTGACAAAAATGCAAAAGTAAACAAATCACATATAAATTTACAAAAGTATGAACAGCCTTTTCAGTCCGGATCCATATCCTCCCCGGTACCGTAAAAGTTTCTTTTCACTTTACGGTTTGAGATTAACTCCCAGCCGGTTTGAGATTCGGGCCGACCAAGGGGCAGTATTATTGGACTTTGAGATTCGTGCCAAGTTAAAAAGAACGGTCCAGACCAAGTAATCGTAAAAGATTCCCTATTACGGTACCGGAGGTGATGTGAATTCTTTTCAGTCCACCATCAGACAGAGAACGGAGTAGGTCCGATGCCCATCGGTCCTACTTTTAGGTTCAACGACATGATGACCGTCCGATCTAATTTAAGATATGTGCGCACGGAAACTGAAACAGACACGCACGAATTTTAAAGTGTTCCGCACGAATTTTAAAACAAATAGACGGTGATTAAACCCATCTAACCAGAGTAGGTCCGATGGGCATCGGACCTACTCTCAAGTCCATCAGAAAACATACCCCTTGGGACGCAAAAACCCAAACGCATAGCAGCAATTTGCAATTACAATATGGAATCCAAGAGAGAGATTAATAAACAAAAAAGTTACATTAAATAAACAACTCGTCTTTCCAGCCTGGCCACCTCTCACCCCCTTCCATCCATTAATTATTTTCTTTGGATCTTCTGTTAATATCATCTAAAGTATCTCAAATTTTGTGTTTAGATATGACCGTCAGATCTGTTTTAACACGAACGTTAAAGAAGCTACGGGCATCCCACCTCGGACCGGATTCGGATTAGACAGTCCCAATATAAACTCATAAGTTGAGTTACTTCAGAGGATCCGGGCTTCTTAAACCCTCTAATGCTCCTCCACTTCTTTTCTCCTTTTTATTTTTTTTCCCTTCTCCTGCACTGCTCTCACTCTCCCCAAATCACCAAAATGCCACTCCCCATCTCCTCCCTTCTCCTCCCTCTTCTCTTCTTCGTATCTCCAGCCCTATCAGCCCCATTTGAAGTCCCCGAATTTCGCGAAGCCCCGGCCTTTCGCAATGGTCCCGATTGTTCTCCAGAAAATACAATCCACATCGCCATGACATTAGATGCTACTTACCTTCGAGGGTCCCTTGCTGGTGTGTTGTCGGTTCTTCGTCACGCTTCCTGTCCAGAATCCATAAACTTCCACTTTGTTGCCACGTCATCGCCCCGGCGTATCCAACATCTCCGGCGAGCGGTTCTCTCTGCTTTCCCTTCTCTCCCCTTTTCAATTTACCGCTTTGATGCCTCCTTGGTGCGGGGTAAAATCTCTCAGTCGGTGCGCCGTGCCCTCGACCAGCCGTTGAATTATGCACGCATTTACCTATCCGACTTGTTACCACCCACGGTACGGCGAGTTCTCTACTTAGATTCTGATGTAATCCTAGTGGATGATGTGGCAATGCTGTGGTCGACCCCTCTGGGACCAAACCATGTTCTGGCTGCCCCTGAGTACTGCCATGCGAACTTCACCGCCTACTTTACTGCGACATTTTGGGTTCACCCCACGTACCCGTCGGTATTCTCTAACCGGCCACACCAGCCCTGTTACTTCAACACTGGAGTAATGGTCATGGATTTGGACAAGTGGAGAGATGGAGATTATACAAAAAGACTGGAGACATGGATGGAGATACAAAAAAAGGAGGTGAGAATTTACGAATTGGGATCGTTACCGCCATTTTTGTTGGTTTTTGCCGGGGAGGTGAAGGAAGTGGAGCACCGATGGAACCAGCACGGGCTTGGTGGGGACAACAAGGAGGGGCTGTGTAGGGACTTACATCCCGGTCCCGTGAGTCTGTTGCATTGGAGCGGGAAAGGGAAGCCGTGGTTGCGGCTGGATAACGGCCGGGCATGCCCGCTCGACGCTCTATGGGCCCCGTATGATTTGCTATTGCGGAGCGGCCGGGATGTGCTGGCTGATGTGTGATGTAGTAATTGTAGTTTGTTCAATGTTGAAAGGGGGTGCTCTGTGACGTCAGCAGTCGGAGTTACTGTTTTGGGAGGGGGGTCCGAGAAGAGATGAATTGGAGGTGTGATGTGGCAGAAATAATGGCCCACTCACTGTCGGTGGAGATTTTACGAGTGGTGAATTGGGAGAGATTAATTGAAGCATAGGGATGAGCTGGCTAGTTAATAGTGATGGGTGAAGAAGAGTAAAAACAGCCGGTGGAGGCGGTGGCATATACGTAATTTGAATTCTTTTGTTGGGGAGATTTTGTCTGTTACTCCCTGAATTATTTAGTTGCTGGTGATTTGTTACTATTTGTTTTCATTTCTATTGATTATAGTCATATAGTGTCATTGTTGTATGATTTAATATTTATTTCAATATTTAAGTTTGTAAGTTACTTGAGTAGAATGTAAGAGATTATTTTAGAGTTAAGAGAATAAAGTGGATGATCAATATTCCTAAATTTTGTTCCCCATTTGTTTATGGTTTATTTATATCTTGTAAACTTGAATATCCTTTAAGGCTTGGACAGAAGCTAACCTAACAGTACTTTTTTTTTAATACGGTAAATTTGAATTAGAGTTAGCGTTAGATTCTTTTTTATCACAGTTCTGAGAAAACTACAAATAACTGTAATTATAGTTTGAGGAATGGTGGATGCAGATTATACCGGTATGGGATCCGATAATCAAACCCTGGGAACTCAATATGCAGCATTTTTACTCTGTGTCGATCAGCTTCACAGCGGGTCAGGGCACACACGTCCGGTTCTGGACTGATGCATGGGCAAATCAGCCATTTGTGCGCAAGGTATGCTAATTTATACACATGCTGTGAGAAAGGAAGAAACGGTGGCTCAAATGAAACAGGACCGGCAGTGGTACATTGAAATAAGAAATGACGCTCCGGTGCAGGTGCCGGTTGATAAGCAACAGTTAACAGATGAACTGCAACAAATCAACATCGACCAAACAGCTGGATACGCCACATTGGAGATGGACCAGGGACAGACGGTACAAGGTGCAATCATATTACAGAACAATGGCGGAGGGACCAGATATAATCCGTAATTTGGCCAATATATGGGCGATCAGGGCACCCGAGTACTGGTTTTTACTTGGTTATTACTGTGAAACAAAATCCTCACAATTGATAATTTGGTGCGAATTAGAGGGTGGACGATTCCAAATATATGCTATATATGCCAAAATGCAAATGAAGCGCACAACACATTTCCGGTTACTGTCAGTTACCACTTCAGGTCATACAGGGAATTCAGAATCATGGACTGCAGCTGCTGCCATGTCAGCACTTCATACAGAGGGATCACTACTTGGCAATTTTGGAGTCTCAGCACATGATCATTAGACAGACACAAGTAACTATCTGCTTTGTTATTTGGAGAGAGCGATGGCGTTGCATATTTGCAGAACAACAAAAAACACCGCAGCTGACTGTAAGAGAAATCATGGAAGAAATGCAAGCATGCTTTGTAAGCTGATTGGACAAATCTGCCCTCGTCCAGTGAAACTGAACATTTACCAGTATTACTGATATCACTGGAATAAGATGTCTTCTTTTGTTTTCTTACAGATTTGCCCCTCTTTTTTCTTCTGTCTCACATGGTTTGAGTTTTTTAATTTCTTCTTAAGACTTTGTATAACAGACGACGACTTGTGTCATTATACATGAAATTTGAGGGCACCCTCTACCTTTCTCTCAAAAAAAAACTATGTGGTCTTAGACGGTGAAAATTATGGTGAAAAATATGTGCCCTCAAATTTCCACCGGATATCATATTGAATTTAGTCCAATGTCGCTAGAGGCCTAGACCGTCTCCTTTCCCCTTGCTTATTGCCTAGGCAACACTTGGGGTTCTTTGGGCTTAGTATTAACCTCGCGCTAAGACCCAATACAACAATTGAAATATTCGAGGCAATAAGCCCATTGCGTGTAATACAGGCCTCTGTGGTATCAAGTATAGCCGAAAATACAACTCGTGGATGTGCCGTCTCAAGATGCATCGCTATTTAATGCAATACACTAATAATAAAGTTAAAACTGAAAAAAAAAATATATAAAACACTATGTTGCCCGAAATTAAAATAAGACTGTAAATATTTTTTTTCCTAATCCTATTCTTACTAAAAAAATAAGACTGTAAATATCTAATTGCCCGAAATTAAAGGCAATTAGATCAAAACTGTCCGCCATAATCGAGACTGTATTCTCCATCCGTTATTCTCAATGAAATTTCAATATGATAAATAACTAACACAAAGGAAATTCAAATTCCTTTGAATCATATGATAAATCATTTATGTGGAGTGAACTTCTTATCATAAATCACTAACACAAATACAGATCTACTGCGGCTTTGACGTCGAAAAGCACACCTACCCTCTAATTCAGTCCGCATGATCTAAAATGAACAGATAAGATCAACACCGCTGATGTCGTGTAAGGAGATTTTTAAATTGTCAATCCTTGAGAATCTAATCAAAACCGTACGATCCAAATCGGACGCTCTAAATCTCCTTTCAATTCCTGCTATCAATGTAAAGGATCTAGAGAACTCGGAAAACAACTCCGTAACCGGCCGAATTCATTTCAGCTAAGGTAACAGAATATTTCTGTTTCGATCCGGACTGTCCAATCAGAATCTGCACGAATATTAAAGAGACATGAGTGTCCACTCGGGCCAGATTAATCAGGTTTCTGATCGGACAGTCCGGATCTAAACAGAAATATCCTGTTACCTCAGAGGATATGGTAACCGACCAGACGAAGAAACCAAGAACTCCTTCCCAATTCAAACCCGCTTCAGTTAACCAGATCCTCTTTCTTTCTCTCTTATCGCGAAAATGGAGAATAACCAGCAACCGTCGATCCTGTCGTACCAGAGGCTGGAGGGGGTAGCGAGCTGGTTCGGCGCCAGCGTGGCCTCCGCCTTCTTCGCCTCGCTCGAGCGCTGCTCCTGCATCAACCTCTCCACCTCCGGGGACGAGGCTGAAGTGGATGATGAGGAGGCCAAGGACCGCCCCTTGATGCATACCAAACTCCAAGTTGTGCATGACACCGATACCAATTCCTCTCAAGTTTGATCCTAGCTGCGTCTCTCTCTCTCTCTCTGGAGATGATTGTCAGTTCTTTTTGTGTGCGATAGGTAATAATTGTTTTTAGTTGTCACCTGTGGATTTAGTTTTCAGTAGCTATGTTTATCGTGATGCTGTTGAGAATGCTATGAGCAAATTTATGAAATCCTCTTGCTGTTCATTTAATTATTCTTCATTTATTCAAGAGCAAGAATTGAACCAGCTACTAACAAGGAAAGTACCCTGTGGGGTTTGTTTGGCAATCTTTAAAGTGGAATAGCAGAATACTGCGTTATTCCAACAGAAATTCATTACAAACGCATGAATGTTCAGAATAGCGTTAGAATAGGTCAATTTGTTATTGTACCAAATAAATCGAATATGTACGAAATAGCGATTTTTTTTATTATACTATTTATTTATTTTTTATTCTTAATCAATATTATTTCATTATATTGTATCATAGGTAACTGCTTGATTTTTGTGCGACTGTAATTTTAATTCGTGCACATTACAGTAGAAGTTATCTACAAATTTAATTCCGAATTAATCAAGATGTAAATGTTTATCATTCAGCATCAATTGACTTCAATAATCTACAAATTCAGCATTATTTAATTCAGTAATTTGGACTCTAATTGTTATGAAGTTCTTACTGATATCAAGACTTCACTGCGAAATGCCAAAATTTCTGGTACAATTTTAGATCAAACCAAGAGGCAAAAAGTTTGATTTCAAGTAGGTTCATGTTATGTGGAGAAAACTTCATAAGAACTTATGTTAAGGAAACAATGGACGCCTCCAGTGGCTCAGCACATGAGGACAATGGACAGCTCACCAAATTAGTTCTAACGTCCTCTTCAGAAAATATTCCCTTTGTTTGAGAGAGTCACGCAATTGCTGCTCTCAATAGAATGTAGATCCTAGGGTTTTAGACTTCTATTTAAACAGCTTTGAAACATTGTATCAAATGAATAACAGAAATGAATAAAATCAATTTTACAAGACTATCTTCTTCTCTGTTTTATCTTCTTCTCTAAACACCTGAACCATTTTATAACTTATGAAAAGTACAGTTAAAAAAACTGGTACAGTTGGCATGAGTAAGTTGCATGAAGTCTGGCACTTCTACTCGCAATATTGCATTACACCACCCGAACTTATGAAAAGTACAGTGATAGAAAACTGTACAGAAATCTGGCACTTCTGCTCGCAATGTTGCGTAAAGATATAAACAATGCTGGTTTGGTTTCATGCAATCTACAAGTAATAGTCACAATGAAAAAAACATATAACTTGTAAGTTGCATGAAGCCCAAATTCTCATTTGAGCTTAAGACTGGTCGAATGAATAAGTGATTTGAAAAGGGAAGGAGAAAAATTATGAAATATGAACTATAATTTCTAAAAGAGTTGTTAGCAACAGTAATTTTTTTAATTTATGAAATTAACTCGAGTTGCCGTCTCAGGGATGGTAATTTTTTTATACAAGTTAAATTAACGAGTTTACCCAAAAATAATGAAAAAACGATAAGGACCTTTGATATCTTGGCATCCTGCTTTTATGGTAGTATTGTACCAGTATCTATATTTCACATCTTGGGTTCAGTCATACATGATATTTTGAGAAGTATTCATGTAATCCTTCAATTTTATGACCCCTAAAGTTTACAAATTCTAAAAATATGTTACGGTTTTGTGAGCTCCTGAAAACTGGGAAAGATAATTAGCGTTTGACAAATTAAATGGGGAAAAGAGAAATCTATTTTGAACGAAAGATAAGTAAGCATCTAAATTAAGTCAACACAATATTGCGTTATTAAAAGATGGAAGCTTTTGATTTTTAAAATATAGAAATGTCATATTCAATAATAGTATCAAATTGAACATCTATGTACAGAAATGTCTCATAATTCTAGTCTAAATTCTTTGATCACTAGAATGTTTGATATTTCACTAATATGCACATTCAGTGCAAACAATTTCTTTATGTTTTTTTTGTCATCTCCTACTAGCTGAACTGATGAAATTTCTCAAGTTTAAATATTAATCATGAAATTTATGCTAACACATGATGTACTTTTTATTACTTGGATGTGTATTAAATCACCTTCATTAATATTTATATGACCAAAAAAAATTGTTCGCATCTAGCTTGCTACATGCAATGATGCATTAATATCGCATTTTCTCGATTAGAAGAGTAACATCTGCCAGTATGTGCACCTAAAATATCAAAGCCAATTATTATACAAGCAATTGAGAGGAAGGTTTGGTCTAGTTTAACAATAGAGTAGTTTAAAAGAATGATGATGTATATCAGTATATAAGTCTTCCTTTTATATGAAAAGTGTTCTCAAGTTCCAAATAATTTGTAATTTTGCTTTGTGTATTAAACCTTTCAATTTGATATCTTATCCTGATACATATTTTAACATGACCCGAAGTATCCTTATTGAGAAATGTAGCATAGTTTGTGTATTTTGATTCATAGGGGCTCACATGTATTTTTGACATAGTCCATGTACTATTTTGTAATTTTGGAAGACAGTAGATACTAGATAGAAACGAATAAGGCGTCATAAAGGTGAATCTTCAATCCTGATTTTCAATTCTTACGATTTCTTTCTAAAGTCAACTTTCTACAAGGGATCAGGGATGGGTTGCCACTACTTGCCAGCTTGAATTTAGAAAAACAAATTCTAACCAGTTTCTGGCACGAGTTCAGTTTATTACTGGTTCAGAACTTCAGATCCTCTCCCATTGAGAGTATCAAACTGATATAAAATGTTGATTCCGATCGAACGGTCTAGATCTTGAGGAGGCTATCCAAATGAATTGTCTACAATTGCAGAGGAGCCGAACCGTCCCATCAGAAATTCGGGTGGTGGAATGCACCGGGCCCATTGAATATTATTGGACGGTTCAGATCCAAACACAAAATTTGTGGTACTATAGGGAATCCGAATTCTTAAAATACTATGTTCAACTACCTTTTTCGCATATTTCTCGCGCGCCCTTTCTTTCGCCTCCTTATAATATTTAGTCAAGCTTCGCAAACGAGATCCCCTTTTCCAATCATCCACATCCCGATCAGAATCTCGCAATAGAAAATAAGAGAGAAGAGAAAAGATGGTGAGAGGAACGCTGGAAGTGCTGCTCGTTGGAGCCAAAGGCCTTGAAAACACTGATTTCCTCAGTAAGTTTGCTCTGTCTAACACCTTGTTTTTTGCTCAATTTTATACAATTGTGCCGTGCATTGGCTTCTTATATGATAGACTGAATTCTCGTCTCTGCAATTGATCGAACAGATAATATGGATCCCTATGCGGTCATCATTTGCCGCACTCAGGAGCAAAAGAGCAGTGTTTCTACAGGTTTGGATCCTTCCTTTTTAAAATATGTGATCAATTTTATGAATTCCAACTTGAGGAAACAAGGGGATCAAAGATCAATTTGTCTTTCAACTTATGATGCTACAATCTTATTACCTTAACAACAATAATTGAAATTTCAACCTTAAAAAAGAACAATAATTGAAATTTCAAACAACATATACAAAACCTTTTCTTTTCGTAGGGTTTCGGGTAGGTTATTGTGCAACAATTCGATCCAGTTCATCATTTGTTCACTACTTGAAAATTAGAATCCATGTGTAAATTAAATTCCAAGAAAAACAAATTTTACCACTAGATGCGCAGCGGATATCTTCGTCTAATCGTAGGAGCAGTCATCCTCTTCTATTCCTTCTCTGTTTCAGCAGTTGCCCTATTCTGTTCCTTCTCTGTGTCAAATATACGCACTAGCAACAACAATTATGTCTCTATTAGTATCCACACGAAAAGGTTGAAAAACTACTATAAGTTGGTATGCTAGTATCGAAATGACAACCCCTTCTTTTCTCTCTTTCTCTCTCTAGTTTTCTGAAAAATAAAATGAACAGAATGACTGAACGAAAATGAACTCTACATATATATTTATAATACTATGCACTAATTCAGATCGCACCACTTCATTGCACGTAATCATAAACCTTATCCTAATCTGATTAGATCAGATCAGAGAGCAGATAATTCAGGCCCATTACTAAAACAACCCAATAATAATAAACCCATATTTAATCTATTAATTTGTCCCAAATCATTTGGCCTATATGACATTTCTTACATGACCAACCGGCAATTATATTAGATAAACCAATCTTGTTCAATGCCAAGAGCGATGTACATATCTTTAAATTGTAAAAGTTTAACATTCGTTTGTATAAAGATCAATAAGCTGAGAATTCGACAGTTGGGTTGTAATTTGGCGCGTCATTTTTTTTTTTCATCTCTTGATCTTGTACCAATGAGATTCCCCTAACTTTAGTCACATGCATTTCACGTGATGTAAAACAAAACCAATGATTTCTAGCTTCTTTATGTTTTCTAAAGAAGCAAGCGGTAGGCTTTAATGTCTGATGTATACATAAAATTGTATTAAAGCAAATTTTAAAGATATACACCAACAAACCGATGTGTTGAAAAGCCAACCATAACTAACTACGGTAAATACTAAATTGTGAAGCAAAAAAGGAGCTGAGGAAAAAAAAAATATTATAGATGATCCAAAGGATAAAAAAATGCAAGGTATCACGAATTGAAGAACCACATTAGAAGCAACCAGCAAGTTTGTGGATTTTTATCTGTACCAGTCTTTGGCCATTGCAGCCTTACTCTAGTTTTGTCAATCCTACATCTGTTTGTGCCAGCTCATACCGGATGAATATGCATTTGCTAGCAGATCGAGCCCCACTTGACTGGTTATTCATTCATGAGAGACAAACATGCATTACTGTGGTTCGGTAGTTGTTATATTGGCAGCCTGGGGTTGTACCTTGAACAGCCTCTTGCACCAGTCCAAATTTTTATACCACTACAAACCAAAAGCCAGCTGAACTCTTTCTGCCCCTTACCAGCTTGTACCAGTAATAGTTGTCATCCCTGCCCAACGGCCTGACCGATTATAACCAGGACTTACAGCAACAACCCATCTTTTGTACTGGTATATGCCAGTCCGTTCCAGATGTAAAACCCATCAGGGCCAAAGTGTTCTCTATCCAGGCTACTCTCTCCATTTGTGCTGACTGCTGAGGCCTGATTTTTCTTTATGTTAAAACGTTCAGTAAAATTTCTCTTGTGAAAATGTAAAAATAAATAAATAAATAAAGATGTGGAGATTTAGCCCTGGCAAGTTTGCATTTCGAACTTATCATATGAAGTTTAGATTTGAATTGCTAACTCAACAACAAAAATTGTGGCATATGACGTGGCACAAAGATATGTGCATTTGATCCTCCTCCTCGAGGGAACGAATTGTTGAAATTTTATTTTAGATTGGATTTCTCTTCTATACAGGGAAAGGAAGTGAACCTGATTGGAACGAGACCTTTGTGTTCAGCACCTCTGAGGATGCGACTGAGCTGATTATCAAGCTGATGGACAGTGATGTAGACTCAGATGACTTTGTCGGAGAGGCATGGTGAGAAATAATGAGTTCAATTAGAAATGATAGTGTATTTAAACTCCAGTAATTTCCTTTTTGGTGACTATCTTTTGTGTTGTATTGCTATTTTGTAGTATTTCTTTAGAACCTGTATATATGGAAGGACACATACCTCCAACAGTTTATAACGTGGTCAAAGATGGCGAATACAAGGGAGAAATTAAAGTCGGCCTCACTTTTACCCCAGAGGTACTTCTTGTTGTCAAACTTGTACTTTTCCCTGGACAGGTCACTGTAGTACCTTTCAGGAAAAGATATAAATGAGCCAATTTTAGAATTTAAAAAAAAAAAATCAGCCAATTTTATAGTTTGTTCCATTTTATAAGCCAGCCTATTACTTGTAAGTGAAACATTTCAGTTCTTGCTGCTCCTGAATAAATGTTCTACCTATGGAACTAAACATAGTCTGGTCAGGGTTCTTTTTAGATCATCAATTGTCTTGATTTATTTATGTCCTTGGTGGCAAGAAAGGCCCATACTAGAAAATTTGTAATAACTAATATAATCTCTAGTGGGCATGAAGTACCTTAACATCAGCTTTTTCTTGCAAGTCATAACAATGAAATTTCTCCCCGTGTAAGTACTGACGGGTTTGTACCAGACAACAACAATAGTTTTTGTTGGGCCTTCTGATTTCTGATTTTCTGGCCAGAAGTTAAAATTTGGGTCTGGACACCTTGTTAGTTGTGCCAAATGCTGATAGAAATGAAGGGTTCTATACAGATCTCATCTGTTTTAGCAGGCAGCCTTTATAATTCAGGCAATTTGGTTTCACGAGGCATGATCAGGACCATCGATATATGGAAAAAAAAATTTAGATCTGCCTTGACTTAATTGCATTTGTACAATTGGAGGGACATTATGTATCAATTATTTGTACCAGTGCAGTTGGGGGATGAGCTGTTCCTTTTTTTTTTTTGATAGTCATGCATCCTATTTGCTAGTTCTTTTATATTTGAGGTAGATTTATAAACCAAAATAGAAATAAAAGAGACAATATTCAGAACTAAAGGACAAAGTTCAAATAGGTTTGGTATGGACCAAATTGAGTCAAACAAATTTTCAAGACAGCAATTATCTGGTCTAGTAACTGGTGTTCTAATGTATTGTACTTTGGGATTTACCATGATATTTTTTCATCTTTTGATAGGGTCGCCGTCCAGACGAATATAGCTAAAGAGAGCTGGAGCGGATAAAGAGAATCAGCTTAAAAAGAAACAAAAGAAGACTTTCAAATCATAATTGCGCCTTCTTATTTCAATTTATTACCAAATAGTATTTAAGACTTCAAAGTTTGCTTCATGGCACGTTTTATATCCAGTTGTTTTAACTTTTTTTTTTTGTCATCGCATAACAAATAACACAATTATTCCAATAAAATGTCCTGATGAATATGATGATTCGATCTGTTGCATGATGCCATATTTTAATAAAGTTTCCAGAAAAAAAAATAGCGTAACAAAATTTATTGAATTTGTTGGTGGGCCACTTGCTAACAAATGTGCACTCACTTGGCGCCGTATGAGTCTCATGCTTTTTAATGAACGTGGTTTGCTACAACCAAAAAGGTAGATAGACAACAGTGTACGCAATAGATTAGGCCAATTATTGACCACTTCGCTTTCAACTAGCTTTATTTGAGTTTCGCACAGCCCCAAAGGTTATTTTCACATCAAATCTCGTATATTAAGCAAAAATTAACTTGACTTTGTAAGGTATTGTCAGTTGTCACCATGAAAGAAACCATCCAACAGTTGGACTTCTTTGTTCAATTTTCCCACTTTCTTCAAACTTGAATCACTTGAATCAGATCAATTATTTACCCTTGTGTGTACTATAATATTACACATCGTCTTTCTTACCTAAAAGAACTTGCTGTCCCTTTCCTACAGGGAAAATCAGGCAAAATCATCCTGTTTTTAGGGGTCAAGATTTGTATAGTATAATTGTTTCTTAATTATTAATTACTTTCTGCCGAGACATTTTCTATTTAAACATCATGGACCCAAGTTACTGATTAATTTTTTTTTTTGACCCAATTATTAAATATCTCAGTTATCATCACAGTGATATATATATAGATGGGCTATGGTGAGTTGCGAAGTAAGAATCTTGTTTTACTTCACGCTCATATTTCCGTTTTTAAAGACCAAACAGTCAATCTGAACAGTTCAACAAGATATCCATATTGAAATGTGCTTAGAGACCAAATTTTACATTTTTTTTAAATTGTTTACTATTTTTTTAAAATATTTCAAAATCACTGTTTTTTGGTCCGGAACCATTCAAAAGAGCAGTTTTCTACCTATCTAAAAAAATAGTAAAAAATTTTCAAAAAATGTAAAATTTGGCCTCCAAGCACATTTCAATATGGATATCTTGTTGAGCTGTTTGATCGACTATTTGGTTTTTGAAAACAAAAATATGAGCATGAAATAAAACAGAATTCTTACTTCGCAACTCATCATAGCCCATCTAGAGCCCATCTATATATGATAGATATATATAGATAGATAGACTGGATACCAATTAATCAATCTGGCAGCCTGAATGATTCAGTAAAGGTTTAATTATTTGAAAAGACAATTAAATCAGATTATTGCGCATACGCCAACACATGCAAATGTCGGAAGTGCAAGAATAAAAGAAAGTAAAGAGGAACAAACATCAGGAATGCCATATTGAATTAATGTTCAAATCCCTTAACTCTAAATTAAATATATTAAATATTCAAATCCCGATAAATATATAGAATCTAAACTTTGAATAGAATGTACATATCAACCCAATAAATGCTCTTAACTCTAAATTAATCACATCCATATATGAGGACAAAAATTCCTTTATACACTAAAACCAGACTAATTTAATCAAGAGTACAACTAAAAACCTGACTTCACATATATCTAATTGTGTAGTGGATTGGGACCTTGCGGCACCTTTCTCTTGGACTCTCCATAGGTAGCTCGGAGATCATCCTTGTTACGATCTTGACGACGTGGCAACTTGGAGAAATATCCCAGTTGATGCGCCGGAGTAGTAGCTGCTTGGAATTCTGCGAGCATGACTCGAACCGGTAGCGAGATTCATCAGCAGTAGAATTATTAGGAGGGAGAGTTTGATGCTATGCAATCTCATTTTTCAAATTTTGAGTTACTAATTGTGTGCGCGCGTGTGAGAGAGAGAGAGAGAGAGAGCGCAAAAGTAGAGAATAAATCTCAGCTTGGGGTAGGCAGACAGATCACAGATATCATTTGTATTTGTATGGGTTCGTCTTTTATATTGTGAGGAGTTAATGTCTCCAATAGTGTTCCAATCAGGGTGGATCCCTATCTGTTGTTATCCATGCCCTGGATAGTAGGACCAGGGCTATCTTAATCCAATTCGTCCGATTTAATATGAACGATCAAGATTAGTACTGGGTGAAGTAATTGAAAGCATTTACGCCCAGGCCTTAGGCCATGTTTGATTGTCGAGGTGAAATAATTTTTTTACTCCACGCTTAAACTATCAAATCAAATGAGTAGTAAAATAGAAGTAAAATCAGAATTAATTTTGAGCAAGTTTTTTCTCTTTAGACTAATTAACTTACTCATTTTGTAGGACTCACCGTCATAGACAAATTTATATTCAAACATTTTATTCCTTCAGACAGAATAATTTAATCTATAATTTAAATTGTCAAATGAGATGTAAAATAAGAATAAGTGGAACAACTTAATTCTTAT
The DNA here is from genome assembly GCA_025461045.1 of Carex parvula. Lineage (NCBI taxonomy): Eukaryota > Viridiplantae > Streptophyta > Magnoliopsida > Poales > Cyperaceae > Carex > Carex parvula. Next base: position 263,124 of record JAJGRW010000468.1, read on the forward strand.
TAAATTTAAATAGCAGGAGCATGATTCCTCGTACTTTAATAAAATCCATAAAATTCGGTGAGGAGCCTAATTCCACAATTATGGATTAATCCATAATTATATAGCCTGATTCCATAATTTAATTCATAATTTAAGTTGTCAACATTTGGAACAACTTAATTCTTATTAATTTAATTAATTGTTAATCTAGAACGGGTTCCAACCGTCACAAAAATTATGGAGTAGATTTTCCAACCATATTATTGCTATTTTGAGGACAGGAACAAGCAGCTCAAGGCTCAAGAGAAAATATAAACCAAAATAGGCTCCCTCTTGTCATATGGAAATTATTGAATTAATTATTTAAGCGGTTTTAGTTCGTTCAAATGTTGTTAGACATTGTAAAAAAAAATGTCTAATAAATATGAAAAATCTGTCCACCTTAAATAAATTTGTCTATCCGCTGTTCTTCAGTTAATAAATTAATGCATGTTAGCAAACCTTAATGAATTTATTTGTCCATACATGTTTATAAATAATATTTTTTTGTGAGTAGAATTAGGATGTTTTCAAGCTCATAAAAATGCATGTTTTAAACGAATAATTTAAATCTTTGATGCAATTATGACAAATTTGACCTGTAATATATATGTGAATTTTTTTTTTGATATCATGTCTGTTTAGGAACACTTATGATGAAATAAGTAAGATTCATAGAGCACAAAAATTTACTTTTTGAGTTGCAAATTTGAACACTATATTACTGACAAAGATTTGTCCAATTAATGATAACTTGCTACAATATAAAATGAAGATGTCTAAGATATCTCGAATGGACACCTAACTTAGTAAATAACTATCCATATTTTCTAAGTAATATAGCTTTAAAGAAAATTAAATCTAATAATATGAACTATCCAATCTCAATTATATGATTATATTTCATTATGATGTTTCAAAGGTTTCTGCATAATATTAAATTTTGCTATTCCAGATCCAATTCGTTTGGACAGTTGGGAAGAGAAGTCAAATATCCATCAAGAAGTCATGATTGTTTGTTGTTGGATTTTAGTGGCATTCAATCTCAAATCCTCTCCGGATTCCCTTTAATTGGGCAATTTTTTGTACAGTAAATTTAGTGGTATTCCTGCGATTCTTCAAATTATGGAAGACAAGACAACTTAAAAAGCGCCAATAATGAAAAGATTCCGTTTCTTAAACACCAGCTGATCATCAGGGTATTTTTTTTTTCATAACAAATTTTAAATTTTATGGTCTAGACCAATCCTGATTGTATACCAGCCTTGTTGTTCGGCCTATTCATAAAACATTAGACTAATAAAGATTCTTTCCTAACTTTCTTCGGAAATCAACGATTTAAATTTGTCTAAAACTGTATAATAAGGTACAACCAGTTTTTATCTATCCATTAGGCTAGAGTTCATGTTCTCACTTTTCAAATCAAAAATTTAGTAAAAGGCAATATAACCGCCAAAGCTTGCTATTAGCAAGACACCAAAAGTACGCTAAATTTGCTAAAACTAAGCCACAAAGTATTGGGCTAAGGCTAAGTATAACTATACGGCAAAATGGTAGGTGGTTTAGGAATTCTAGATCTAAGACAAATGAACATATCTCTTTTACTCAAATGGTAGTGGAAATTGAAAAATTCTGAATACAATGGACTTTGGAAAACCCTTATAATACATAAATATGTGACCAATCACCATCCATTAAATTCTGCCTTTTGGACTTCCATGTTGAAAGTTAGTTATATAGGGGAAATGGGGATATCTTATGAACCAGGGGTAAATTCGCAAATTAAGTTATGGGTTGACCAATAGTATAAAAACTGCACACTAGCTACTAGGTACTACACTTTGTTTACTCAATGTACAAACCCAAACATACTCTTAGCTGATGTGGTACACTCTCAAGGGCGATTAGTGAAATTTAGAACTTCATTAGTATGAATAGATTTTCAGAAATTGACAGAATTACTACATCTAATCAGCTCCACTTCATTCACTTACTCACACGACAAAATTGAGTGGAAATGGGAAGCCTCAGGGAAGTTTTCAACTCATTCAATTTATAAAATTCTTAACTTTGGTGGGTATCAACCAAAACATGCAATGATATGGTGGAACTTGCGGTACCACCAAAAATTAGAGTATTCATGTGGCTAGTTTCGCATAATACCATTTTAACCAAAGACAATTTAGCCATTAAAGGGCGGGTTGGAGACCCCAAATGTCAGTTCTGTTTACACCATGAATCGATTGACCATCTCTTTATCACTTGTACATTAGCTCAACAAATTTGGTTTTGGTTAGACAAAAGTCAATTTGTAATGCAATCATGGACAACTTGGGATAGTATACTTGCATTTGCTTATTCTCTCGATTTCCTAGATAGAATAGGATTCTTAATTATACTTAGTGCAGTTAGTTGGAGTTTGTGGAAACATAGGAATGAGATTTGTTTCAATGCTTGTGATGTTAAAAGTGCTAGAAATCTGATTTTACTAATTAAATCTCTTTGTTCTTATTGGGCAGGAAACATGAGCAAGAAAGTCAAGAATGCTGTTGGAGAGTGGCTGCCGGTCATAGAAGATGCAATTCCTTTGAACCAGTACATGCCGATGGAGCTAGTGCCTTCCTACTCGGGTGTAGAGGTCCCTGGACAACAAGGAGCTGCTGTTGCCGAGGTGTTACCGTAGTGGAAAATGAAGATGCTTCACCAATTTTGCCGTATAGTTATACTTAGCCTTAGCCCAATACCTTGTGGCTCAGTTTTAGCAAATTTAGCGTACTTTTGGTGCCTTGCTAATAGCAAGCTTTGGCGGTTATATTGCCTTTTACTAAATTTTTGGTTTGAAAAGTGAGAACATAAACTCTAGCCTAATGGATAGATAAAAACTGGTCTTTGTAATTATTATATTTCAGAAATGAAATGGGCTTTTTTGCCTTTTTTAAAAAAAAAAAAACTGTATAATAAAATCTGTAAAAATCGGAGAGGAGCATGATTCCTTGTTCGGCTCTCAGCCATGGAGCGGGGGACAGTCGATGTTAGATCGGGGACGTCCGATCGCATCAAGATTCGAACGCATATGATCCGTATTGTCTTGGCTCTAATTGGATATTGGACCGCCACTGATTCCCTTATTATTATCATTATCATTATCATTTAAGAGTGAGGCTATGGTACTATGCATAGTGCAAATTAGTCCACACCTATGGATCAAAATCTTCATTTTCAAAGTCCAAATAATCAATCTAAACCATTTAACATGATTTTCATATAAAAATGTACATGGAAATCAAAATTTATATTTTTTAGAATTTATTTTACTTTTTTCCTAGATAGGTAAAAGATAGTAAAAAGTTTTTAAAAAATAAAAAAATTAGTCTACCAGTACATCTTCATATGAAAATTGTGTTGAACGGTTCAGATCGACTATTTAAATTTTGAAAACAAAAATAGTGATCCATAATATGGACCGATCTACACACTAGATAGTACCATAGCCTTACTCATTTTAAATGTTTTTAAATGCGGTTTGTATGCGGTATGCGGAAGGCTACCGCATATGCAAATTTTTATGCGAATTTATATATGCAAATTTTAAAATGATAATTCATATATATATATATATATATAAACAAGTATGCGGTAATATGCTGCCGAATATGCGGTAGTAATATGCACCCGAATATGCGGAACCATATATATTGACCACATACATATTTCTATGTAAATTACAACCGAATACGCATATGCAACCACATAGACCGCATTTTATTACACTGCTCATTTTAATGCTCATTTTCATTGACCACAACCCCTGTTGTTTTTGTTGTTTTAATAGATAAAAGAATACTATTTTGTTTTTTATTATGTAAGAGATTATTTTTAATTATATAAGAGAATTCTGTCTTTTTATCTCAAAAAAATTATGTAAGAGGTTATTTTTGTTGTTTTTTTTTATCTAGTATTCAATTAGTTAATGAAATTAAAATCGATAAGCTATTTGAACTCGATTAATTAATAGATATGAACCTAATAAGTTATTTGAACCCGATTCCTGCTCTATCCTGACAGCAATCATAAATCATGAATCCAGCCTAAGGCAAATGATAATATTTGAATGATCCAATACTTAGCTCTGTTTATAAACGCAAACAGGGTGAGATTGGGCTAGGGATCGATGAGGTTAAAAAAAAAATGCCGTGCCTAAACACAGTATGGCACGCACGGTATACAGTGTACGTGTGCACGACATGACGTGCCACTTAGACGTGCTGGATAAAGATTTCGATTGAGCCAGTGCATTTGCACGAAATTACGACACGGAAAGTGATGATGGAATGAATTAGAATTCATTTCATGTTGTTGAATAAACTAGATATGTCATCTCCATATATATTCTCTCGTCAACAGGTGACTGTTATCAAGTAAACAGGTTGAAAAAGCAGAATGGAAAACTAGCTTGCATGAAAAGAACGTCTGAGATCATCTTCAACATCGCGTATGGTGGTGGGCTCTACCACCCAGCGCTTACGCCAGTATGCTGATGACACGTGGGGTGGGGATGGGAGTGAGATTTTTCGTCTTATTTTTTTTTGTTAATTAAATTTTAGAAGGTTAATGAAAAATTCAGTAGCTCATGTAGATTTGTGACAAAGAAATTTAGATGATAATTATATATGTAAAAGAGTGAGGCTATGGTGCTATGCATAGCATTGATTGGGTCCGTGCTACGGTTCAAAATTTAATTTTTTAAAATTCTAACGGTCGATCCGAACCATTCAACATGATTATAAAATAAATATGTACTTTCAAACCAAATTTTACATTTTTTTGAATTTTTATTTTTTTAGATAGGCTGTTTTTGGATGGTCCAGAATGTTCAGATCAAGTGATTTTCGAAAAAATAGTAAAAAAATTTGAAAAAATGTAAAATTTGGTTTGCAAGTACATATTCATTTTATAATCATGTTGAACAGTTTGGATCAACCGTTAGGATTTTAAAAATCAAATTTTGAGCCGTAGTACGGACCCAATTGGTGCTATGCATAGCACCGTAGCCTCACTCTGTAAAATATAGGTTAGATATTTGTGTCATTTTTTTTTTATTTGCAATATATTTTTTTTCTCTATCCGTTACATTCCAAATTAGAAAGAACATTGATTCAATTGATTACAATGATGTAAGGTTAAACCTATCCCTTTTGTACTCTTCACCTCCTGTATAATTTTATCAACCAAACACAATTCGAGAGAAAATTCTCTTCTTTCCATTCCCTCCATTCCTCCACTCTCCATCCAAACAAGTGTGATGGACCAAACCGATTTTTTTTATAGTGATGTAGATAGAAAGATCTACGTAAGCACAAACATTTATCATATCATCAAATTTAATCTCTCCTTAGGTCCGTATAAGATGACTCAAATTTTTGTCAAACAAAAAGAAAAAAGAATCTAAAATGCATACATAATATGTCCCCGTTGTAACGCACGAACATGATACCAGCATTTATATGTTATATATGTATATATGTATGTATATATAGACACACATATATATATGAAATCATTTTCAGTCCTATGTGGCTTTGCCCTTCTTTTCTACCGTAATTAATACTACTTAAAATCCGTGATATAATAACAATAACAACAACAATCAAGTCTTTAGTGTCAAATAAGTTGAGGCAGGCTAGAAATAAAGTCTAACCGGAGTCACAATATATAACTACAATTAAGAATAATAATCATACACAAACATATCAGCAATTTTTTGATCCATTTGATACGTGAAATCTTAAATTATTAATTATGATAAAATATTCTAATTAAGGTTCAAACAAGTGATACAAACCATCCAATATGGTCTACACGAAATTTAGCAGCAACCTTTATATTTTTTAAAATAATTTCATTTATTGGATAAGTTAAAGTTTGCCAGAAATCAATGGTTAGATATAAATCATATCAAAAAAGCATTACATAGAAAAATAAGACAAGTGATTTGATCAATTAGGCATAATTGCCAAATAATAGATTAGTTGTGGAAAAGTTCAAGAGTATCAGACGGATGCTTGCCACTGTTGTCAGACTTCACCATGCATGTCTATCAGAAGTCAACCTGGTCTTGATTTAACAATTAATCAGTGTATCAATTATTTATGGATTTACCCCCAGACATTCATTATATTATCAAGACTTTATTTATACAGAAATTGGAAATTAGGTGGTAACTTTAACAACTGACCATAAAAAAATTCAAAATTCAAAATTATATGTATTTTATACAAGCTTTTAAGTATCATGATACACGGCAATTTAGTATTATATCTGATTCCAAAAAGGGTTGCAAATATTACTGGCAGCTCGTAGTTTAATATTTTCAGGGTCAGAAGCAAACATGTTACCACTCCTGACAAGGGCATGTTACCACTAATTAATTCTGAAATTTATATAGAATAAATATGAGAAAATTATCAGTTTGGGTCTTGAACGATTCAGTTTAGGTAAAGCTGAACTTTAATTAAACTGCAGTACGATACCAAAACCCTTTGCTGGTCCTAGTACTATTTTAGATAATCACCTGATTAGCCTCAAAATCTGGCACAGTAAAAGGGACATAAAAGTATGTAAACATCTGATCCGCTATCCTCTGCCAGGCTTTCATTGCATTGTCCTGCACATTGAAAAGCAATATGTTTTTCATTTGCATTGTCTAACACTGGAATAATTATTTCAGACATGAAGAAGCTACAAGGACAAACAATGAATTGATTATCATAACATTTAAGTACAAAATTTAAGCGGCTTTGATGAGACATTATGGCTACCTAGTCGTTGGCGTGAGTACTAATTCCTTGTCAGTGTTTTCTGGACTGAACAACGAAAAATACCTTAGTGGCATAGTGCTTTTACTGTAGTGTTGGTCATCTATTGAAGGACAGTAAATGGACCTGGAAGAACCAAGTATATTGAATGATACGAGTCAGAGTGATTAGGTTAATAATAGAAAAGGATCTAGCTTTTTTTAAGCTGCATACTGAATCAAATATCATACTATTTAAGTACAAAATGGTTTAGGTTTAGTCTGTTTTCTTTTGGGTTAATTGTGCAAAATCTAGTTCTTTTTTACTTAATTTGTTTTGATTTTTCACACCATTGAGAGATGGTGTTAAAAATCTAGTTCTTTTGGGTTTGTTAACTGTCAATGGCATTGACTACATACTACTGAGAGATTAGAAATATGCAGACTAATAATTGTATTAAAAATGGTCCTTATATATTTTTTTTCAACTTAATACTGTTGTGGGAAAATAATTTTTTATCCTTTGTAAATCAATGGTTGTGATGTAGAATTTTACGATAAAATGAGATGTACGCGAAATCTTTTGGATGCGCAACAGAAACATCCAAGAGTAAAAAAAAAATGAGAATTTTTGTATCATGATGAAAAAACCACCATTTTTTTGTAGTAGGCGAATGACCCGACATTTTTATTAATATCCAAAAATTACAAATTAATTAATATACCCATGATTTCCGAGTTTTTCCAAAAATGTCCAAACCGGCCATAAAATGACTGGTTTTCTCTCCCTAGAAACCGGTCATTTTCCTCTTTTTTGTAGAGACACTATGAAGAGCTTGATAGTGAAATCTAACACTGAAAATTCGAATTTTTTTTGTTTAAATTATTTGTTAGATTACTTATTTTGATTTATAATTAGCATATTTATACTAAAATACACTAGATTACTTGAAATTATGTTGAATTACACTATATCACATTAAATTACGCTAAATTATATTAATTACACTAAACTACGGTAAATTCCGGTAAATTACTGTGTGTCTTCATAGTGATGTATAATTAGAAACTATTTTTTGTTTCTCTTTTATCTTCATAGTGATTTATAATTAAAAATTATGTTTTTTTTAAGAGACACTATGAAGAGCTAAATTGAATTTTTTGTTTAAATTTTTTGTTAGATTAATTCTATTGATGCATAATTAGCATATTTGTACTAAATTACGCTAATTACTTGAAATTATTTTGAATTACACTATGTTAAGTTAAATTATACTAAATTACATTACATTACGCTAAAATATGATAAATTACGCTAAATTACATATGAATAGGGACGATATCTGCACTGAAAAGGCGAAAAAACAAAGGGAAGATCCTCAATACTTGAGTTGAGGTTTCCGATTAAGATTTTCATTTCTATTATTCAATCTAAGTAGCTCAGTAAATTATTACATAATGAACTTGTAGAATACCAATTTTTACTATTTTCGGAATTTTTTACTATTTTTTATGATTCATGAAAGATGGCACAAAATCGGTCTACTTTAGCGTAATTTTGCGTAGTTTAGTGTAATTTACCGCATTTTTATCAATTAGTGAAGTTATTGTAATTTAACGTAATTTAGTGTAATTCAACATAATTTATTATAATATAGTGTAATTCAACATAATTTCAAGTAATCTAGTGTATTTTAGTATAAATATGCTAATTATAAATCAAAAGAAGTAATCTAACAAAACATTTAAACAAAAAATTCGAACTTTTAGCGTTAGATTTCATTATCTTGCTCTTCATAGTGTCTCAAAAAAAGAAGAAGAGGAAACCGGTCATTTTATTACTAGTTTGGACATTTTTGGAAAAACTCATTATTCATGAGTATACTAATTAATTTGTAATTAACTTTGGATATTAATAAACATGTCCGACGAATGACCTACTATGATATTTTTTATTAATTTAAAAAGACAATTGCTGATTACAGGGCAAGAAAATGAAGAGAAAAAAGATGAACAGTAACAAGAAACAGAAGCAAAACAGAAAGAAACACAGAATATTCAAGCATTGCTTTTGATATACAGAGATTACATATTATCTTGATAGAACGAATAAATAATAGAAACTAGGTAACTTGGAATAACAGCTGGATAATAATGGCTTATTTTTATTGGCGAAGCCACATTGAATCAAAGCCTGAATTTTAAAAACCGGATATAGATCTATTTATAATTGGATTGTTGTCTATATCTGAAGAAATTTTTGTCTATTCCTCGACAGTCTACAGACTAAATTGGTTAATTTATGGCTATTCGCAACTCGTTAGTTGTACCGGTAATTTTTTTTGCCTATTTCTAATAAAAATCATGACGACGCTCTTGTACAAAGAAATTAAATCTCACTGATCCTAACACTATTATTTGGCAAATCTACCCTAATTTGTGAGTTCATGCAATTTGTTATTAATTTTTCACAGCTCTGCAATGTGTACATCCCTGACATTTGGATATGATCAGCAAGCCATGGGTTACATACATTTAAAATAGCTGTAAAAGCTGTTGCTCGGGACCATTTAATTGTGTTTATTTGAATAAATGAGCAGAAGAGAGTACTAAAAAAACAAAAACAAAAAATCACGCTGATTCCTTGAAGATGTGTGATATATGATGTATAAAGCAACATGTTCATCTCCCTTTTCAAACAATCTTTGGCAAATCACTGGGGCAAGATGTACAACCAAGTTAGAGGGTGCTTAGTAATCTTTATAATTCTAAAATTTTAATTATGTATATTAAAAGTTTAATTAAATTTATTTTGAAGTTTTCATGTAGTTCAATTTCCCTCATAAAATTTTAAATGTGTGTTTGTAGCTTAGAAGTTAGAACTTTAATTTACAGTGAGACTTAGATTCAAATCCAGCTGTCATACATTATGCATTTTACGTTTCAGTCTCTCTAATTTATAGTTATAGAGGTTTTATTCAAATCATAGCTGCAACACATTATGCATTTTACGTTTTAGCTTCCCCGATTTAAATTTTCTAGCCCCACTCTAGTTAAGCCACTAAGTACAAGAGATGTAAATAACATTTGGAAATACTATGTCAGTTGTAGAGAAAATAATTAGAGAAATCATTTTCAAACAGTGGCCCCTTTTTGTCACTTGGATGGCATCATGAATAAATGAGATGCGGTCAATACCAGCACCAACTGAAACAGCAGAATCATAAAAACCCTGTCCCATTAAAAGGGTGCATAATTTTACTGTCGATTAAATTTTCTCACATGCTATAGGCATTCAATTGATTTGATCATACGTATAAGAGAGATACTAAAACGAAAAGAAAAGTTATTCAACTGATTTGATTATACAAATCAAAAGAGGATTTTAAAGAGAACAGAAAGAGTTATTACAAAGCTTACAGGCCTTACAGCTAAAGCTTAGTACCATGCAACGAGATACCGCTCATAACTGTTTAATTTCGCCAGAATACATAATTCTCACTGATTAATTTAACCGAGGCATGCAGTACTGTAACGCAGGCCTCATACCAGTATTTTTAAGATATCTGTCAATTCCTGTACTAGCATTAATCAGGCTACTACAAGTTTTGTTGAAATAATTTTTCTGTAACTGACAGTTTTACAGCGTATCAATGAGATGATATATATAATATCTTGAGACTCGCGCTTTTAAAATATTACATCCATACTTTACTACTTTAGTTCATTTCTTGAACTATTAGACCGGACCAACTATTAAACTCATCTCCCTCGGTAATTTAGATCATTTAAGATTTTATTTCAACAAAATTGAGTTTATTAATATCAATCACATTTAATTATTAAGCTGGTCATACATCATCAACAACCAAGTTGGAAAGTCACACTGGACTTTATATAGAACAGGAAATTTAGTCTTGTTTGAAATTGGTTACAATTGATTAATCATCTTAATCTTGATATAAGTAAATATATTTACAATTAATTAATCAACAACCAAGTTGGAAAGTCACACTGGACTTTATAAAGAATAGGAAATTTAGTCTTGTTTTAAATTGGTTACAATTAATTAATCATCTTAATCTTGATATAAGTAAATATATTTACAACTCAAATTTCCGTTAGTTCATTAAGACCGACCACTAATCAGATTAATAAAATCTTATGCCCGTTTTTTTTATGGTGTCTTGTTTGATCTTTGATGTGTAATACTCAACACCGTTTATATCATACAGATCTTTGAAAAATTATGAAATAATTTTGTTTTTTTTAGTAAATATAAAAGATTAAATCATCCTAAAGAAATAGTAAAAAATTTCCGAAAAATGTAAAATTTGGTTTCCAAGCACAATTTAATATGAAGATAAACTCGAACGGCTTGAATCGACGTTTTGAACTTTAAAATCACAAAATATGAGTGTGAAGTAAAACACTCACCTTTTTCATGAAGCACCGTAACCTAACTCTCTCTATATATATGACATTGGTATATGAAATTAGATGGTTTAACTGTTAAACAGGGGTGTCAATGATACTCTTTTATTTTTTCATCTAATTAGTGTCATATTAAAGAGTCCAGCTAGTATGACATTGGTATCATATGACACCAATTCCAAAACTTATTGGATAGATTTCAAACGAAGTCGATTCGATAGGTTTTCATCCGCCTATAATTCTTGGTATAATGGATTGTTATAAATTAGTTGTTTGGAGTTGTTGTTATATAGATTAAAATGACACTGATGTCATACCAATCAGACTCCATATTAAATAAGAACGAATATCAGTAGGGTTTTTATTCAACTTATTGGATATGGGTAAGAAACTTTTCGTTAACTTATTAGGTAAAAATATAGTCAGATCTAGTTCACTCCCTACCATGATGAATTCAGATCCAGTTTGGTACCGGATGGTAGAATTTTTAAATTCATACCGTTATTTAGCCAGGCACGAATCTCAAAACGAACCTCTCTATAGTCATAATCAAGGTTTTAAATAGCGTTTATAGCGTCGTAGCGGGAAGGCTAAAAAAAAAGCTATAGCGAATAGCGTCGCTATAGCGGAAGCTATTCCAAATAGCGTTTTTTTTTTTTACATTTCGTATATTCAATATTTGTACTAAATATCAATATTATCTAAGGTCTCATAGAACAATAAATAACACCAAAGTAATTAAGAAATTATAATATTCATATTGAACCTGTACAAAGTCCAAATTGCGGTTCAAAATATCCATAGTAATATCATAAACTATCGATTTTTCCTATTAAAAATATCTTAAGTATCATGATTCATGACATAATCTATTTTTTTTTTCTATTCAAATTTTAATTCCGGTTTGGACTTTTTTTCTATTCAAATTTCAATTTCTATTCCCAATTTCAAATTGATTTATTTGTAGCAAGTAGCAACAAATTCAATTTCGGTTTGAGATTTTTTTTATCTTTATTTAAAACCCATATAAATTGCTTAAAAATAAAAAATAAAAAAAAACCCATATTGTATAGCGCAAATAGCGCTGTAGCGGCCGCTATAGCGGCCGTAGCGCAAATAGCGCATTTTGATGTCGTAGCGTAGCGTTTGGGGTCCAAAAACGCTATAGCGGCGCTATAGCGCGCTATTTAGAACACTGGTCATAATAGACACTGAATTGCAATCGCTCGGCTGTGATCATATTATTTTCATTTGTAACTTATGCGGTACTGGGTAGGATACGGACTCGCCATGAGTCTTCATTGGTCAAAGACTGGACCTCCATTTGACTGAACTGGAGAAGATTTCTTAAAACAAGGAAAATTTGGTTTTAAAAAAAAAAAGTTAAAATTCCATCTCTTGGGTTCGAACATGAAATCGATTCCAAGCGCGCAAGGTTGCAGACGAACTTAACTATCCACCGGTATCAGCTTTTTAATTACGTGACAAAAGACAATGCTGTGTGTGACAAGTTACATATTTGAAATCCGATTGAAGTTGAAATGTTGATCTAATATCTTCTCCAAAAAATAAAAAACTTTAATAAAAAAGTCATGCTTTCTGTTTATTGTACAGTTTTCACTACTTCAAAAACGTTGTTGGATTTTGAAAGGTCGGATCAGGGTCATAGATTATATAATCCGCGTTGGGTCTGATCCAAATTTCTGATTCCATCTCCATTCTCCGTTCACATTCTTAAAAGCAGATGATAAAATTTTTTATTCCATCACTATTTCCGTTGTGTTTTATGAAATTATGTCAAGGTAAAACTCACCACGTGCATCTTATAGATAAGATAGCTTTTGTTCCATAAGAGGTTAGGATGCTTTTTTAACTTAGTTACTTTAAAGTATAAAGTACTAGAGAATTAGTTTTTGGTCCAGCAGTAAAAATAATGTTTTCATGGGAGATCGAAATTCATAAAGAACATTTTTTTATAAATATTAAATAATGAGATAATTTGATCTCCAACATTTACTAAAAAAATGAAGTATAAAGTACTAGATTACAAAAATAGTCAGACAAGCAAAATATACCACTCACTGGGAATACAGAAAAGATCCAATACATATAAACTATAAAGCAAAGAACATTTTCTTCTACTCATTTTTCATAATAAAACAAATAGAAACATGTACCTCACACCAAGCAAGAATCTAACTACTGTAGTCTGGACTCTAGACTCCGAATAGATGATCCTTAAAAAGAAAGGTTCAGATAGACATGAGAAAAAAAATCAAAATTATATAAAAAATAAAACAAACTAGACATTTCAATAAACAAACAAATTCTCTTTTATTCAGTACTTGTAATCCTAAGAAACTATAAATTTTTACCATACGTAGAAAAAGCCGTAATGAGCTCTCTATAAAATCATCTCTCCATTACAAATCAACGCCCCATTAAATCAATTTATTTAATGAGACTTCCATTAAATAAATATTGTCAAAATTTGACGAGGAAAAAATCATATCCGTTTACAACAAAGAATCATTTTTTCGGAATACTTTTATCCACTTTAGCCTTAATCTTCTGCTCTATAATCGCCTTCTCTGTGTCAAGGTTAAACATTCTATTAAGCGCATGCATGTTCTCAAGCGTCTCATCTAATGATTTTTCATCACCTGCTTCGCACCTCAAGTGTTGTAATGGCCCGTGTAAAAGTCTATTCACTATACTTGTACTCAGAGTCTCCACAGCCTTTTTTACCTTTTTTGTTAGTGCCTCATCTCCAATCTTTTGAAAGCACTTATCGAGCTCTGCAGCTCTAATCCGATCAGCATAGGACCTCAACTTTTTTATTGTTGGTACTGTCTCAAGAGAATCCTTCCATGCATTAAACCGCTTTACTTCTTCATTTATTATTTGTTCTGCTTCCCGTGCTTTTCTAAGCCGGTCTTCCTTGTTTGCCTCTACCACTTCTTTCAAGTCATCCACATTGTAAACCCTAGCATGTTTTATGCCTGATACGCAGGTGCCAACATTTCTCGGAACAGATATATCTATGAACAGCCTTGTACCCCCTAGGATTTCGCTTACCGGGGGAAGAACCTCCACATTTTCCTTTATGAATAATGGTGCCTCAGAAGCTGTGCTGGTAAAAACCACATTAGCCTCAGCTGCAGCCTCTAACATGTCTGAGAGGGGTTTATAAATTATCTCAATATCTTTCATCTCCTCACGAAGGGCATCAACGTTTTCAGCTGAGCGGTTAACTACCACAACCCGTTTAACTCCTTTTGCGGCTAGGTGTTTGACCACGAGCCTACCCATTTTACCAGCACCTACCAATAAAAAGTTCACAGGATTGTATCTAGATTCTTCTGGAAGCTTCAGTAAAGCTAGCTCAACTGCAGCCGAGCTGACTGAAACGGCACCAGAAGAGATGTTAGTCTCAGTCCTGACCCGCTTGCCAGCTGTGATTGCATCTTTAAATATCCTGTCCATGGTCTTGCCTAGGCCACCATTGAGTTGACCAGTTTTAACTACTTGTTTGACCTGAGCCAGGATTTGACCTTCTCCTAGTACCAGCGAATCAAGACCTGATGAAACTGTGAAAAGATGTTGTGTGGCATCACTCTCACGCAGGATGAAGAGGTGTTGCCTCAGGTCAGAAACTGGAATTCCGCTTGTCTGCAAATAAAGGGAGAAAATAGAGAGTCAATTTCTAGCAGTATTACAATTTTAATTGTTTGGGTAATTCTTTGAATAGCTTTCAGTTTTGGTAGTAATGCCAGTTCAAATTGTTAGACAGAATTTATGATGCCAAATGAGGAGGTAATTTACTGGCTTCTGGCTCAAAATAAGAAACAATTGTTTGTATAAATATCAGCTAGGACGTAGTTAATTTCTATTTTGAAGATGATATACTCGTGCCTATTAAAATCAACTGGTTTTATATTTTTTGAGGAAGTAGGCAAAAAAGTCAACTGGATTTAGAGCTGTGGATCTGCTTTTATCATCTTCAGGTATATAAATTCATTCTATGTATCTATCCTAAATTCCTAACAAAACCCTAATAAAAACACTAAATCAAATTAATAATCTAATTGCATCAAGAAGATCTGCTGCGGTTTGTAAAATTTTCCTGCCACCATAATTATACATTCTCCTGTAAATGTAAATCTGAATTTTTATCAACAAGGTACTTCCATCCTATTGCATGTCTGAAATGAGTGAAAATCTAGCAGAAGTTACTAACCTTTGCCATCCAATCCATGATTTCTTGGACCCCACGGTGCCAAGACAATGCCACGAAATATACTTCCATCCTATTGCATGTGCTAAGAACAGCAGCTTCTTCTATATGGTTCAAATTACAAAGCTCTGCAATTGCATGAGGCCACTGTGCTTCTGGTATTGCGAGTTTTTCTCGCATTTCCACTGGTGCCGTGTGAACACTAAGACCAATAACTCCTATGCATATCCTCTCTTTCATGTATCCTGAAAGAGAGAGCTAATTCGGTTACAAAAGTATTGTTTATCCTTTTGCAAATAATTGGAATTGGTAATCTGTAATATATATCATTAGTGGTTTAAGCATTATTCAAACTATGTAAATAAACTAACTTATTTTGTAATATCACCTCAGAGGCAACTGTTTTGGTTGATTCTATTCAAGACAGCCTCATTATATTTCATCTGTATCTGTTCTCAATTTTGGCTGCTGAGAATCCCAGACTAAGATTATTACCATAATACCTCTCGATTAAGTTATTCAATTGTGCATTTGACTAAATTCCATTCAAAATCACACCTAGACACCACCAGACACCTCCTACCAAAATCAAATACAAAAGATTCAAACCAAAGGAAAATATACTCACGGTCAGCAGAGATTTTGAATTGCTCAAGTGCTTCAAGAGCTGCAGTTTTCTTTTCCACATCTAGTCCAACCTCACAGCGTACGTTTCTTAGAGAAAATCCCTTCTGGACTGCCACGTAGGCTGGCGCTCTGAGTCCTAATGAACTCTTGCGATCTACTCGAAAAGTGTTAAACTTTGTAGCACTGATGCTGGCCGTGCCTGTCTTTAGAGACGCCATTGATGCCTGAATTGGTTTTCAGTACGAGATGGAAATAAAAGGCCGCAACGACGGTGAGATTAAAAGAGAGAGAGAGATTGTTCGATTTTCGAAATATTGAATTGAGCTTCTCTGCTTCTCTCCTCGCCCCTGGGTTTCTAGATCGCAAATTTGCAATGTTTTCGTTTCTCTCCGCTTCTCCCTTTCCCGTTTCTGACCCCTTCCTGAAATGAACAGTCAGAACTCAGAAATCAGAAAAAGATGGAGTCAAAGGATGGTTTCCGCGTGGGGAGCCATACGCAGTGGTCTTTTCGTAGGTGGGAGTGGTTGCACGATAATTGATAAACTCCTATCATTCTTTGGCGCAATTATTTTTTTGGAAAATTTATTATTTTACACAATTTTTACTGGAAAAGTTGTTATGGATAATGGATTCTAATATGAGTACTGGAAGTATCACCGTTCAAATAAATAAATTTTTAAATTCAACTTTGGATATAATCTTACTACCATTACCATACCAAGGAAAGGAAACAGATTTTCGGGTCATGGGGGTTAAAACTCAAAAGTTTTTAATGGAATTTATTGTATTTACTTTAAATTATATAGCAAAATTGTATTAAAGTATGAACATTTTGAAATATAAAGGTCAATTGATCTCATTTATTTTGTGTGGATTGTTATTGACCACACTTAACTTATTTATATGAGGAGTTCAGATCTTATGAAGTAGTTCAAATTTTGAATTTAGATCCGAAATGATTGATTAAAATTCATACCAATTTAGTCAGAAGTGAAAGCTATGAATATCTTAATATTTTATATCTATGTCAAAAATTTTAAAATTTGAGTTACTTTAGAGGAATGAATTCCTCGTATGGGCCGGCCTTTGTTTCTGTTTCAAGATGTGAAAAGGATTGGTTAGGGAATATATTTCCGTCATTTATCTCAAATTAGTCAAAGTTATATTTGGGGGGCGTGCATCTTGCTGTTTCAAGTTAGAAGCAGTGGTCATAGAATCTTGATTTATGCAGTGCGTGTCGCCGTATCGGTAGTGCCAAGTGCCAACCACGTTTTATATGAGGGGTTTTAGTGGATCCGCTTTTAGATTTCATGCAATTTCTAATCCAAATTCCGTTTCACGGCGTTTTGACTTTAAAAAAACATCCTAAAAGATAGAGTTCAATTTATTTGTGTTGCGTACTTTGTACACCTACGTAAATTTTCACAATTACCAGAGGAGCTTGTAGTCAAAGATTCAAAATTTAAATATATTATTTATTTAATAACATTATCATTGTTATCAATTTTAGAGGAAAAATAAAAGTTATGATGTTAGCCAAATTTTTAGGTATGGACCTCATTGAAATCCAAATCAAAACTGGGTAAACTATCAGATTCTTTCTTAGAATGATACTTGAATCCAGTTGTAACTATTAATATTTTATTTTTCATATCAAACATTGATTTTTCTTGGAAAAAAACAAGTTTGATACGTCCTATCCCGAAGAGATTAAGTCGCAGTTTATCAAGACACATCCTATCTCGAGGGAGATTAGACCGTGCGAGTTCGGTAAGTATTTAATGCGTGTCTGGGTAAAACTGAGTATAGATCTGGTAGATACGTAACTCTATTTTTTATGTACTTTGTATTGTTGGATTGTGGACCTCGAGCTCAGTGAACTTCGGAGTATTTATATGCCTATAGGTCGGTTGTGACCTCGTACGAACAACCCGAATGGGTTTGTCGCATGGGCCGATAAGTCAATTGTGACTCCGTACGGCAGTCTCGAATGAGCTTGCCGATTGAGTATGTAAGTCAATTGTAACTCCGTACGGTAGTCCCCCAATGAACTTGTTGAAAAGGCTTGCGAACTGAATTTGACACTTGGTCAGTGATTTTATAAAACTTTTAGTACATGGTCCAATCAAAGTTAAATAATAGCCGTGAACTTTTTGAGTAAATGGAGATTTCGACTCAGCACGCAAGCATCCCCTCATAAATCATAATTTATAAATTTACGAATAAGCCCGCAAATAATTGAGTGAGATTAGGATAATATCCATCTTGGGCTGGGCCCGTGGGCTGGTCCAGGTTGGCCGTACTGTAAAGTTTAAACAAGTTAGCACATGTTTTTTAATACTAGCAGGCGTCTTCTTGGGAAATCGCGAGCACTCACTCCCGAAAATAAATCTGCTGTGATTCTCGGGGATCACAGGATCCTGCGATCCGATCTCAACTGTTGGTCTTTTTCGAGATACGTGCATGAAAATTTACTTTCTGAGAATATTTTCGAGATCCGCACACGAAAAAGTTTGAACCGTTAATCTCAAAATTTCAAGATCCTGAGATCCCTCTCAAAATCACAGCAGATTCGGACTCCTCACTCCCACGATCTCCACCTTTTAGCTAGAAAATTTCTAGTGTACTCATCAAAACTTTTAAAATAGTCAATTTTTCCATTAAAACATTTAAATTTTTTATTTTCCCGTTCTAAATTAAAATCCTTTCTTGTTTCCTTTTATGTTGATTAAATCTGAAATTTTAACTTTGATTTAACATTTGATTTTATTTTAAAAGTTGAATACTTATTTTGGCCCCATCTTCAAATGAACATATCCATTAAACTTGAATCTTTTTCACCCCAAAACTCCCAAGCTCGCGCCTCAGTGCTCCAGCATCTATACTGAGAGGTGCTCAATCCTTTCTCCCTTCGTCTCTCTTAGTGTGACTTCGATTAGAACATTGATTTATAAAACCAGAAAATAGTTACAATTAGACGATTGAGGTCTCCAAGTCAAATCTCTCTTTTGACCAGACAAAAGAGCTCTCATTTTTATAATTATATGGCATTATGCTCTGCTAAAATATTATAACGTAAAGAAAATTTAATAAAATAATTACAAAAGAAGAACGTCGTGCATTGATCAAATTTGAATGTTTTTACAAAAAGAGAACTTCCAGTATTAACTAGTTAACTGGTATACTCGTCCCCCATTAAGAAATAACTCTTGATAGGTTCAATTTCAAAAAACTTTGGATGGAAGAGACTGGACAAAGACTTTAGGCATTAGAGCAGTTCTTTGCATTTTTTTCTTCTTCGAATGTGTCATCATTGAGGTAGGGGCAAAATAGGTATTCAACTTTTAATATAAAATCAAATGTTAAATCAACATCAAAATTTCAGATTTAATCAACACAAGAAGAAATAAGAAAGGATTTTAATTTAGAATGGGGAAATAAAATATTTAAATGTTTTAATGAGAAAATTGACTATTTTAAAAGTTTCTATGAAAAGTAAATTCTTTCCCGTTTAAAAATTTCTTGCATATAAACAGAAACTACTTCAGATTTTCTGAGTGTAATAGACTATAATAAGTTGTTCTGTATCATTCATCAATATTTTTTTTTGGTGCAACTTGCAACTCACATGTTGTGGATGTCCCTATGACAAATGATAAATATGTATTCAATAATTTGATAGTTCATACTCCCTCCTCTGGATTAACAAGTAATGACAACAATCACAAGAGAAGGGTCTTTTTTGTTTGCAATGATGATTACTTGATGACATTTCTGAATTAACTATATCTTTTAAGTACATATTTATATTTTTGTGTAAACGCAACACAAACTCTTATCCATACACTATTCTTGACTATTAAATATTAACTTGTTCATACTCTACCCTTACCCATTAAGATAACTAGTATGAAACGAATAACGATAATTGCAAATAAATTAATAGCATATATAATTTAATTCACAATATAACAAATAAATAAATATATTAAATTCATCATGTAACTAACATAACAAAATATAAAAAAAATAGTTTTTTTTTGTCCATTTAATTTTTCATATTATTTTAAAAATATAAATTATTAGTTAAATGAAATGATAAAATATTATATAAATCAATTTTGTCATAAATTACTCATTAAAAGACTATAAAATGTTGAATAAATTAATTTTATGATAAATTACTAAATAAAAGAATTATATGAAATTTAATATAAATCAATCTAATTATAATAATAAAATGAGTAGATTAAAAATAAATTATTGGTTTTGTGATCCAATCTTACTCCACATCCTTATCTCTGTTTTTAAAGTCCGAACAATCAATTTAAACAGCTTAACATAATCTTCGTATTAAAATGTGCTGGGAGACCGAATTTTATATTTTTTGTAATGTTTTTATTATTTTTCTAAATAGGTACATAGTCACTGTTTTCAAATGATTCTGATCCTCCAAAATAGTAATTTTGTACTTATCTAAAATTAATTATAAAATTTTATAAAATATCATATTGTTTATTAAAAAAGACCTTGGGGTCTGGGCACCATAGTGACAAGATTCGTATTTAATTCGCGAATAATTCACGTATTAAATGTTTTTTTGACGTTACCGAACTGAACTCCGAATAAAATGCAGAAAAACGTATAATACGTTTTATTCGCGAATAAAACGCGAGCTGACGAATTATTCGCGATAAAAACGTGAAATATTTTCTTAATTTTTTTTCAAAAAAATATTTTTAGATTTTTTTTTGGTTTTTTTTTTTTTTTGTTCGTTGTTGTACCGAATTCCCGAATTATAAAGAATTTTTAATCCCGCCCGAACGAATATTGAGTTGTCACTGCGCTGGGCACCATGATTGATTTGAAAAGATATGATATTTTATTCTTCCGCTAGGACCACTGGACCAGTCTTCTATTTTCATTTTTCTTGCACGAAGCTTCTCTGATGCGACCATTCTCGTCTTCTTTACCAGTATAAAATATCACGTCTTCCCGCTACAGAATCGACAGACCCAATTAGAAGCCAATCGATAATGGAAATCCCGTGTCAGGAACGGTACAAAACAACTTGTTTCTTACCGTCCTTTGCAAAAGTTCAAAGAATTCCAAACTTAAGCGTGCATCAGTTTTAATTTTGGGTGCAATCCTTAATTCTTTCTTTATTGCTCTTTTTTCTGTACAGGATTGCAGTAGTGACTGGGGCTAATAAAGGGATTGGGCTAGAAATATGCAGACAACTGTTAGAAAGAGGTGTTACAGTGGTGTTAACAGCAAGAGACGAGACGAGGGGTAAAGCTGCTGTTAGCAAGCTAAATAATGGAGGGCCTAAAGATATAATCTTCCATCAGCTCGATGTGGCCGACCCAGTGAGCATTGCTTCACTGAAGGAATTCATCCAAAGCCAGTTCGGGAGGCTTGATATTCTGGTAATTTAACATCGCAAAGCTGTAATTTCAGGGTTTTTTTATAGATGAATATTGCAATTGTAGGTTTTTGTAGAACACTATTTCTGGCCTAGCAGCTATATGATTTTTTCTTCATATTGATGCCAAAAATCAGCCGGTAGGCAATGTGTTAATCTCCTGAGATGTTTTTTTAAATGCACTGCGGAATGCTGAATGTATTAAGGAGCAGTAAAATTAGAGTAGGGTGATTTTGAAATGTTTTTCTGTTCTTATAAATTGTCTTGGATTCTACTCAAAGAGAGCTCAATATTTAATTGCTATCAATTTAATAATTGTTGTGTTAATGTATGTATCAGGTCAACAATGCAGCAGTTTCAGGGATAGAACTGGAAGCACAATTTTTAAATGAGTTTAACAATAAGGTAAATAAACCTAATACTACCAATTTCACCCAACTAACAGGGAATATTCTTTGAAATAATAGGTCTAACATTCATGGGCTTTTATGGTATATTTATTTCGCATTTTCGAAAATTGTAATAAAAAATTATACAAATAAAATAACAAAAAATTATCAATGTGTCCTCATTATATGAAAATGGTTTATATAAAGTTTGCTAAAAAATGTACAACTTATTTGGTTCAATTTATCAAAAAAAGAAAAGAAAATTAGAAGGGAACTATTATATAATAAAGTGGTTTGATCAATTGCCAAACGATTTCAATTTGTGCCAAATTTGTTCAAGCCCTATCTTAATGAAGGAGAAGATATGTAAAATTGTAATTGCTTTTATTTGGACAGTTTTTTTATGTGTTTCACAAAGATGTGAATTGGATATACATACCATAAAAATGTCATATACCCAACTATAACTCTTACGGGAAAATTTTCAACTGTCCATCTAATGTCCAACACATCTATGTTGCAATTTGGTCCCTTAAAAATTGTATTTTTATATGTAGAAGGTATACATAATGTTCATATATGCTTAACTGATATACAAAGTGAGGCACTATTAGTACTTTTGCTGGGTTATGCGCAACAATTGTCTTTGCTGGGGCATGGGTGAAATTGCCCCTATATTTCTGTCTTATTCATACACACACACACACGTTTTTTGTTGTCCCCTTTTTTGTTCTGATAATTTTTTAATGCAGGAACATGACCTAAACAGTATCGTCCCTGCGATGATCCAGCATTATGAGAAGGCAAGAGAATGTATAGACATCAATTATTATGGAACAAAGAGAATGTGTGCCGCATTTATTCCGCTTCTTCAGCTTTCTAAATCTCCGAAGATTGTTAATTTGACTTCAAACTATGGACTGTTTCGAGTAAGAAAAACTATACACAAAAGGTTAAAAAAATGTACTTTCTTAAATTTCTAAATGTTAACAATATAGAGAGTTCTCAAACTATGCTTATAATTACTTCAGGTCATTCCCAGTGAAGCCATCAAAAGTGAATTGCGCGATGCTGATAATCTAACTGAGGAGAGGTTGGATGAAATTGTTTGCAGGTTTCTCAATGATTTCAAAACAGATAATGTAAAAGGTGATACTTGGCCTACTGACATATCTGCATACAAGGTCTCTAAAGTAGCCATTGCTGCCTACACAAGAATACTAGCAAGAAAACATACTGACTTGTGTATCAATTGCGTGCACCCAGGTTATGTGATAACAGACATAACCTGGAACACTGGACAATGTACTGTCGAAGAAGGTGCAAAGGGCCCAGTAATGTTGGCATTACTTCCTGATGGTTGCCCTTCTGGCCAGTACTACTATCAAACTGAATTATCATCCTTTGAGTGATTGATTGAAATAATGAAAGCTATTATAATACTGTTGGTTTTTATGATTTTTCTAGCGTGGTCCAAATCACACAGGAGTAGGGCTGCACAAAAAATTCGTAGTTCGTAATTTGATTCGAGTTTGATTTGAAAAAGTTCGTAAAAAATTCGATTCGAAATTGAGTTCGTTGGAAATTAATTCAAACCAAACTTAGTTTAAAATTAATTCAAACCAAACTCAAACTGGACCTAGTTCGTTCAAAATAGATTCGCAAACCAAATTTAGTTCGAAATTAACTCAAACGTGAACCGTTAATTTCCGTTGATAATGAACTTTAATATTTTATTTAGGATAATATTTGGGTTTGTAATAATTCTAAGACTTTGGTGATTGTTCTGTACTTCTATTGATATTTAAATTGTATTTTGAATATTTTGGATATTTGAAAACTTTGGTGATGTTGCTATTATTGGTTATTTGGGAAACTTTAGATTCTGTAATTGTACTGAACTTTGATTGATTGTACTAAAGGTTGGTGCTTGATATAAATTTTGGTATTTGTAATGAACTTTGATATAAACTTTGGTGTACTGTGTAATTAGAATTCAGAATGCCTGAGTTTTTATTGAAGTGCTGTAATTTCGAACTATGGCCCACCCATAAGTCATAACTCGTAAATCGTAACAAAGTTCATAAAAGTTTAAAATTGAGTTCGTAAAAAGTTCGATTCGAAATTGAGTTCGTTCGAAATTAATTTAAACCAAATTTAGTTCGAAATTAATTCAAATCAAATTCAAACTGGAGTAAGTTCAATTCAGTTCGATTCGTTTGCGGCCCTACATAGGAGAGAGCCAGAAAATTAAGATTGGGGGAGGAGGGGGGGTGAAAATTAAGTGTTATGTAACTTTATTTTATGCAGGAATTAATCATTAATGGTAGTAATTCTTGCAAAAATGAGAAATTTCAATTTATCGAGAGGAGGGTGGGAGGAGAGGCGCTTAGCCCTCCTTGTCATCTACAACTCTAGGACCAAAATTACTCGGCTTCTTGTCATATTTTTTTTTTATACAACTAGAAGAGGAGTCAGACTTTCAGACTATGGGGGTTAATTATATAAAATTTTTCTGTGGAGAATGGAGATTAACTTTGCAGTACAATGTTATTTTACTTTAAATTATATAGAACATTATACATAAATATAAAAAAGTTAAAAAAAAATAGAGATTAATTGACCTCCATTCTTCCTTCCTCCCCAAAGGCAGAACTCGACTTTGAGTATAGGAGGAGCTAATTGGATAAATATCATAATTAAAAATATTTTAATAAAAATCAAAATTTATATAACACAAGATAGTATGATTCTTCACTATTTGCTTTCTTTCACCTTGAAATAAGAGTTTAAAATCTTTCTTTTGACATAAATTTACCTGGATTCAAATTATATACAAAAATTTAAATAATATCTTCTATAATTTATTACACAAATCATTTTTATCATAATTCATTGTTTTACAAAAATAAAAATCTAAAAGACAATTTAGTATGAAAATAAAATATTTAATTAACCTTTATGTAAAAGTTACAACGAATACCAATTTAATAATTTGTAATAGTTGATGAATAAAAAACAAATCTCAGTTTCAAACAAAAATATATCACGTCCTTCACATCAATTTAAATTTCACCTTTATGATTTTAATTTTTTCTCTCTTCAGAAAACCTTTCAATCACTTTCTTTTTTTCTCTCCAATAATTTTCTTTTTTTTTTGGTAACAATGTCTTCTAAAATGGTTTAGGTGACCTCCAAAATGCTTAATAAAGACAATACTGCAATAGGCTCGGAAATGAAAAAACATGCCATCTTGCATTCAAACTCTTTAATTTTTTGTATTATCATAGAGGGGGCTGATATATATAAAATAAAAGTTTTAGTTCAATTTCTATATACTTATAATTTTTTTTTGAAAAGGTTGGAGGTGACTTAGCCACCCAAAAAACGAGAGACAGCGAGGAAGAGAATTGAAAAATGTAATCTTTATTTCATTCTTGATTGTGTAACTCTACAAATGAGCAAATAAATCTCTATATAAAGACAACAACTTAGTCTTCTAACTAATCTCTAATCACAGCTTTGCCACTAACTAATATGTTGCTTTTTAAACTAATTACATTGTTACCCTTTTCTCCTTTTCTAACTGTCTAATGTAACTAGCATAGCACTGTTGTGCACCAGTGCTATGTGTTTTTCTCCAACTAAGTAGCTGCTCCAATACTCTCCCCCCTGCAAGCTGAGTTGTGGGCACAAACAGTCAACTTGGAAGATAAGTGGCTGAATCATGGAGAGGCAAGTGGCTTTGTAAAAATATCCGCAATATGATCCTTGGATGAGATAAACCAAATTTGTAAGGATTTGTTAGCAACTCGTTCCCTTACAAAGTGGTAATCGATTTTTACGTGCTTTGTGCGAGCATGCGCCATAGGATTAGAGGCCAAAAAAGTAGCACCTATGTTGTCGCACCAAAGGTTTGGGGGAGAGGATAGTGTGACATGTAATTTGGCTAACAAAAACTGAAGCCAAACAAGTTCAGAACTGGTGATAGCCAGGGATTTGTACTTAGCTTCACTACTTGATCGAGCAACCGTAGGTTGCTTCTTTGAACCCCCAAAAAATAATATTAGCACCGAAGTAAACACAAAACCCAGAAATGGACTTGTGATCATCAATAGAGCCGGCCCAATCCGCGTCACAATAGGCATGGAGAGAGAGAGAGAAGTAGCCGACTGAGAGAGTAATTCCATGAGACAAGGTACCTTTTAGATAACGAAGAATTCGCTTTACCCGCTGTCCAATGAGTGGTCAAAGGTGATTGCATGAACTGTGACACTTTGTTAATCGCAAACGCGATGTCGGGTCGGTTTAGAGTATTGTCATTCACCCTCTTGGCAAGTTTAGATTTGGTAGTTAATAAATTGGTAGTTTTGTTATACTCCGGGGTGTACCCCTTTTCTGTTGTCTCTCATACATTAATTAAGTTGAGGTAATTGGTCATCAACCTTTTCCAGTAACTAAAGTTTTTGGTAGTGTTGGTTAGCATTGGGGTTCTCTAACATGTCTTGGGGTCATTTGTGCCATTTCTAGATCTAATATAAAGAATTCAAACTAAGTGTACCTTAATTTGAATTACCTGCTCTGATACCACTTGATGGTCCCTAACGGCACCTAGAGGGGGTGAATATGGTCCCTACATGCTCTGATACCACTTGCTTAGTTTAACTAATGTGTGTGTGAGTTATTCTTGGCAGAAACAAGAATAAACTTTAAACTAAGCAAGTGTACGTAAAGTAAATAGAAGAGTTAAGAGACACTTAACACGAGAGTTGTTTACGAAATTCGGCACTAACGTCTACATCTCCGGGAAGCCGAAACTTGGGGATTTCACTTGTCCATCTTGAACAGTTTTTGTTTGTTTCATTAACAATTTTGTTCATTGTTACCCTTGCTCTTCTTTCTTGGAGAGCCGAAACTTGAGAATTTCACTTGTCCGAAGCACATAGTTCTTAAAAACTAATTTTTCTCATAAATTCTTCTTTTGCATAAAACAAACTAAAGAAATGAGTAATGAGGAAGAAGAAGAGGACTGGTTATTCACAAAGAAAATGAAGGGACAAGAGCAAAAAATGTCATTTAATTTTTTTATTAGTATTAATTAGTTTTTAACCAGTATTCTAAATAGTGCACTATAGTAGCGCTATAGCGTTTTTGGAACCTAAACACTAAACTATGGCATCAAAATGCGCTAATTGAGCTACGGTAGCTATAGCGGTAATAGCGGTCCACTATAGCGCATAGTGTGTAGCGCAAATAGCGTGCGCTATGCATAATGAGTTTTTTTAGGCAATTTATATGAGCTTTAAATAACGACTCAAAAAAGTTAAATAAAAGTCCAAACCGAAATCAATTAAAAACTTTGTTGCTACAGATCTTTTAATTTGCCCAAACCGAGAAGGAAACCCTTGTCTAGGTTATTTTGAAATTTGAATAGAAAAAAAAAATAGATTATGTCATGAAACATGATGCTTAAGATATTTTGAATAGAAAAATATCGATAATTTATGATATTACTATGGATATTTTGAACTGCAATTTGGACTTTGTACTGGTTCAATATGAATATTATAATTTCTTAATTAATTTGATGTTATTTATTGTTCTATGAAATTTAGATAATGTTGATATCTAGTACAAATATATAATATAATTTTTGTAAAAAAAACGCTTTGTAGCATAGCTTCCGCTATAGCTACACTATTCGCTATAGTTTTTTTGTAGCCTTCCCACGCTATAAACGCTATTTAAAACATTGGTTTTTATAATTGATTAAATCACTACTAAATGAAAATATAACTAAAATGAATGGGTTTGAATGAGGAAATAATTCAATTTAATGTTTTGACAAGTAAATATCTAATTGATGAAGGACATATATTTAAATTTCTCAAAAAACAATTGCGAGCTAAACCTTGATCTTTTTTTAGCCACCCCCTCGGCCCCTCTCGTCTCTCATGACCAAAACGAATAGTTAGATTTGACTAAATAAAAATATCATCTGCAATCAAGCAAAATATCATCTGTCTTTTTTTTTTTCTACGAAGAAAATTCAAAATCGCAATTGCGTCACTGCTTGCCTGTATAAAAGACTTATTAAGCAAATTATATTACTGATGTGTCGACACATCACTGATTGGCGGTACCAGGTGTTGATAGAAATTAGCAAGTTCGCAATGGTTGATTCTAGGCTTGTAGATTATTTATCTAGGGATCAAGTTATAACAAATTTGAGTTACAATAACTATTTTTTCATTTTCAAAGTTCAAATTATCGATCCAAACAGTTCAACATGATTATTTAAATAAAATGTGCTTACAGATCAAAATTTTCATTTTTTTGAATTTTTTTTCTATTTATTAAGTAGTACAAAATTCAATGATCTGAATATGACAATTTTTTGTAAAATACTTAATAAATAGTAAAAAATTCAAAAAAATGTGAAATTTGAATTGTAAGCACATTTTATTGTGGAGATCATGTTGAACGGTTTAGATCGATAGTTTGGACTTTGAAAACAAAATAATTTCTTTTTTGTAATGTTATTGTAACTCAAATCTGTTGTAACTTGATCCCTCCTCGGTATATATATCATCTAAAAGCCTGGAATCAACCATTGCGAACTTGCTAATTTCTATCAACACCTGGAACCGCCATTCAGTGATGTGTCGACACATCAATAAGGTAATTTGCTTGATAAGTCTTTATACAGGCAAGCAGTGACGCAATTGCGATTTTGAATTTTCTTCGTAGAAAAAGACAGATTTTCTTTTTATCCGACCGTAGAGAACTTCCCACTGACGTCCCTTCCCCACTACTTGGGATTTTTTTTTTTTTTTAAAAACGTTGACGGTGGCTGTCAAGGTTGACTACTTGGAATATTACTGTCCCTGATCCTTCTGTGGTGAAAATTTCCTAAACATATCCAAAGTTTCATACTTGGGAGCAAGAATTTATTTGTCCTTCACTCCTCAACGGGCGTAAAATACTAAAATGGAATCAAACAAGAAGTATACGATTATTACTTAATTTCTACATCTCTCTCTGAAAAAAATATTAATTTGTTTGTAGCTGCTTCACAATATTAGTTTAACTCGTTTCAGGATTGCTGTGGTAACAGGAGGGAACAAAGGTATAGGACTGGAGATATGCAAGAAACTGGCTTCTAATGGAGTAGATGTTATTCTAACAGCAAGAGATGAGAAGAGAGGCAAGGAGGCAGTAGAGGAGATTACTAGAGATTATGGTCTGAAGAATATAATCTTTCATCAGCTGGATGTCACTGATCGTTCCGGCATTGAATCTTTAGCTGGTTTTGTCAAAAACCAGTTTGGAAAATTAGATATTCTGGTACACTGAATATGTTTATTTATAGGTGTATCCTGGACCTGAATAGTGGGAACAAATTAAATACTGTGCATTTACTAACAAATTGTGTCAACAGGTGAACAATGCAGCAATCGCAGGATTTGAGTTCACAAAGACAATCGATGAAAAGGTACATTAATAACAAATATGGTAATGAGAAACCATTTTTTTATTAGATTGCTTTTACTGGTATATGGATAGTAATTTTATATCATTTTTGTACAGCTTCCACAACAAGAGAGGGAGGCAATTCTCGAAAATAACCTAACAGAAAGCTACAAGAAAGCTGTTGATTGCTTTCAAACGAACTATTATGGAGTCAAGAACATGATGGAGGTTTTTATACCTCTTGTACAATTATCCAATTTTGGAAGAATAGTGAATGTCTCAACTAGACTGGCACAACTACAGGTAACTTTTTCAAATTACTAAGAGAACATGTTAACGCATGTAAATTTGAAATGCACCTGCTTCTACAGTTCTACTACTATTTTGGTGGTTTTTTTTTTCAGTTTCCATAATCATGATCAACACCACCACCATCACAATTACTAAACACACTCTTTTCATTACAGAATCTGAACAATGAAAAGCTCAGGAATGAACTTATGGATATTGATAACCTAACTGTGGAGCGGATTGAAGAGCTTGCAGAATCTTTCCTGAAATCTGCCAAAGACAATACATTTGGGAAAAATAAATGGACATCTCGATACCAGACATACAGTGTATCGAAGATTTTAATGAATGCCCACACAAGAGTTCTTGCAAAGAGTTGTCCCAGTGTAACCATTAATTGTGTGCATCCAGGCCACACCAAGACCGACTTCAATTTAAACACCGGGCATTTTACAGTGAGTGAAGGTGCTGAGGGCCCAGTGATGGTTGCTTTAGCTGAAGGAGGGCTCACTGGCCAGTTCTATGTTCAGACTCAAATCTCCACCTTTTAGCTAATAATATGAATTACGGTTTTTTGTTTGAGCTTTTGTTCTATATTCCTCTAGAAATGAGAAGTACTTGAATACGATAAGGTCTTTCCTTGAGCTTTTGTTCTGACTCAAATCTCCACTTTTTAGCTAATAATATTCTGTCCCTGTTAGGAACTTTTGGGATAATAAACAGAAACTATTTCATGTTTTTTGAGTGTAATTGACTACGTTAAGCTCTTTCATCTGGGAGACAGGGTCTATGGCTGCTGGCAAGGCATTTTCTGCATTATTCATGAAATTCCTTTGTTGTTGCAAATTGCAACCCACATGTTCTGGAAGTACCATCTATATCATTCTGGTACATATTTCTAGTTTTGTGTAAATACCCACAAACTCTCTTTTTTCTGTTTTTTTTTTTTTATTTCTGTTGGGCTTGAGTTGTGAGAGTTGAAGCCATTAAGATGTATATTTTTTTTATAAAAAAAAATTGGCATAATCACCAGTTTAAGTAGAAACTGCAGAATCCTTTAAATGTTATACTGGTACCAAATTCTGGTACTGTTTATGTTAAACTAAATCTTACTAGAACTGAACCTAACAGTTATCATGTTTGATTTGAGTACTACTGATCACATGATATATACTATTTGTGCCTCTGTCTGCGCACATGTGCTTTTTGTAAATCTCCATATTCCTTATATATATTATTATTTTTCCAATAGCATGGCATTTTGTTGACTAAAGGCATTAACAGTAATTTATGGATGGTTGAAGTAACAACTAATTTTAAGAAGTCTGAAAAGTTCTTTTTTAGCTACAAAATCGTAGCATACAATCAAGTGTTATTTACTCCAATAAAGATACACCAAATAAGTGAAATCCAAAATCCAAATGGGAAGGGGTAAAAAAAATCAGTATTCTTACAGTTTGAACATTGATTGGCGAGTATGAACCAGCAATGATCATGGAGAACCCAATAGACCAATAATTATCTAAAAAGCTGATTCACCTGCACAGTCAATGATCTGGTATGATAATTGTTGCGCAAACTAGGCCTCCACGGCTTCCTCTTGTGTAGGCTCTTGTGTAGCTTCTTGTGTAGGCTCTTGTGTGGCCTCTTGGTTAGTGTTTTTCTTAGTGGCATCAATGACATGGTTGTAGCTGCCTTTCTCCTTGAACAGCTGTTGAAAATGGATCTTGCAGTATAAAATTCCATGAAGCGCGGCATAGTTGGAAGTGTTCAGGATGCACCCTGAATGAGCGCATCGGAAACAGGTCTTGTGGTACGATTCGCCCTCCACAGTCAACTGATTGCATAATTGATAATTAATTGTTTTCTTAGCTCAGAAAGATAATTACTGTTTGCATAGAAAATATCCAGACGCTCCAATTAAGATGCACTTATCCATTATGATCGCGTTAAAGGATCAGCATAAATCTTGTAAGTGTATCCAACAAATAACTTAGTTAGATCGGAATATAGATAGCAAAAGTAATTATATACATACTGCACTGGTAATCCAAACTTAATCTGCTTTAATGGATCAACAGATAAACATTAAGAATTTGTTCTAACATGTTTAATATCTTCATATGGATCTTAGATTGTTTGGATACATTTAATGGGTAGTTGCATTTGGGAATAAACTCAAATCTGCAACCTGTTATTTATTTGATATATAGCATGTATAACTTCATACAGTTATTAGCAATAAAACAGATGATTTTATCAAGAAATGTGTCAGGAAGAGGGACTTGATGGTGTTTTCTTTTGTACCATGGAGAAAACAGTTTGATGCAAATCAAATCTCTTCTTAAGCCCATTAAGAAAATGGGTTTAATGTGTTTGATATCATGATATTTCTATTGGACTTAAGATCTAAATATAGGCCCCTTAATTGATATTAATAAATTAAATTATCAATAAATTATATGGAGTTTGGGTTTGGATTAATTCATTCCAAATTGATGATTGATGATATATAGCTCTAACCCTGGTCATGCACAATTTTACTAATCACACAAAAATTATTACTAGATTACCAATCAAGTTTTATTTGGTAGTTAATTAGATATTGTAAATTATTAGTGTATTACCTTTTCAAGGGGGTACACTGTCTTCTTGCAGGTGGCACATTTGTCCTGGGTCCCAGAGAACATCAAAGAGACTTTGCTTGGAGTTCTGGACTGTTTAATCACAATTTGTCAATTGAATGCATAAAATTCACAATTATACTATATATATATCGATGTCATATGCATGTACAAGTTACATACCAGATCACTTTGCTTCTCGCCCGATTTTGAACCTGTATTGAACACAATTAAACATGAACATTACAGATAAATTACATTTCAAAGAAGTACTAAATAATGAGTTTGTTGCATATGTGCCTGATTTCCCATAAAGCATGAAGAAACAACAGAAAATGTTTTTTTTTTTTTTTGTGAAATTAGGAATATTATGCACCTGCTGGAAATTTCTTAGTGAAGGAGCCTGTCTCCTTGAAAAGCTGCTCAAAGTGAGGCTTGCAATAAAGGACACCTTCCATGGAAGAGTAGCTACACATCTGTGAAAATTACCAAATACAAATTAAAGTTGGGGTTAAATTATTAAATTTACAAATTTTTTTCTTCTAAATTTCTACTCTTCGGGTTTATTGCATAAGTTTGATTACTATATGAATTTTGTGTAGCATGCAATTGGCAAGATAATCTGGACAAAGAGGCAAAAGTAGATTATAACGGCTATACTCCAGGATGTCACCAGAGTTGTATGTTTGATATTTTATTTTATTATTGAACTCTATATCTAAAAATTATGAAGACTGGTGTTGTTATTTTTATTAGCTAGGCACTTTTCTTCCTTGAATATTTTATGAAGTTAAATTCAAGGTAGGTCAGAATCCAACTTCACAAAATATGAAAATAAACTCTCACAACCAAAATGAATGAGAATAGCTCAGGAATATATCAGAAGCCAACCCAGTACCATACTGTATATGCCTAATATGAATAAATACTAAATTACTTAATACCATTATCAATTTCAATCTAAAAACAAAACAAATCATGATAATAATAATATGACAAACATACAGAGAGAGTCCCCTTGCAATGGCTGCACTTGAAGCATGTCTTATGATACGGGACACCATCGGCCGATAGGAGGTCAATGAAATGCACCGTCTTGTCACATGCCTTGCATTTATCCTGAGTCCCGCTGAAAGACATTGTCGATGATCAATTACACCGTTCCAAGTTTAAGCTATCAAAATTCAAAAGGATTTGCAGAGGGATCCGAGAAGGTATAATAAATAAGGTGGTGAATAAATGGGAGCAGGGGAGGAAATGTAGGAAGACCTGAGCTCCGAATTACAGAGACCACTGGTCAAATGCCTAGAATTAGAAATTATGAAATTTCAAAAAAAAAAAAAAAAAAAGGATAATTGGTCTTATTCTGGTACAGATTTGCGGATAGACTTAGAGATGGGCCAAATTGGGAATTGGGCTTCTTAGAACAAAATATGATCCAAGGTCTTGGTAAAGGATTATGTGATTTCATTTTGCCCAAATGTTGTAAAATGAAGTAAACACTATGCAGGCAGTTGACTACGGAAATGTGTTATTAACAAAAATCACAATTTACGAATTATAAACGATTGATCACTGTATAACGCATCTTGCTTCACAATTTACGAATTATAAACGATTGATCACTGTATAAATCAGCGCGGACCCCGCCAAACGCGTGCAAAAGAAAAGATTAAAAAAGTTCCTTTTTTGGTGCCGAACTGGGAAACTATTCAGTGTAGATAGGGATGTCAACAAAAACTCTTTTAACTGTTTATCTCAACTGTGCTGTATTTCATAAAACGGGCATAGACAATTTTTTAATTTAAAGAGTATGGGTATGGAAATGATAAAAAAGAATTGTTACCTCAGATACGGATAAGAGCTACTTTGTACCCGCTCTAATTGTCACACTCTTAATCCGGATGTGCAACAACATACTGCGTAACATAAGACATGAATCTTTTTTATACATTGCAAATAGTATCCATTATTATTTTTGCCACATTCCAATTTATTTACAGAAATTATCGACATTTTACAGTAGATGATGCTAGAGATACACTCTCTGCAACATATCACATACATAAACCCAAACCCCATATCTTTAGATGGCCATGCTGTCAATTTAACCCCAAAAGCGTTTTGTCTTCGTCTAACAAACCTATAAATCCCACACAAGAGGGAAACGGGTGAGAAATGATAAATTATTTTTTCAGTGTTGATTACCACTTAGATTATTGGATTCGAAAGAAATCCATATTCAGAATGAAATCTCCGCAGGAGAAACTAACAATTCATTCTATAATGACGAATTCAAATGCTCAATAACAATATCCAATTGAACAAAATAAATCAGAACTCTAAGGATCTTATTAGAATAAATGGTTTTGGGTCTAAATCTTTTAAACCATAAAAGTCTTGTAACGTTTGATTTCCAAACTTTACAATTTCTAGTCTGGTAACACGAACAGATACCATCCAACTTGCCGTTGCAGACACCATCCAACAACCCAGTCTGTCTTTTCACATAACATATATATGTCGTGTCATACTTATACTATTCTAACTATCCTGACAATTTGTTAACAAAAATAATACAAAAACAAGAGTGAGGCTACGGTACTATGCATAGCACGGATTGGGTCCGTGCTACGGCTTAATATTTGAGTTTTCAAAATTCTAACGGTCGATCCAAACCGTTCAACATGATTATAAAATGAATATGTACTTGCAAACCAAAGTTTACATTTTTTTAATTTTTTTTACCATTTTTTTATATAGGTAGAAAATCACTGTTTTTGGATGGTCCAGAATTTTCAGATCAAGTGATTTTCTACCTATCTAAAAAAATAGTAAAAAATTCGAAAAAATGTAAAATTTGGTTTGCAAGTACATATTCATTTTATAATCATGTTGAACGGTTCGGATCTACCGTTCGGATTTTGAAAACTCAAATATTAAGCCGTAGCATGGACCCAACCGTGCTATGCATAGTACCGTAGCCTCACTCCAAAAACAATATTACAATACTATCATTATCGGAAAGAAAATCAATGATAAGACAGTTACCACAGTTCATTAATCTTACAGTCATAATTCACATTTATTCAATATTCCCTACCCAACTGAAACTGGGTTCAGTTGGGGCCATTCACCATATGCGCATAAGGGTACTGGAGTAAAGTCTAGTAGTTAGCTAGATTTTACGATATATTAATCATTTTTCTCTACTATATGGAGGTTCAAGGATTACAATATTCAATATTCAATAAATTCAATCAGTGATCTCAATCAATCATTTGCAATAAGAATCAATCAATGGATAAACAATATCACCATGACGATCAACAGACTTACCTATAATTCCGTTTCAATTATATTGGGCTATGCATATGATGTAACAGTTCAATCAATGCAGTCAATCAAATATTCAAAATGCATAGCGAGTTACAATTTAATTTCTAGTCATGAATCTCAGACTAATCAAATAACCCTGCACCTGATATCGTAGGACAATCAAGTGAGGCCACCATCAGTCTGTTCTTCCTGAACTTTCTGTCCCATCTGTCTTTTTCGTAATATGCCTATATCAGAATAATATATATTCTGATCAATATTTATAACCATTAAGTTTAACAAAACAATTTAGGTATTACATATATTAGTGTTTTATTATTAATACTTTGTCAGAGTTTGAGTTATTCTCAATTAATTCTAATATCCTTAAACAATATTATTATTAAACTTTCAATTTAGAAACAATCATATTTTAATATGTGTAAATTCAATAGCTTTATTTTATCTTACTTTAGTTGTGCTCTTTTTTTTTTTTTTTTGTATTTCAACTCTGTTCAATCAAAAGTCCACATTAAGGTCTAATGCATAATAATTAAGTTCAAAGTTAACTGTCTACTTCCAATCCGATATTCAGATTTTAATCTTGCTCAAGGTCCTTTTTCTTTTTCATTCTCCTCTATTAATATCAACCGGCTCCCATTCATTCTTTCCTTTTTATTCAAATTCTAAGACCGGCCTTGTTTTTATTATGTTGCCATTAGGCAATTTAGTACCTCTGGCATGTTTAAATTATCAACATAGAAAATATTACAAATTAAACCTTTCACTTTATTTTTCTTGTACAGTTCAGTCCCTGTAACTTCATCAAACAACATACCAGTAATGCAAATAGAGTTGGTACCAGTAGTTAGAAAGTTTAAGGTGCTCAATGCCAATTCAGTAATATTTTAAAAAGGTAACCAACATGGAAAATAAACTAACTATACCTTGGTATAACATAATATCTAAGCTCAGTACCAACATAATTTGTAGGGTTTTGAGTTTTAAACCAAAATTGGAAATCCAATATTTCCAACAGCTTTGATACAGTTTGGAGGTCTTAAGCAGAGCCCACAAGAACAAACATGAAACTCAATAGCCAACAATGGCTAACGGGTTCAAACCTGGTAAAGAAAACAAAGGAAAAGGAAGATATTCAATCAATCAACTCGTTCAATCGATTCATAACACAAAAGGGTTTGCTTACTCATTTATATTTTCCTAAATCCAAGAGTCAAATTCTCACTTAAATTTCATTCCTTCCATTCTATAGCTGATCATATACTTCATATTTTTCATTATTCACTATAGTCCCTTTAAAATTAATTTACCAACTTAGGAAACTTTATCATTTAACCCACTAAATAGTGAACTATACCAAAACTGAAAATAAACATTGGTACTGAATGATACCAATGTCGAGAGATGCAAAATCATCAATTGATCAGTCTCGACCCGACATTTTTATTAATATCCAAAGTTAATTACAAATTAATAATTATACCCAGAATACCTGCGTTTTTTCAAATATGTCCAAACCGGTCATTTTCTAGTCAGTTTTCTCTCCCCAGAAACCGGCCAGAAACCTCTTTTTTTTTTTTTTTTTTTTTTTTTTTTAGAGACACTATGAAGAGCAAGATAATGAAATATAACACTTAAAATTTGAATTTTTTGTTTAAATTATTTGTTAGATTAGTTCTTTTGATTTATAATTAGCATATTTATACTAAAATATACTAGATTACTTGAAATTATGTTGAATTACACTATATTACATTAAATTACGCTAAATTATGTTAAATTACGCTCAAATACGGTAAATCCCGGTAAATTACTGTGTGTCTTCATAGTGATGTATAATTAGAAACTATTTTTTGTTTCTCTTTTATCTTCATAGTGATTTATAATTATAAACTATTTTTTTTTAAGAGACACTATGAAGAGCAAGATAATAAAATCTAATACTGAAAATTCGAATTTTTTGTTTAAATTATATTACTTCTTTGATGTATAATTAGTATATTTATACTAAAATACGCTAAATTACTTGAAATTATGTTTAATTACATTATATTACGTTAAATTGCGCTAAATTACATTAAATTACGCTAAATTACATATGAATAGGGACGATATCTTCACTGAAAAGGCAAAAAACGATGACGAAACTTCAAATGGCCATAAAACGACGCTCGGGTGTCCGATTTCAGCAAATGATCACTTTTCGAAAAGCTTGAAAAATACGCATGCGTCAGTGACCGCTACGCCGTTTTTTAAAATTCAGAATTTCCAAAAAACTAAGGAAGAGCCTCAAAACTTGAGTTGAAGTTTAAGATTAAGATTTTAATTTTTATTATTCAATCTAAGTAGTTTAGTAAATTAGTTATATAATGAACTTGTAGAATACTAATTTTTACTATTTTTGAAATTTGTTTTACTATTTTTTATGATTTATGAAAGATGACACAAAATCGGCCTAATTTAGCGTAATTTACCGTATTTTATTATAATTAGCGTAATTAACGTAATTTATCGTAATTCAACATAATTTAACATAATTTAGCGTAATTTAATGTAATATAGTGTAATTCAACATAATTTCAAGTAATCTAGTGTATTTAATATGCTACTTATAAATCAAAAGAAGTAATCTAATAAATAATTTAAACAAAAGATTCGAATTTTCAGTATTATATTTCATTATCTTGCTCTTCATAGTGTCTAAAAAAAAAATTGCCATTTTTGGAAAAAACCAGGTATTCTGGATATAATTATTAATTTGTAATTAACTTTGGATATTAATAAAAATGTCGGAGTCTCGGCTCTTTGGTTACAGTAGAAATCAGTACCAAAAATGCATCGGTACCAAGCTAAGGTTTAAACCCAATAAGGGAGACAATAAAAAGGAATAAGACTTTCAATCACTTGTTGAACTCAATTTACAGCAACATAGCACTTGCTTGCTCCATTTCTCCAAGGTTATAATTAGAACCGTAATCATGAGAGAGAAAAGCACAATCAAGAGAAAGAGAGGAAATTACCCAATAAGGCAATAACCGTATAGAGCTCCATGAGGGAGAGTACCATGACTAGTGATTCATATCTCAAGAGCATGACCAATAATAGAGAGAGAGAGAGACTCTCTGTTGCCTCACGAAGAGAGACAAGAGGAACAACAAAACAAAACAAAAAAACAGAGAGACGGTTCTCTCGGGAGAGAGATGAGGATTGGAGAAATGGGTCCCAGCAACTAGGGGGAGGCAACGAGCTGTGGCTCGGTTCGAGCTAGGTCCTAGCTCAGCTTGTTAATTCTAGACCGAACTACAGTCGACTGAGCTGAACCTAGGACATCTGAGGCTAAAACTTCAGCTTGAAATCGTGACAAGCCAGCTCGAGCTAACTCACAAGCTGACGAGCTGGCTCGCTGGGTCTGGATGGATTTTGTTTTAAGAAGAAAATAAATTCTACAAACTTTTTGGATAGAGCTGAACCGAGCTGGACCGAGCTGTACAGTATAAAATGCACACAAAGTCATACAAATTCAAATTGATGCCTAGCCAAGCTAGGCCCCAGCTTGAACTCGTTAATTATGGACCGAGCTAGTGACGAGTTGGCTCATTAACAACTCGGTCTAGTAACGAGCGAGCTGTTAGCAAGCGAGTCAGGTGCGAGTCACGATCGAGCCACGAGCTACGAGCTTTTTTGCCACCCCTAGGCAGCAACCCATTAAAACAATATATATTTTGCAATTTAACCTTTATATTTTGAAAATTTGCAAACTAGTCCAAAAATAATTACAAGAATATTATATACATGGGGAAATTTCACGTATACCCCTCAAAAACTTCAAATTACATATTTTCCCTTCTAAACTTTGAAATTATGTATTTCCCTCTCTAAACTTCAAAAACTCACAAATTTATCCATTTTATTGTCTTTTATATTAAAACTCATTCTAAAATTTTAAAATACCCATTTTATCCTTTATTAAAATCTTATAAGATATGAAGGGTTCCTCTACCGTCTAATCTGCACGCATCGCATTAAGATATGTGCAGATCGCTTCAATATTGGTGCTGATCTAGCATGCATGGATCTTAAAGCAATTCCGATGCGCGCATCACATTAAGATCTGTGCATGTTACTTCAATATGCGTGTGTTCGCATCAAGATTTGTGCCGATCTTGCACGCACATATCTAAAAGCAATTCGGATGGTAGATGAACTGTTCAGATTCAAATTTGAGTCTGATGGGCATTATATGTTTTTAATAAAGGGTAAAATGGGTATTTTATAAATTTAGAATGAGCTTTAATATAAAAGACAATAAAATTGGTAAATTTGTGAGTATTTGAAGTTTAGAGAGGGAAATACGTAATTTTAAACTGTAGAGGGGGGAATACATAATTTTAAAGTTTTT
Source organism: Carex parvula (assembly GCA_025461045.1). Lineage (NCBI taxonomy): Eukaryota > Viridiplantae > Streptophyta > Magnoliopsida > Poales > Cyperaceae > Carex > Carex parvula. Next base: position 303,173 of record JAJGRW010000468.1, read on the forward strand.
GACGGGTATACGTGAAATACCCCCTATATAGATTACGATTATTAATTCTATATTTTATCTCATATAGTTTCAATTTTTCTTGAAATTTTTTTTTTCTCATATGAATTGTATTTTATTTTCCGTTATTAATTTCATATTCTAATTTTACATAATGTTACACTAATGTATAGGATAATTAATAAATATTAAATTATATATGAAATATATTTATATGTATAACTATTTTTTTATTATTATTGTGATTAGATTGATTTATATAATATGTTATATAATTATATAATTAATAATTTATGATAAAATTGCTTTATCCAAAATTTTAAATAGTTTTTAATTAATAATTCAACATTTTATATCGGTTTTACTCAAGGTTATAAATAGCGATTATCGCGTCATCGCTTTTAAGTTCCGAAAAAGCTATAGCGCAGCTGTTGCGCATCTATAGCTAGCTATTTAAAACCTTGATAAAAGAAAAGCGGTTGATAGTATCATAGCTTTTAAGGTTCAAAAAAGCTATAACGCAGCTATTGTAGCTAGCTATTTAGAACCCTGATTTTACTTGATTAATAATTTATCATTTTTAAAATAATGAGATAAATTATAATTTTAAAATAACAGAACAAAACTATAATTTTTTATATGATACTATATGATACTACGTGTTTAATATATTTATTTATTTACAAAATTTTAAATTAAAGTATATACACTATCAATTAATTCGATAATTATCTATTATTCATTTCATTATCTGTTATTTCAACAAGTAAGGATAGAATCTCAACACATATAAGTAGGGTTGTAAACGGATATGGATGGATATCCGCTCCGAATCCGGATTTAAATGGATACGGATCTCGATAATTATTAAATACCTAGAAGAGATCCGGATTCGGATTTGGATACGGATAATAATACCTAAATAGAGTGGATATCCGAAACCCAATAAATACGGATCTCTACTACTAACCCATCTCGAACCCATTAAATTAAAGCGGACCCGCTAATGTAAAAGAATTTTTTTGGCCTTCAAGAGAATTCGAACCCTTGCGTTGTGGCATGAGGATTTTAGCCACCAAGCTTTAAACCACTACACCATAATATCTTTTGTTACTACTTCTTATATTTTGTTTATATATTATATCAATGGAATATCTCCCATCTTTTCAACATCAATCTCTTCATCAACTTACAATTATTCATTTATTTTCATATTTATATTTTATTAATTATTATTTATATCTTAAAATTCATATAACATTATTATCCGACAATTATTCGTTTTGTATCTGTATTCGAATCCGTATTCGTAGATTATCCGCTTCGTATCTGTATCCGCTTAAGATGAATTTGGTTTTACATTTTGACATCTGTTTACTATTCGTATCCGTATTCATATCTGCTCTTTAAAATGTGGATATGGATATGGTTTTACCACTATCCGCTCCGTATCTGCTCCATTTTCACCCCTACATGCATATAAGAGATGGGCTATGGCGAGTTGCGAAGTAAGGATCTTGTTTTACTTCACGCTCATATCTCCGTTTTCAAATACCAAACAGTTGATCCGAACCACTGAACATGATATCCATATTGAATTGTGCTTGGAGACCAAATTTTATATTTTTTTGAAAAAATTTTACTATTTTTTTAATAGGTCGAAAACCGTTGTTTTTCAATAGATTTTGGACCATAAAAATAGTTATTTTGAAATATTCTAAAAAAATAGTAAATAATTTTCAAAAAATATAAAATTTAGTCTCCTAGCACATTTCAATATGAAGATCATGTTGAGCGGTCTGAATGTCTCTTTGAATTTTCAATATAGAAAATATGAGCATGAAGTAAACAAAACTCTTACTTTACAACTCACCACAGCCCAACTCCACATATTATATAATAATATATAATATGAGTAATACTAATTTGATGCACATATGGATTTGAAAATATCTCCGCTAATTATGTATCGTAACCATTGAAACTCGTAAGTGCACACCGACGGAGCAAAATTCAAGTAGCTAGCTACAACAAGCGGATTAGACCGACTATAACTGTATTATATTCTCATATACATAGATATTTCTAACACATCATAATGTACAAAAATAAAATGCATGCCAACTACTCTGCAAACACGTTCCATTAAGTTATTATTAGAGATTATTATATCTCTTAAAAAAAGTATAACATCACTGATTGACAGGTTGTGATGCTGTGATGAAGTTGCACCGTTATGCCAATTAAATTTCCACATGTACATCGCCCAATTAATAAATAAAATGTGACGATCCACATGAAAATAATACCCAGTTGCATGGGAATACCTATTGAATTAATTTCATGATAGGTACATGTTTAAATTCATATCATTTCACGACTTCTGAGTCGATGAATCCTTGCGTTGACTATAAAAGTTAAAATGAGAAAAGAAAAAAAATCATATATTTGAACTGCCTTGATTTAGTAATTAAAAGGTAATGTTAAAATGTTATGTACGACTGAAATAATCCTTATAGGTTATTTAAAATTAGATTTTTATTTTATCTCATTTTTATCACACAAATAAAAATATCCACATAAATTTTACAAAAATCGCAGGAATAGAAACAGAAAAGTAGTACAGAAATTAACATTTGATGTGTTTTTTGTACCTGGCATTCATTAATATATTACAATAAAAATGGTCTTCAATGACCGGCATCAACAAAAACGGTCTTCAGTGACCTGGCACTCTATTAATATCGAATTGCATTTCAATTCAAATAATAGTACCTATTATAAGATACACTCTATTTATTCAGTCTAAATCTTATGTGAGTTCATGACAAAACCAAACTTCAGCCATAAGACTCCAAAATGGAAGATATCATACCAGAGTATGAACAAAAGGATTTGCGGTTTTATTGTTTTTATGAGATACATTAGGAAATCACCAGAATTAGGTCCTGCTGATCCAATACAAATGAACGGCGGATATTAAAAACTTTTTCTTCCTTTTTATGGTTAACTCGTTTGCTGAACTGAGATTATGCAGTAGTAAATACCCTTAAAGCATTCAATAAGATCATCTAGGTTTGAATCTTTTGAAATAGAGAAGCATTAACTCAAACTATTTGTTTTAGGTGAAAAAAATCGTGGGAGGACTCGACATTAAATAAAATTGTGCAATTAACCGAAGAAGGCCAATTAAACAAACCGAAGTTGCAAAGATGGCACTACTACAAAAACTGGCTTTGTACACTGCACATTGTACACGGATTTGGCAATTATATTAAAATCAGTGTACCAAATATGAGTCCAAAAGATCTGCACGATTTCTACACGGATAATTAGTTAATAATCAGTGTAGAATTATTAGAGAGAGCTACACGGTTTATTAGAAACCACAAATCCGTGTGTAAAGAAGTGGGTGTGCAAATAATTGAGAGAGCTACACGGTTTATAACTAAATATCCGTGTAGGAACATTACACACGGCTTTTTGATAATATAGCCGTGTAGAATTCTTATAATTGTACACGGATTTATAACTAAATAGCCGTGTAGAAATAGTTGGAGAGCTACACGGATTTATAACTAAATAGCCGTGTATAATAGTGTAGGGTTTTTATCTCTTCCCTTCCAGAGCGCCAGTTTTGATCAAGTCTTTTAGTTAATACATCTCGAACTGAGCTTTTTATTTCTGCGAATTGATCGAGGCCAGCAGCTGAGATCTGAGATCTTTGAATTAAGTTTGTATTTTCTCCTCTCCATCTTTCTAAGGTTAGTAATATGTATTTAAATCATTTTCTTCCTCTAATTTTCTGTTATTTAGGCTTATTTAATTAGGTCATTTCATGCATGCTTGAATTCTTAATTTTAGATGTAATTAATTAGTGTATTGTGGTCCAATAACCGACCTTTAGATGCTTTTAGGTCCATGCCCGTTCAAAATTAATCCAATAGGGATTAATTTTGGATAGTCCCCGTTTTGGGACTGCTCTTTGAATATTATGTCTCATTTAGGATGTGAACACATATTAGCGGGATTTAATTAGTATTTGAGAAAAGTTCGACAGTATTTTCCCTTATTGCTCCTACGAGTATGTGGTTCGTACGCATACTTGGGGAGTTAAGGGGAAATGCTGCCGAATTTTTCTCAAATACTAATTAAATCTCGCTAATATGTGTTCACATATGAGACATAATATTCAAAGAGTGGGTTAGGATTGTAAACCGGCCCTTTGTAAGCCCAAAATTTTGTACACGAAGGAGAATGTTGACCATGCATGATTAATTGATCAAATCATTTTTTTAATTTAATTTACAGATGGATCGAAGCTGGATGTATGAAATGCGACGTGACAGTGAAGAATATTTGGTTCGCGTTGATGAGTTTATAAAATTTGCTGAGAGTTATAGAGTGAAGAAAAAAGAAGAAGACATTTTATGTCCTTGTAAAGATTGTAAAAATTTATTAAGATTTTTGGACATCGAAGAAATTAGAGCTCATTTGATTTGTCGGGGATTTAAGAAGAGATATACATGTTGGTTCATGCATGGTGAGAAATTTGGGGAAAGTAGTAGTGCCAATAAAGATTGTAATCGTGAATTGAATGATGAGAATGTTGGAATTTCTGATAATTTTGAACTTGATTGGAACGAGGATTATGAGAGTGCCGAATATTCTGATATTAACGTCGAACCCGAAAATGACGATGATGAGATGGAGAGGAATTTTGATGAAAATGTAGAACACGAGTTTACTGAAAATTTGGAGGATATGTTACGTGATGTGGAAGATGAAATTAGTGATAAAAATTATGATAAATTTCAAATTTTGTCTAATGAATCCAAGAAGGCGTTGTATCCCGGGTGTACCAAATTTACAAAACTGTCAGCTGTGTTGAAATTATTAAACTTAAAAGCAGACAATGGTTGGAGCGATAAGAGTTTCACGTCCTTATTACAGCTTTTAGGAGAAATGCTCCCAGATAACAACGAGTTACCCGGTACAACATATCAGGCAAAGAAGTTGATATGTCCAATGGGGTTGAAGATCGAAAGAATACATGCATGTCCGAATGACTGTGTATTGTATCGTAACGAGTACGAGGCCATGCATGTCTGTCCTAAATGCGGTGTTTCACGATATAAACGTCGTAAGGACCAGGACACTGATGATTGTAACGAGGACACAAGTGGCCGACCTCCGGCTAAGGTGTTGTGGTATTTGCCGATAATACCGAGATTCAAACGGTTGTTTGCGAATTCCAAAGATGCAAAATTATTGCGCTGGCACGAAGAAGAGCGCAAAAATGACGGTAAACTAAGGCACCCGGCTGATTCTCCTCAATGGAGAAACATTGACAGACATTTCAAAGAATTTGGTTCTGAAACGAGGAACCTTAGGATTGTGGTGAGCTCAGATGGAATGAGTCCGTTTGGAAGTATGAGCAGTCGGCACAGTACTTGGCCTGTTCTTTTATGCATCTACAATCTTCCTCCTTGGTTGTGCATGAAACGCAGATATATAATGATGTCATTACTAATCCAAGGACCCAGACAACCCGGAAATGACATAGATGTATATCTCGCACCATTAATCGAGGACCTCCAAAAATTATGGCGTGATGGCGTCCCGGTGTGGGATGCGTATATGAAAGAGACCTTTAACTTGCGGGCCATGGTGTTTTGCACCGTAAATGATTTCCCCGCGTACGGGAATTTGTCGGGTTACACTTGTAAAGGAGCAAAAGCGTGCCCGATCTGTGAAGATGACACGCAGGTGCTGAGGTTGAAAAATTGTCAAAAGAATGTATTTATGGGGCATCGTAGGTTTCTTCCTATTAATCACCCATATCGTAAGAAGAAGATGGCATTCAACGGGAAAATTGAGCTTGGAGTGGCTCGTCATCCATTAGACGGGGAGAGTGTCTTCGAACGGATAAAAAACATTGATGTTGTTTTTGGAAAGTGCGCCAAAGCACTACCGAAGAATATTTGGAAAAAGAGGTCCATATTTTGGGAGCTACCGTACTGGAAATATTTAGAAGTGAGGCATTGCCTAGATGTCATGCATGTCGAAAAAAATGTCTGTGACAGTTTAATTGGTTTATTATTGAACATTCCGGGGAAGACGAAAGATGGTATTAAAGTGAGAAAAGACATGGTAGAGATGGGAATACGACCCGAGCTCGCACCGCAGGAGAAAGGGAAGCGCACATACCTACCCCCCGCACTGTGCACAATGTCAAAGAAAGAGAAAACAAGCTTCTGTGAATGCCTCAATGGTATAAAAGTCCCATCAGGATATTCTTCGAATATTAAGAAGTTGGTGTCGATGAAGGACTTGAAACTGGTCGGTCTGAAATCTCACGACTGTCATGTTTTACTGACACATATAATTCCGGTTGCAATTCGGGGAATTTTACCGAAGCACGTTCGTCAAACCATTACGAAGCTTTGTTCTTTCTTCAATGCAATAAATTCCAAAGTGATAGACCCTCTAAAATTGGACTCTTTGCAAAAGGAGGTCGTCGTTACTCTTTGCCAACTTGAGATGTATTTTCCGCCATCTTTTTTCGATGTCATGGTTCACCTTGTTGTTCATCTTGTGAGAGAAATTAAGATTTGTGGTCCCGTGTTCCTTCGGTATATGTATCCATTCGAGAGATACATGGGCATCTTGAAAAAATACGTAAGGAACCGACATCGACCCGAAGGCAGCATTATAGAAGGATATTCTACGGAGGAGGTGATTGATTTTTGCACCAACTACTTGACCGGTGTGGATCCTATTGGCGTTCCAAAATCTCGATACGAGGGAAGGCTCCAAGGAGTCGGGACAATTGGGTTGAGAGCCGTAGTTGCTGATCTAAATGAACTACAAAAGGCACATTTTATTGTACTACAACACATGACAGATGTTGCTCCCTATATAGATGAGCACATGACAATCCTTCGACAACAAAACTACACGAGGAGTCAGAAGTGGCTTACTAATGAGCATAATCGTTCTTTTATAGGATGGATGAAAGAAAGAGTGCAGTCACACCCCGTACCTGAAATTGTTAAACTGCTTGGCGAAGGACCCCAAATTGTTGTTAGAACATTCCAAGGATACGAGATTAACGGATATACATTTTATACTAAATCCCAGAGTGATAAGAGCACGATGCAAAACAGTGGGGTGACGTTGGTGGCGACCTCTCAAGAATTCAGTAGATCCGGAGATGGCCGGGCTGTAATAGCATCAAAGTCATATTATGGCGTTATTCAAGAAATTTGGGAGCTCATTTACAGTCCTCGCCTGAGCATTCCCGTGTTTCGGTGTCAATGGGTCGAAGACCGAGGTGTTAAAGTTGATAACGACGGGTTCACACTCGTTGATTTAAACAGGGTTGGGCATGTTGATGATCCGTTTATACTCGCCAAGCAAGCCACCCAAGTCTTTTATGCCACTGACCCGAGTGATGCCAGGTTGAGCGTCGTCCTATCCGGAAAAAGAAGGATTGTCAGGGTAGAAAATGTCGTCGATGAAGAAGAGTACGACCAGTTCGACGAAGTACCTCCATTTTGTACCGATGTGCAAACTGAGGTAGCAACACTTGAAGGGGTAGACGAAGCTGACTACATGCGGTCCGACCACAATGAAGGATTATGGGCCGAGGGTACTGTTCAAATAGTGGAAAAAAGGAGAAAAAGGAAAAAAAAAGCATAATGTGTAATATTTATTTTGTTTAAGACCGTGTAGCTTTTAATATTGCAACTTTAGCTTGTAATATATCAAATAAAAAAGGAAAAAAAGAGGAAAAAAAAGAAAAAAGCATAATGTAGTAATAGTATTATCAAATATTATCAAATATTATCAAATATTAGTTTAATGCTTATAATGAAGGATTATGTTTAATGCTTATAATATTATCAAATATTAGTATTAGTTTTTGAAAATATTAGTTAAAACATTTAATAATAAAATAAAATAAATATTAGTTAAAATATTAGTTTTCACTAAATATTAGTTAAAATATTTAATATTAGTTAAAATATTTAATATTAGTTAAAATATTTAATATTAGTTAAAACATTTAATATTAGTTAAAATATTTAAGGAAGGATTATGTTTAATGAAAATATTATGTTTAAAATATTATGTTCAACTTTATCAAACATTTAATATTAGTTAAAATAAATATTAGTTAATAGTTAAAATAAATATTAGTTTATGTTCAAAGCATTTTACTGAACTTGGGACCCGTTTGTCGGAACGATTTATACACGGACTTTTAGCTAATAGTCCGTGTAGAAATGGAGGAGAGCTACACGGACTATTAGCTAGATGTCCGTGTAGAAAGGTGATTTTGCACACGGATTTTTATGTACAACCGTGTAGAAAGGTGATTTGCACACGGACATTAACTTAACAGCCGTGTATAATGAGGAAACATTGGTTATTTCGAAATCCTTCTCTGCCAAAATTTTCATAAGTCCGAAAACCCTTCTCTGCCAAAAACCTCCCAAAGACACGAGCTCGATCTTCACCGCTCACCGCGCGCCTCACCGCCTCGCCGCCTCGCCGCCTCACCACCTCGGTCTCTCTCACCCGTGGTCTCTCTCTCTCTAACCCGTGGTCTCTCTCACCTAGGTTAGCGTCTCTCTATCTCGTTCTTTTTCTTATTGGGTTTGAACCCGTTAGCCAATTTTGTGCATTAGTCTTGAACCAGATTGAACTGAAAACAAATATAAACATTAGTCTTGAACCAGATTGATATAGGGTATTTTAGGGTATATATGTACATTAACTAGAAGAGATCTGATATGGTAAACCTCGTCAGTTTAAGCATTTGTCATAATGCATATTAGAAGTTGTCATCATCTTTCACATTAATGTTTCCGTTTCTAATTTAGAGATCTAAAATTTATTTTGGTAACATAATTTATGCATGTTTCATTTCTCATATTAAATAAGCACCGAGAGGACAATATATATTCAAGTTCACATTGTTGAAAAAATATATTTTTCCCCTATTTGTAATATTGGTTGCACATAGTTACAAAATGTTTTAGAATTAATACAGATATTTGTCAAGAATATTAGAAATGCTGTTTGAATTTTGTTTGAATAGTAATTGTACCTAATTACAAATATTTATCTTTATGTTTCTTTTTTAATATTAGAGATTGGGAATGTTGTTTGAATTGTACTTCTTTTTTAATTGTACTTCTTTTATCTAATTACAAATATTTATCTTTATGTTTCTTTTTAATATTTATCTTTATGTTTCTTTTTTAATTGTACTTCTTTTATCTATTTACGTAATATTTAGGTAATATTACATTTCTCATTCTTTTATCTATTTAGGTAATATTTTAGGTTATCTCTATTTTGTTCATTTATCCCTGCAAAAGACAAAATATGTAATAGACCATGTCGAATGTAGTAGACAAAATATGCAGTTCATTTATCTCTATTTTGTTAATTTATCTCTTTAATTTATCTCTTCAATTATTGGTCACTTAAGATTTGATCTTTAATTTCATGCAGAACCATGTCGAATGAGGATGAGTACTTCGATATGATGGAAGAAGAGGAGCAGCAAGCTACTGCCTCGTCAGAAAGAAGGAGAAGAGGGCCGACAATGTGCACGAGCACGTCCGAGCAGACCCATCAAGAAATCTGGTTCACAGAAGACGGGCGTGCGCAGGGACCAAAACGGCAGAAATACTCAAATTGGTGTACGAGCTTCGTGAGGCAAAATGCGAGTATCCTTGTTGAGAGATGGGATCATTTCGAGGATAAGGTGAAGAACGGGTGGTGGAACACGGTGAAGGTAAAGTGCCTAACAACTCTTCTCTTGAATTTTCACTTATGTATGATCTATACTTAAATACACTAAATTTTTGTGTCAATCAGGCTCAGTGGAACATCAAGAATGATGTTCCAAAGGATAAGACTTTGAAGATTATGAACAATGGTTGGAAGCAATACAAGAGCACGTTGAAGACGGAGTTCATGGAGAAAGGGAAAAATCCGGTCGGCTACTACAAATGGCTAAAACAAGAGGACTGGGATGCGTTTCAAGCTTTGAAGTCTACCGAAGAGTTCCAGGTATCTAACTCGTGCCAAATTTATGCTTATTCTTTCTCGATATGTACTTATCTTTCTAAAACTAACTGATCGTTATTGTCTTGTTTCTGTGAAGGCAAAGAGTGATAAAGGCAGGAGGACCGTTGCCTTTAACAAGTATCCACACCATCTAGGGTCAGGTGGTTACGAGGGTAAGTCGGCAGAATGGAGGAAAGTCCTGGACGCGAACAAGGATTCTGACTCACCCGTGGTTAGGATCCAAAATCCTAGGGGCAAAGATTGGGTCATGGGTAGAGCCGAGGTAACCGCTGACGGGAGGATAGTACTCCCAAAGGATTTGCAACCCGTGGCTCAAAGAATGGTAAGAGTCCTTTATACTTACTTTGTGACATTCATCCGAAAATTATAACTCCGAAAGTACATCAATTGTTCTTTTGCTTTAACTAATTCTTCTACTTGAACAGTTGGAAGTGGAGGAGGAGGTCAACTCGGGTGCCCGGAGTGTCGAACGACAAAATGATTCCTTGTCCGCAGCGCTCGAGAATCCAGAACACCCGGGTCGAGTAAGGGGTGTAGGGGTCTACAAGGGCTGGAAGGAGGTGTTCCGAGTGGAGGGAGAGAAACCTCGAAGAAAATCTCGTGCCAAGGTAAACAAAGACGAGATAGTTGCGCAGATACGCGCGGAGGTGAGCAAAGAGTACGACGCAAGGTTTGCTGAGATGGAAGCAATGTTGACACAAATTAGATCAGCAACTACGCAGCCATCCGAGCAACCACCTCCCATTTCGCCGGGAATTCGGCGAAGTAGTCAAGCATCCGGCACGTGGGGCGCCTTAGACGATTTGGATAATCTCAAGGTAATCAATACTTCTTCATAATCTATAGGTATTTAAAACCTGTTTGCAACCTTGTTGGACAATATCGCATCACTAGAATAAACAACTTTCCTATAAATTTGCAGGACCCCAGAGCATGCGACCTCGTCCTGCGGAATGGCAGTGTTTCTATGATCGTTGCTAAGGGCGTTGTACATCCACTCGCCAAAAGTGTACACAATACTCAGCTAAGACCCGACCATGCATGCGTGCAGGTTGAGTTAGTCGTGGATGGATGGCAGCGCGTACCCCTTCCTGTCCCTACCGACGACGCGGTTGTGCTTGATGACGCACGGATGTCATTTGTCCAATGGCCCAAGAGTCAGATTGTTTTGGATCAGGTAATTCATAAAAAAATTCATTTATTTTGTTACATTCAACTCATTCTTTTTGAAATACTAGAATAATACATCTATAACTTGATACAGACACGAGGAGATGATGTTACCGGTACGGCTCTCTCACCGGTACGTCAGGAGGTGGCTTGCGACGTCGCGCCTGACGCGCCACAATCACCGCCCCGTCCTATGGTCACAGAAGAAGAATACAGCCGTTTGCCCAATGATTTGCGCCTTCTCCACGACTACTTGATGACGGCGCCCGACGGCATGGAGGCTATCGTCATCCCTGTCCCACCTGGGATGTTTCTACACGAAGGCAGGGAGCTCCTGTTGTCGTTCAGAGACTTCAAGGACCTCTTCCACCACTCGTCATCCGACAAATGGCTCGATGTTTCACACATCACCATTTTCCTCATGTTAGTGATATTAAAATATTTTCATTATTGTATAGAACTCAAATATATATTCTAATTACAATATGATGAGTTTTCAGGAAGCTAGTCCGAAACTGTGATGAGATGGTTGAGCAGAAGAACTTGTGCATGTTTCTGGACCCCGAGAAAGTGAGTTCTACGGCAGCGACATATTATCCGGATATGGCTATCGAGTACATGTGTTCTGCGATGCATCGTGCTAAGGCGGAGGAGAAGAAATTCATTCTCATGTCATACCACGAGGGGTTAGTTCTAATCTTAACTTATTTGTTGTTTATATTTTAATTAAAGAATTGTATAAAGGAATTAAAAGTTAAACATAAAAAAATGAAATCACACCATCAATCATAGCAAATACTCGTGTGACTTTTATATGCTAAAGTACTATAATTCTTCTCCTCGATCCAACAGCAAACATTGGTACACGATTCTCATTGTGCCGTACTTAAGTGTGGGCATAATTATTGATTCTTGTAAGCCAAAAGGAAGGACCGCGGCTGCCAAGTGCAAAGTTATCTTGCCTTTTGTGAATAAGTAAGCAATAATAATTCTATAGGTTTGCATTTCTTTCAATCATATCAAATTATAAAATTGCTAATTACATTCACTTACTTTTGTAAGGGCTTTTGTGAAATATATTAAAGAGGGAGGATCAGATAGCACGGGCCCGGGCAAGAAAAGCAAGTTGAATTGGAAGTACATGTTGGTGAGCACACTTTATGAGTTAGAAATTTCATATCTTGTTAAAAAAATTATTGTCATTCTAACAAATGCCGCTAAATGTAAATTTCAGAGCCCGCAACAGAAGGAGGGTTGGGAATGCGCTTATTACACGATGATATTCATGTTTGACTTTGTCGAAAGAATACAATTCGAATTCCCAAAAGCGGTATGTACTTCATATGAATTTCCTATATAATAAGCAATTGATATCTACCTTTTCTGAAATACTAACTATTATCAAATTATAATTTTGTAGAATGTGACAAAGCAAGATCATTACACTTGGGCTCAGATCGACGATGTGCGGTGCATGTGGGCAAGGTGGTTTGCCATGGAATTTTGTAATCCTCGATATGGATTTGCATAGATTAATTTGTAATAAAAATATATTTCGAATGAATTTATTGCTATATGAATTTTGTATAAATTTAGTATATGAATTTCTTGCTAATTAATCTGTTTCGAATGAATATTTGTATTTCTGTTGAAAAAAATTGGCTAGCAAAGCTGGAGGCTAGCCCAAAAACAAAATATACAAAAAAAAAAAAAGGTATTTATACACGGCTATTTAACAGTTGTCCGTGTGCAATACTAATCATACACGGTTTTTTTGTTAAAAATCCGTGTATGATAGCCTTGCTGGAGGCGTAATAGAAAAAATCTAAAACTATTTGTACACGGATATTTACCAAAAGTCCGTGTATAATAGCTAAGAGAGCTACACGGACTTTTAATACAAAGCCGTGTAGAAAGAAGAATCGTACACGGTTATTTAGTTGATATCCGTGTAGCTCGCTAGGTCTTTGTACACGGTTAATTAGGGAATATCCGTGTAGAAATCATAATAATCACACACGGTCAAATATCCGTGTGTAGTTCCTGACCTATTCATACACCCTGGCTTTAAACACAGCAGGAAATCCGTGTAGCTCTTCCATTAATGTCCGTGTGTAATCTGTTTTTCTGTAGTAGTGTGGTTAGATGAGTTCGGAGAACACTATAGTATGGTGGTGGTTGCCCTGTCTTTGGTCGTTGCTCTCTTTTCTTTCTTTAATGAGATGTTTACGATAATTACAACAATTCATGGAACATACATTCTGTTGAGATCTATGCTTTGTATAATGTTTCTTTAATGAGATGTTCAAGTGGTCTCTGTGATTTTGGTAACCTACTGACGAACATTTAGTTTTTTCGTTTTTACAATTAATTTACGGGCACTACAAATTGGTGGTGTTATATTTGTTCAATGATTCATGTTCAATGGTTGTTATATTTGTTTGGTACATTTCGTATCAATTCGGGAAAAGAAAAATAACAAAAAAAAAAAAAATTACTCTTCTGCAACCGATTTTGGGCCCATTATCGACCGCCCAATCGGTCTCTGATGGTATTCCGCCACGTCAGCATATAGCATCAGCGACCGATCTCATCGGTCCCTATAGGGTCATCTGCGACTGGCGCCTTACCCTTCAGCGGCCGGTGACGTCAACGGAGAGGGCATCAGCGACGGAGCAACTGTGACCGACCCTTCTGCCACCGATTTCGGCCTTCTGCAGCCGGCGCACCCTTCTGCGACCGGCGCCTTACCCTTCTGTGACCGATTTGGCCGGTCGCAGAAGGGTTATCCTGCTATAGTGATAATTGTAAACTTGACAATCTTGTTAATAATTTTTAAATAAATTTGACATTTTTTTTAAAAATAGAAAAACAAATTATTGACATTTTATTATACTTTTAGATTGATCATGTGTATCAAACTTCATGTAATTAAGCGTTATTTGATATTTCTATTAAAGACCATTAATTAAATATTTTTTTGAACTAAAAAACATGTAATAAATAGCATCAATTATTATGTGTTTGATATACATAGTAAATCATATTTCAAATGTTGGATTTATAATTACAAATTATTTTTAATGATAGTCAAAATTGTCAAATCAATTCATCATCAACAGCTCTTATATATATGAGATTTGAATATATGTCTAGTAAGAGACTGCAATTTCATTCTATGTTCTCAGTTCCCAGACATTTTTCTGGGAAATGAAGGTCAAGGTACGGATGTTCCTCCTAAGCTAAGAGAACGGAAAAAAAAAAAATCATACGGATAATTGATCGCTCTTTGCTCGTCCTTTAAATATTCTTCATTAATGTAGAATGTATATCCATCTATTACAGATTGCACACTTTTTATTTCAATTTAGACATAATTATTGACTATTATTTTTTTTTTCCAAATATGTACATTTTTGTATTACTGATAAGTATTAGGCTATTACAGAATGCATAGGCTTGTTATTTTTAACTTATCATATAATTATTCAAAACAACCTTAAATACACACTAAGCTATACATCTACTATTGTTAAATGCACATTCAAGTTTTACTTGGCTAATGGCTATTCATTTGGTAACTAAAATGTTTTAAATATTTTGAATTGTGTTATTTAGTAATATTACATATAGTGACACCAGCTTCTTATTTTTTTAATAAAACGGTCCAGTAAAGTCTGGCCTCTAATTTTTTAATGCTTTTAAAATCGGACCTACGTACATTTCTTGAGGGGCGTGATCTCATCATTTGTATAATTTTGTGTGAAGTTTTTAATTTGTAGAATAAAATATGTTGCAACCAATTGCGCGTACAATAATTGCTCTAATAGAAAGGAGTTGATAACGTTGATGTTTTATGAGATCGGAGGATATCTGAGGATTTTTTTCAAAAAAACATAATTAAAAAAAAAAAAATTTACCAAACCAACATGATTATTTTTTTTTTTTTTTACAAAAATCATAAGAACCAAATTGTCAATTCGGTCCGCTTGATTTTTTTTTTTGGACCGAATTGGCAATTCGGTCCATGTTGATTTCACAAACTTTCATAGAAAACTTTGTTGCCTTTTGTGTAATGGCTAGGGACCGAATTGCCAGTTTGATCCAGAGTTTTTTTTAGTCCGGACCAAATTGGCAATTCGGTCTCAACTTTTTTTTTTTTTAGGTTTGGTTGAATTTCTCACTTATATATCATATATCATATCGGATGTAGGTCGAATTGAATTTGAATCCGAAAGACAATTAAATAGGAAAATTTTACATTGTGCTCTTTTTTTTCAAAATATAGAACAAAATACCCTCATCTCAAAATTCTTAACAAAATGGCGTTGTGGACTCCACTTTTCTCCTCTCTTCCCTTCCCTCCCACTTCTCCCTATTTGCTTTTCTTTATTCTTTGTTTAAATAGAAAAATACAACTATAATTTCATTCACGTTTTGAATTATTTTTATCTTTTTTTGTGTATAACTGATTAGAATTAAAAATTGTAGCGTAAAATTTTATTTGCTTAAATTAAAAAAAACATAATATTCTGAAATTTTTATTTTTAACATTTTAAATAAATTAATTAATAAAATAACCATCGTTTCTGATCAATTCTATATTTAACACGGCCGCAGAACACCGGAGCGGACCCATTTGGGGGAGGCCGCAGAATGCCGGAGTGGAACCGGGTCCGCAGAATACCGGAGCGGAACCGGGTCCGCAGAATACCGGAGCGGACCCTATTTTTTTTTTTTATCTGATTATGAAGTTGATTATGATTTTGTTTTGGAAATTTTTATCAAGTTTGTACTGGAAGTTGTGTGTACTTATGTTTGAAATTGTTGTTCGTCGTTTAATCTGAAATTGTTGTTCGTCGTTTGTTTGATCAAAAGAAACATTACAATAGAACAATGAGCCATATAATTAACCGAAAATACGTCTAATTAACCGAAAATAAACAACAGTTTTACAAGTACAAATACGTCTAATTAACCGAAAATAAACAACAGTTTTACAAGTACAATTAAAAAAGCAACATTAACTCTCAATCTCGTGCAGCTCGAGCAGCTCTGTTTTGTCTTTCTTGCGTATCTCGGCCGGCTTGGTGTCCTCTTCTCCTATTATGTAGAACGTCCATCCACATCGGAATTCTGTCGTGCTGTCTTCTGCCAACAGAAATATTTTTTTTCTCTGGATAAGGATCGGGCCATCACGTGGAGGCCATTCCGACTGATTTTCATACACATGCCATTGTGCGCTCCATGTGTTGATCAGTGTATGGATGTGATAGTATTGACTTACAAAGACGCCAGGGTCGATGCCTCGGAGACGACACACGGACAGAACATAAGAGCACGGTATTCTCTCCAATTGAGGCTTCTGGCACGTGCAAGTTACCGTGTGATCATCCCCGATTATCACCGTGTATTTGTAATTGGCCTTGGTATACCGACCAGAATCGTCAGGTATGAAAGCGTGAACTCTCTCCTGTGTGGCGGTTACCTCGAACTCGTTGTTGTTTCCAAAGCCCCCCAGCGTCTTCATTTTATCGGACCTCTCGAACCGTTTGTTGATCAGCTAGGAAAAATTAAAAAATAATGAAGAAGTCAGATATTTTTTTTAACAAACTTCATTAAAATTTATGAAGAAATAACTACAAATAAAAGTACCTTATGCACACGACACGAGAATTGCTGACCTTGACTAACTTCCCATTCCGCTTTGGCCCTCCTTTGCGCAAACCATGTCATACATTTGTAAAATGTGTCTTCAATTATTGCTGCAACCGGTAGCCTACGAGAGGACTTGAAGACCTTATTAAGCGACTCGGACCCGTTTGTAGTCATGATGCCCCAACGGTAACCACCATCCAGTGCTTGGAATATCTTCCATGGTTTGGGGCACTCGTTCTCATCTTGATCCAAATATTTACCCACACCGTCCAGCCAATTGAGGGCAATGTCACATGCCTGCCCCATTGCTTGCATTCCTTGCTCGTACCTCCTCATCTTTCTCTTAGCCACACATATTGTAAAAAAACGGATTGCCTTATCACTGCAACCGTTCTTCTTCATGTTCTCGGCTATGTGAGTAGCACAAAGACGGTGAACACATTGATCCTCATCCTCCTCGTTCCACCCCATATCATCTTGTCTGAACACCTTCTTGATACCCTTTCCCCTATCAGTGATGACACACATGAATCTGGAGCGGATTACATTGATCCTCAACCATTTCATGAACCAGGCACAATCGTCATAACTCTCTGATTCTACCAGTGAAAAAGCCAACGGGAGGAGCTGATTTTCAGCATCGTACCCGGTTGCAATCAACAGCTTGCCTGTGGTAAAATAAATTTTGTAAGAGCCGAAATCAACTAAAAAAAATAAAGTGAAGACAATCAAATTAGTTACCTTTATACCGGCCTGACAGGAAACATGCATCAACTGTGATGACCGGTCTGATATGTTGAAAAGCAGCTATGCACGGTCCAAATGCCTAAGCCGCCCTATGAAAATACCTCCATGGTCCAGGTTCACCAGTGGGATATGAGGTCACCTCAAACAATGTTTCTGTCAATAAATTTTAAAAAATAAGTTCAATTTTTGATTGATAATGAAATGACGTAAAAATTGAAGGAACAATGTAGTACCTGGGTTGCTTCTTTTCATTGCCTCCAATAATGGAACTACAAGAGCGTATGACCCCTCCCAACTGCCAAATTGACGGGCTATTGCCAACTCACGGCCACGCCATAATTTGTTGTACGCCGGTATCTGACCGTTGTACCTTTCAGCAACAGCAATTCGGACAGCCTGAATACTCAAGTCGACATCGTTCCTCATGTGAGCGGATATACACTCGGCAACCATAGCAACTGACAACTGGGCGTGATCTGTTCTTGTCGCATCCGCGTGGCATGAATGTTGTGTTGGGCATTTGGAGACACGCCATTGTGGTCCATAACCGGTGGCCCTTGCGAGTATGTACCACCCACAGTAACTGTCATTGCACTTGAACCTCATTCTTGTGCGGTTACTGTGCGTAGGTATTAACTCTTTGTTGCAAAGGATGTGAAACTTGGCAATTGCGCTCTTCATTTCCTCTTTTGAGTCATATGTTTGTCCCTCGGACAATTCATTCTCAAAATCTGCCCTACTTCCAAACAAACCGAATTGGCTTCCATAAATCCTGATGTGTCGTTGAAAGCATGAATCGGGTGCTGAAACCCGCGATCCATTATCTGAAACCCGCTATCCATCTTGAATTTCCTTGATAGTCCGAGCACAGGCCCGGAATCTTCCTGGTCAGAATAATCGCTCATACCCTCAGGATCAATATGACCCCAATTTTCCTCTGCCTCTAGTATTTCCGGATCCACTTCTTCATCAGATTCATCCGGATTACAAGTTTGACCCCAATGAGCGGTCCGACTAGATGAAGGCTGGTCAGTCTGGAATGGGGCCCGACGGGAGGGTCGGTCCCTCTGAACTGGGGCCCGACTACTGGACGGTTGGTCAATTTGGACAGGGGATGGACTAGAGCCGGATGAGTTACCCCGACTACGACCCTGGATTAACCTCTGAACTGGGTTCGAACGCCGGGCTCTGGTAACCTCCACATATAGGTCAATTATCTTGTATGCACCCCC
The DNA here is from genome assembly GCA_025461045.1 of Carex parvula. Lineage (NCBI taxonomy): Eukaryota > Viridiplantae > Streptophyta > Magnoliopsida > Poales > Cyperaceae > Carex > Carex parvula. The sequence continues at coordinate 322,087 of JAJGRW010000468.1, forward strand.
AGAAAAACTCATGGTTTGGTTATACAATACCTGCCAGACTCCCTCATTCTGAATTGGAAATAGTTGGAACCAGGTTTGTGCCGAACTAGTCGGCATGCTAATTTTGGCATCAATTTTAAGGTCATACTGACCCTGATCCAACCCCAAATTCCCACATATACTTGATTTAAGTCCCAAATAATCCGTACCTGGCAATACCGGGATCACAGTAACGGGTCCAATACTGTAGTAAACCCCATTAGGACCTGTTAATACATCCCCACCAGTGTAGATGGATACCATAAGAGCCATTTTTCAATTCAATACAGAAGAAACCTACAATTAAAAATTAACTAAATTAATTAATTTAAATTAATTATTCTAATTAAATTATTGCTAAATTAATTATTCTAATTAAATTATTAATCTACTGAAATAAAAATAAAAAATTTAAAAGAAGAGAGAAAAAACTTACAGATCAGAGCTAACTCAGGAGAGAGAAGGTGTGAGAGTGTGGAATGAAATGTTGCTGTCATTTTCGGGATATAAAGACTAGGGTCCGCTCCGGTATTCTGCGGACCCGGGTCCGCTCTGGCATTCTGCGGCCCCATATGGGGGTCCGTTCCGGCATGCTGCGGCCTCCCCCAAATGGGGCCGCTCCGGTGTTCTGCGGCCGTGTTAAATATAGAATTGACCAGAAACGATGGTTATTTAATTAATTAATTTATTTAAAATGTTAAAAATAAAAATTTCAGCATAATATTAGCTTATACGTGGAATCTTTCCAACATATAGATCATTTTAAAAATTATTAAAATACATAGTATTAACTTATTTTATAAAATATTTTTAATTTACATATTTTTTAACAGACATTCTATCTAGTTTATTCGTTTTAAAATTTCATATTCTTATTTTTAACAATTATAAGAATTTTATCACATCACATGTTAAGAACAATTTAAATTAGGATTGGTCAATTGAAATAATAATTTGATAAATTAGATTCTTTAATGAAATAATAATGTGGTCAATTGAAATTTTAAAACGAATAAACTAGATAGAATTTTAGCCGGATCACTTTTTTTTATCTCCCTATTAGATGAAATTTGATTTATTCTATTTCATTTTCAATTTTTTGGCACAACCTAGCGAGTAAGAATTACACATGTAAATGTTTTCTTAACTAAATTTACAATAGCATAACCCTATAAAAAAAAAAAAAAAACAAAGTTGGGACCGAATTGCCAATTCGGTCCAAAAAAAAAAAAAACCAAGCGAACTGAATTGGCAATTCGGTTCTTATGGATTTTGTAAAAAAAAAAGTAATCATGTTGGTTTGGTAAAAATACTTTTTTTTAATTATGTTTTTAAACAAAATTCCATATCTGATGGGAATTGAATTTACTTTGATGGACTTCAGTTGGAATTCATCCGATCTGCTTTAAAATCTGTGTACACAAAAATTAATACTAACACGCGCGAATGTTAGAAAAAGTGTACGGATCTTAAAACAGATCAGACAATCCTGAAACTCATCGAACCTACTCCGAAATCATGTTTTATTAAGTAGTTGGACTTTGAGTTTTCTTACTTTAGTTAAAAACGAAGAGGAATAAAAAAGTTTCACTATGACAAACATAAAATTAAAGGAAAAAAAAAACAAATATAATAAATGCAATATAAAAAGGTATAAAAGCCGACCTACAACAGTAACAAAATATTATATGTGTGGGTTTATTTAACTAATATTTATTTCTGACGTAATTGACATTTTTTTAAGCCCGTTTGATGTTAACATCATTTAATTGTCAATTAAACGTCTTGTTCTATTTTATATTCGTGTCACTTATTCTTTATTTTTATCAAGAGGAAGTCCATGGATGAATTTGTCTTGTTCACTTGAGCATTGAATTAATTTATTCTAATCATAATTATAGACTAAGATCACATCATGACCGACAAAATGTATAATTTTTTAGATTGTTAGGCACCCAAAATTAATCCCCTGTAAATTTATAAAGCATACAAACGCACAAAATACCAATTTGAAGCCTGTGTACATCCGGTTTACAACAAATTAACAAAGAGCACAAATTAAATTCAACATTAAAACTACTGACTCAAATTCTTATGAATTCATAATATTAGGCTGATTCTCCCTCAGTTTGTTACTTTTTGCAAAGCTAGCAAAACCCCATACACATCCACTATAGTCCAATCAGCTTGATCCTCATCTGAGACAAGAGCGACATTATTAATTGTTAGGTAGCACCTCATGGATCTCTCATTTGAAAAATTATTTTTATGATTATTGTTGTATATTACTAACTATACTTAAAGTATTTAATTGTTTAAAAAATTTAATTTCTGACATATAAATTATGAAAATAATATTATTGACAAATAATTTCACTTCTAATTTGAAAAAAAAAATATATCTATTTTAAAAACAATATTTCTGATTTTATTTTTCTATATTTTTTACTGACTAAACAGGTTTACTATCAAAAAAAAAAAGATCAGTCAGACAACGGGCGTTGTGCAAAACGACATCCTTACTATTTTCCGAGATTTTCCAAAAATAACATTGTTATTTATTTTATTTTATTAATTAAAATGCTACAGAAAAAATAGGGTCTCTCATGTCCAGAAAATAAAAGAAGTATTAGAGCTGCAATACTTTGACAATCTTAGAAGAGTGAGCCTATGATGCTATGCATAGCAAGGATTGCTAGTTTACTACGGCTCAATATGGTACTTTTTAAAATCCAAACGGTCGATCCAACCGTTCAATGTGATAACCATATGAATATGTACTTGCAAACTAAATTTTATATTTTTTCAAATTTTTTTACTATTTTTTTGGATAGGTAGAATTTTGATGGTCCAGAATTTTCAGAAAACACTGATTTTTCTACCTATCTAAAAAATAGTAAAAAAATTCGAAAAAATATAAAATTTAGTTTGCAAGTACATATTCATATGATTATCACATTGAATGGTTGGATCGACCGTTAGGATTTTAAAAAGTACCATATTGAGCCGTAGTACACTAGCCATCCGTGCTATGCATCCATAGGCTCACTCATCTTAGAATGTCCTTCTACAAATGTATCTCTCTAGGCTATTTAATTCAAACCACATAATCTAACAGAAAACACAGAATAAAAGCTTTCCCCAATTCTAACATCTCTTGAAGGTTGAAACAACTTTTCAATAATAACCCAGAGCCACTTTCTTTTTACTAAATTCACAATGAGATGATAAACGGTATCTTTCTTCTAAACAAAATAAACACAAGTAATTAATTTCAATCCCAGGCCCTCCTTTTCTTCTAAGTTTTCATAATTATTTCACGTCAATATGGTTAAATAAAGTTATATATATTTTTTAGAAAATTTTGCACTTATAGATAGATCTAAAAAGATATGTTTTATTAGAAGTCACTCAACTATACCCTAGCTATAATATTTTTTTATATTTGATTTTGATTTATCAATTTTAATCAATAACTTAATTAAATTATTTTTTTATCTAAAGTTTAATCACACAAATTATAAAGTGATTCATAAAATCATTGAATCTGTTCAACTAACTCTATTTGTCAAAATAAGTTTTTTATACGATGTTTTTAGGTTAATTAATTATATAGCTTTTGAAACCTTCAATTTTTTTTTTTTTTTTTGCAGATCAATACTTATATATATTTATGAAAACTATGAGATCAGAAATTAGGTATTTAAAAATTTAGTTTATAGTTTTTGATAATTTGAATTTGAACAGGAGCCAGTAATTCAATAATAAAGAAAATTAAAGTTCGGTTATAAAATCACATAAATTATAATTGAGTTGCCAAATAAGTAAGTGTTATGAATATAACAGTGGATGGTCCATTCATTTTGTAACTTCCAATATTAATCCTCATTCACTTCTCCACTATCCCACTACTATTGAAATTCATATCCCACTACTATTTGGAATTTATTTTCTTATTTATTATTGTAATGACTTTTCATTTACAACTTGTAGCCTATAAATAGAGGCATTCTAATCTTGTATTTTACACATGAGAAATATATGAATAAAGAGATTGCCATCTTTTATGTGTTCTCTTTATCTTGTTTATGTTTGTTTGTCTTTATTTTATAACACGTTATCAGCACGAGAGCTCTACTAGTTGAAGATTCGAGATAACTTTGATATATCTTATTTCAATTTCATTTAAATAAATAATCCTTATAATAAGTAATTGTTAAATGGAATAAGTTATCAATTATATGAAGTGCAATTTTTTTTTTATCTTCTTGAAGAAGATTTAAATGATGTACAATATTAATATAAAATTTCAATAAATCTTTCTGAAGAAGATTTATATGATATGCAAATTTTATATTGAGAAGATTTTAACAATGTTTATATAATGTGCAATTTTTTCTAGTGATTTAATCTTTCTGACGAAGATTTCAAGAAATATTAAGTTCTTCCTGAAGAAGATTTCAAGAATATTTGAAGAAGATTTTAAGAAATATTTTGAGTCGATTTATTGTCTTCTTATGATTGAACAAAATAATGAATTGTTGATAAAAAATCATGAATTTTGTCCAACTAATTTTACTCCATTCCCAGAAGCGAATGTTGCAACATATAATATTGATCATTCTAAAAACACATCTTTTCACCCGAAGTGGAAAATAATAAAGAAAAAATGAACCGTGAAGAATTATTAAAAGGATAACTCCGATTTAGAATTGTAATTCCATTTTAGAATTATACGGTGACTAATTTCAAAGTCATATTTTGTTATTTGATCTAAAATAATGAGTTAGAAATATGTTTTTTATTTCTCCAATAATCAAAACATTGAACTCTAAAATCAATTTAATATTGATTAGATTGAAAATAGACATTGCATTTTCTGATTAGACAAGTGGGAATGTTCCTTGATAATCTACAATACTTATATTCTCTATTCATTTTAATATATACGGTGATTATCAATTGAATTAAAGAGACATTATTATATACAAAAACAGATCATCTCTTGTATAAAACAAAATCGATTGGAAATATATTTTAATATATATTTTCTTACCTTTACTTTAATAAGGTATTTGGTTCTTATATTATATTTCAAATTCTCTGATAAAAATAACGAACCAACGGTAGTTGGTAAAGTGAATTAGTGTTTCTTTTGTAATATATGATTATTTTATTTTTCATCAAAGACCCTGAAAGATTATTTGCCGATGATCATAAATTTATTTTTATTATAAAGAAGTTCTATTACTAAATATTTAGCAATAATTTTATTCTTCTTTTTCAATAAATAAATAAATTATAAATCTAATTGGTTGATTTAAAATTAATATAATCAGATTTTGATTTACTAAAATCACATAGTATTTTAGTGAGAAATCTAGAATGTCTAGTAAGAAATCAAATTTTGATTTCGGTTAAAATTGATATCAAAATAATAAGGACAAATAAGAGATTTTTTTTATTTTCTTTCTTTATACAACTGTTGGGATCTAAAGTTTTATTATTAATAATGAAAAAAATGAGAAAGATAAAAGTTGGCAGAATAGTGAATTCCTGCTTTCATTGAGGTTGTAAAAGTCGTTAGTCGCGTACCTGTCGTACGCCGACGTACCTGTAGTACGACGAAATATCATGTTAATCTATATAAAGCATAAAAAAATAAGGAGAAAATAGATCGAGACAAATATTGTTTATGAAGATGATCTTGAGAAGAAACTAAAATTTAATCACTTGAGTAATGATGATAGTAATAAATAAATTAATAAAAATAATTATTTCATTTATTGTTGAAGTAATGTTTACGGTACTTATTTCTTATTTGCAATTGTTCTTATTATTTTTGTTATTGTAGTTTTATTTCTTATTTTTGTTATTGCAATTGTTGTTAATAAAAAAAAATTTAATAGAAGGCTCTGAAAGAGCAACATGTTTGTTATATGAAGGAACTCAACTTTATATTGACGATGCATTATATTCTTCTAAGTCTCAAAAGAATTTGTTAAGTTTTAAAGATACTTGCTGAAATAGATATCAAGTTGAGACAACCAATGAAGAAATTGTTAAATATTTATATTAGAAAATTTGTTTAATCTCACATAAAAAAAAATGCATATTAAAAAAAAATTGCTTATGTTTTCTTCCAAATTGTACTACACATATGTTAGTACAATTGAAGCACATGTGATCGTAAACCTGAAGTTTACAACTAAAAATATATTCATAGTTTGGCATGACCGGTTGGGCCATTCCGGATTATTAATGATGCAAAAAATAATAGATAATTAATGTGGACATTCATTAAAGAACCAGAAGATTATTTAATCTTATAAATTTTTATTTGTTGATTTTATTTCTAGAACGTATACAAGATGATATTTGTAGACCAATATATCCAATATGTGAACCACTTAGATATTTTATGGTTATAATTGATGCATCAATAGTATGGTCACATTATCAACTCGCAATCTGACGTTTGCAAGATTATTTGCTCAATTGATTTGATTAAGAGCATAATTTTATGATTATTCAATTAAGAAAATACGTCTAGACAATGTTGATGAATTTATTTCTCAGACAATGCATGTATATTAGAATTGATATTGTACATCATGTAGCTTATGTTCATACACAAAAAATAAGAACTTGTTATTTTGCATGCAACAACACTAATTCGCATCATGCCAACAAGTTATTATAAAACTTTCCTTTTATAATTGGTTTTTGGTCACATACCTAATATTTTCCATATAAGAATTTTTGAATGTGCGATATATGTTATAATTGCTCCACCACAACGCACTAAAATGAGACATCAAAGAAAGTTGAGAATTTATATTGAATCTGAATCTCCATATGTAACAAAGTATCTAGAACCATTGATGGTAGATTTATTCACGGCTAGTTTTGCCGATTATCATTTTGATGAATTAATCCAACCTTAGGGTAAGAAAAACAATCAGCTGGGAAAAAATATATTAGTTTGAATGAATTATCATTGTCTAACTTAGATCCTCATAAATAATGTGAACTAGATGTTTAAAAGATAATTCATTTGAAAATATTAGTTAATCAATCGCAGACGCATTTACAAAGAAAGTGACCAAATCACATGTACCAGCTGCTAATGCTCTAATTAAAGTCGATGTTCCTGTTGGATAGACTAATGAAATTATAACACGCATGAAGCGTGAAAGACCAATCGGTTCCAAAGATACAAATCCTCGAAAAAGAAAAGGAGCAAAGAATGAAAATGGTCAAGTCGAGGATATGATAATTTCAGATAAAACTCTAGAAGAGAATCAATTATAAGTAATATTGGAGTTCCAGCAGAAACTCATGTATCTGAAATTCATGAAAATAAAGAGATCTCGATAAATTATATTATGAATGGAATAAAATGGAACCGAGATAAAATTGATATCAATGATATTTGCACATAATATAGCGCTAAATATAATGAATAATGAGGATCATAACTCGAAGTCTATTAAAGAATGTCGATAAAGAAATGATTGGTTAATGGAAAGGTGCAATTGAAGCAGAGTTAAACTCTCTTGAAAAACGAAAAGTTTTTTGGCCTGTAGTTTCAATACCTGAAGGTGTAAAACCAGTAGGATATAAATGAGTATTTATGCGAAAATAAAATAGGAATGGTGAAATTTTGAGATATACTCATATGTGGTGGATGCAACAACTTTTCAGTACATAATTAGTCTGGCAGTCCATGAATGACTTGATTTTCGCCTAATGGATCTTTTTACATTTATATGGCTCGCTTGGTAATGATATATATATATATATATATATATATATATATATATATATATATATATATATGAAAATTCATAAATGATTTAAGATGCCGGAAGCATATAATTTAGGTTCTCGAGAACATTATTCAATTAAATTGAATAAATATTTATATGGATTAAAGAAATTTGGACGCATATGGTATAACGTCCAAGTGAATATTTATTGAAACATGGATATAATAATGATATGATATGTCCATAAAAGATATAGAAATGATTTTGTTATAATTACAGTTTATGTTGACGATCTAAATCATTGGAACTCCTGAAGAGCTTTCAAAAGCAATAAATTATTTAAAGAAATAATTTGAGATGAAAGATCTTGGGAAGACAAAATTTTGTCTTGGATTGCAAATTGAACATTTAAAAATGATATTTTTATGCATTAATAAAATTATATTGCAAGAGTGTTGAAATAATTTTATATGGATAAAATCACATCCATTGAGCACTATGATAGTTGTAAGATCATTAATGTGCATAAATATCTTTTTAGACCTTGATAAAGTGATGAAGAACTACTTGGTCCTGAAGTACCATATCTTAGTGGTATAGTAACATTTATGTTTCTTGCTGGACATACAAGATATAATATATCATTTGCTGTAAATTTATCAGCAAGATATAGTTCTTCTCCTATGCGAAGACATTGGATTGAAACTAAATATATATTTCGCTAACTCTGAGAAATTTTAGCAAGACACTAAGCAACCCGATAATATGTTTGGTTAAGATCTATGATTCAACACATTCGTCAGACATGTAGTTTGTCTTATGGAGAAATGATCCTGAAGATCATATATTAAGATAATATTGTATGTATTACTCAATTAAAGAAATGATACATAAAGGAGATAGAACAAAATATATTCATTAAAAGTTCTTTCTCACACATGATCTCCAAGATGATAATGTTATTATTATTCAACAAATTCGTTCAAGTGAAAATCTAGCAGATTAATTCACTAAGGCACTCCTATTGTAATATTTGAAAAGCTAGTTCGTAATATTGGAGTTCGTTGACTTAAAGATCTTGATTGATGTTGTAATGAGGGGGAGTTAATATGTACTATATTTTTTCTTAACCATGGTTTTTCCCACTGGGTTTTCCTGGTAAGGTTGTAGTTGTGTATTAAAAGGAATACTGTACTCTGTTTTCTTCACTAGGTTTTTATCCCATAGGGTTTTTCCTAGTAAGGTTTTAATGAGGCATATTATTATGAAATGGACATCTAAGGGGGAGTGTTATGAATATAATAGTGGATGGTCCATTCATTTTGTAACTTCCAATATTAATCCTCATTCACTTCTCTACTACCCCACTAATATTGGAATTCATATCCCACTACTATTTGGAATTTATTTTCTTATTTATTATTGTAATGACTTTTCATTTACAACTTGTAGCCTTAAATAGAGGCATTGTAATCTTGTATTTTACAAATGAGAAATATATGAATAAAGAGATTGTCATCTTTTATGTGTTCTCTTTATCTTGTTTATGTTTGTTTGTCTTTATTTTATAACAGTAAGGAATAAATTGAGATTTCTTTTTATGAAACTCACCCTAGTTGAAATATTCATGCATAGTTTGGCATAACAAATGAAGAAGACATTTCAAAAACGGTATGCTTTCTAAAGAAAAAAGTTGCATTTAATCCTTATTTCTAGTATTTTCATTTTAAAAAAAAGATCCTAATTTCAAAGAAGAAAAGTCTGTTCGATCTAATTTGAAGAGTAGAACTAGGGTGTTCCTAAGTTCACCAAGCTCCTTTGTGAACTCAACTCTAAAACTTATTGGATTGACTTCAAACGATGAATTCAAACTGTTAAAATCCTTCTACCTTACGAGTGATGTGTCTACATGTATGAAAATTTTCAAATTTTAAATTAGTTTTGTATAGAGTCAAGTGGTCAAAAGGCGTCCAAAAACTGAATGAATTAAAATTAATTTATAAACCTCCTAATTTTGACCACTTGATTTTATACTAAATTAATTCGAAAGTTTTAAATTTTTACATAGATGCATTACCCGTAAGGTAGAAGAATTTCAACGGTTTGAATTCGTCGTTTGAAGTTAATCCGATAGATTTTAGAGTTGAGTTCAATAATTAAGGAGCTTAGTGAACTTAGGAACACGCTAGTTCTACTCCTAATTTGAATTCCTTATTGGTACTTGTGGTCAGCATGCATTTACGTATTTAACGACGTGAATTATTTGGTAGACTTTGTTTTCTAGTATTATTTCAGAAAAGACGATCGAGCTGATTATATCTCAAACAAATTAAATTTAACTTCCCTAATTATTTTACTTATTATAGTAATAATTAATGATCATATATGGAGTATAACTATGGTGTTCTTATGTTCATCAAGTCTTTTTGTGAATTCAATCCTATAACTTATTAGATTGGCTTACTCAAATGATGAATCGAATCCAAACCGTTGAAATTCATATACTTTACGAGTTATGCGTCTACATGCAAAATATCTGAACTTTCAAATTAATTTAGTATAAAATCAAGCGATCAAAATTAGAAGGTTTATAAATTAATTTTAATGTATTTATTTTTTAAACATTCATTTATTACTTCACAAAATTAGTTCAAAATTTAAAATTTTCACATGTAGACACAGCACTCGTAAAGTAAATAGGATTTGGCGGTTTAAACTCATCATTTAAAATCAGTCTAATATGTTCTAAAGTTGAATTCACTGAAAAATTTAATGAACTTAAAAACACTCAAATTCTACTCATCATATGTGTTTCAAAAAATAGAGAAAACACATCAACACTAGCGCGCACGTGCATATTTCGCTCATTCACGCCATCATTTTGAGCCCATCATCAGTCATTTTATACAGGAGTTTATAATGTAACTATCTACGTCGACTACCAACTGCTTACCTACCCTCCTAGGTATTTGTTCAGTATTTTAACTTGTACAGAATGCTGTCAGAGTCGGAATTAGTTCAACTCTCGTTGTTCTAAATTTAATTAAGTGTTAAAAATTGAAACTCATGGTGTTTGCTATTAATTACTTTAATTTGTGCTGTCCGTATTCAGTGTTTATAATTAATGTCTTGGAGTTTATATGGTTGTGTTTGGATGAGATAAAGAATAGTGTTAATCCGAGTTAGTTACTATTTCGAACTACTATTTTATGTTTGAATTAATGTATTTGGGTTAGCCAAAATAAACTATTCTTTGTTTGTCTTTTGTTTTGTGGATTAGCATGTTTTTATTCTACTAACTCAATCAAAAATTGAGATAGCTCACTATCTTAAATTTGATATATATAATTAGTTCACTACTCTCACTAATCACTAGTACAGAAAACGCAACCATACATGGCATATCATACACGGATACGAAAAAATTGCACATTAACAGTATGTAACGGGAGGAGGCGCTCGCGCGAAAAAAAACTCCAACATGTACATACACACACGGTCTAAAAGTTTTGAATCATGTCCGTGAGTGACATTTATTTGTACACAGTTCATTAATTTTGAACCGTGTACAATTGTTCCACTTCATACACGGTCTCTTATTAATAGACCGTGTATTCTTTTGCTTAGTTTTCAAACACTGTTTTTTAGTTCAAGCCGTGTACGATTCATTCGCATCTCTCAACCATAACCCCTCAACAGCCTCTTGACACGGTTGGGTTTAGTTAACTGTGTATATTAGTTCAATGCAGACACGGTTTGAAAACCGTATACAAAGTACCCCCTATTCATACACGACACTCGCTGACACGGTTATGTAATTCTGTTTCATTAGCTTTTCGAACCGTGTATGATCGCTTTTTCTGTACTAGTAACCCAAACCTTTATCCAAACGCACCCTATAAGTTTACTTATGAATACATTGTGAAGGATATAAACCTTGAAATCAAGTATAAATACTCATAATAACGGAGTAAATGACTAATTAAGGCAATTGATTATAAACCATAGTAGTAAAAAGAATGTGATTCAATGCATATATATTTAGCCATACAAACAAGCCATAAACAGGTCGCAATTATATATTTTGAATTGAGTGAGCCTATGGTGCTATGCATAGCAAGGATGGCTAGTGTACTACGGCTCAATATGGTACTTTTTAAAATTATAACGGTCGATCCAACCGTTCAATGTGATAACCATATGAATATGTACTTGCAAACTAAATTTTATATTTTTTTGAATTTTTTTACTATTTTTTTAGATAGGTAGAATTTTGATGGTCCAGAATTTTCATAAAACACTGATTTTTCTACCTATCTAAAAAAATAGTGAAAAAATTCGAAAAAATATAAAATTTAGTTTGCAAGTACATATTCATATGATTATCACATTGAACGGTTGGATCGGCCGTTAGGATTTTAAAAAGTACCATATTGAGCCGTAGTACACTAGCCATCCGTGCTATGCATAGCACCATAGGCTCACTCTTTTGAATTTATAAGAGTACGTGGGTTGGCACGTGTACTCTAGGTTGAGAAATATAAATGAAGATGAGTGAGGCTATGGTGCTATGCATAGCACCAATTGGGTCTATACTATGGTTCCAAATTTGACTTTTTAAAATTCTAACGGTCGATCCGAACAGTTCAACATGATTATAAAATGAATATGTACTTGCAAACCAAATTTTACATTTTTTCTAATTTTTTTACTATTTTTTCGAAAATCACTTGATCTGAAAATTCTGGACCATCCAAAAACAGCCGATCTAAAAAAATAGTAAAAAAATTCGAAAAAATGTAAAATTTGGTTTGCAAGTACATATTTATTTTATAATCATGTTGAACGGTTCGGGTTGACCGTTAGAATTTTGAAAGGTCAAATTTTGAGCCGTAGCACGGACCCAATCCGTATTATGCATAGCACCATAGCCTCACTCAATGAAGATATTGGTTGGAGTTATAAATTGAGAGAATTGTTGGTACGGTGAAACATTATAAATTTTTCTCGTTAAAACACTTAAAGTTTTTATTCCTTCCTTTTACATTAAATTCAAAGAATTGTTGGTATACCCATTCAAAATATTCAAAATTGTCTATTTTCTCATCAAAACACTTAAATATCTTATTGTTTCTTTTCAATTTAAATATTATCTTATTATTCCTTATGGTCATCGTATAAAAAAATTAAAGTTAATTAATCATTTAGTTATATGTGCTAGTTCAAATACTTGTTTTGCTCTATTTTGAGATGGACTCATGGCTTTGATTTGCAACACTTTATCTTATTTTTTGTGATTATGCCTAACGCCAGTCATGCAACCTCTATCCCTCTCTCTGTTATTAATTTTTAGTATTGATTAAGCCATAAACATTTTCTTAGATGCAAGGTTAATCAATAATCAATAATAATAATAATAGAGAGGAAGTACATATGTTGCTGACGCTAAGTATAATCACGGAGAAAGAAACAAAGTGATGCAAGTCAAATAAACATTTTGATTTGAAAAATATATACGACATGTATTTCAACTATTAATAAGATTAAATAGTTAATTATATTTTAAAAAATTTAGATATAAAGAACATATGGGAAAATAAGAAAGTATTTTAAATTAAAATGAGAATGTAAAGAATTTGAACATTTTGATAAGAAAATAGATAAATTAAAATATTTTAGTGAGTATACCATGCACCAATTCTTCTTAACTAGAACCCGAGGACGAAGTCGGGGGAAATTAGATTATTCATTCATAATTTGCTATTTGAAGGAGTACTGTAACTTATTAGTTATTATTTAAAATAATGTTAAAATAGTACATGTTATGATATTTTAACCAGAAGTCAGAATTGTGGAGCCCTCCAAAGAAATCTCCGGTCAAAATATCTAGTTAGTGATTTTTGATCGAAACTACTTTATAGAAGTTCGGTAGTGTATTTACAGCCTAGCACGTACAAGTATTTATATTTATGCATGTAAGTGGTTATATATAACATATATTAATGATTTATATCTGACATAAATACTAGATATAACTTCTTTTGAAGATTGGACAGCTGGCGCTAGTTGGACTTTCATTTGAATTATAATATTTCATAAATACTTTGTATCAAAAATAAAACTAGCTAGTATAAAATATTAAAAAAATTCATTTATTTTAATAAATTTCACCATACCTAAAAAATGTGAAGTATTTATATATAACATATCAAACATTTATATCTAACCTATTAAGTTACATATGTATTTTAAAGTTTGAATAATTAAGTTTTCAAGTATTTATACATAACATATTTAGTCTTTATACATAACATATCAAGAAGGAAAAAAATAGAAGAGCGAATAGAAACAAAAAGTATTTCAATATGGATCTCATTTGAAAGAGCAAATCAAGTACAAGATGTTCGTGGTTTTAAATTCTCAAGATTCCTCACAGGTCGTCGAAAATAAAGACAAGATTGGACCGAGGAAAAAAAAATATTATCTGAAAACGTGTAAAAAATAGGTGAGTGATGAGAGAAAGAAATGAATAACATATTAAATATTTATACTTTACCAGCCAAAATAGGTGAGTGATGAGAGAGAGAAAAAAAAATTGGAATTAGATTTTGTCCAAAAGGCTTGGACAGAATCTCATTCAAAGTCGGGCCTCACCGCTTGATTTGCTTTAAGATTTGTGCAAATATATTTAAAACTTAATAACTCTGAATGACTCTGTAAATCTAAACCATCCGTGTAAATTTTAACACAGATCAGACAGTTTACAACTAACTTTAGATTAGATTTTGTTCAAAGACTTTTGAACAAAAACTCCACCCAAAAAAATTACTTCCTCTTTTTACGGGAGAGAGAGAAAAACAAAGCTAAAAAAGAAAGGAAGATTCGGGGGAATGAACAAGAGATTGAAGATGGAAGGACTATACAATTTTTATAAAAAAAATAATAATAAGATGAGAGAAGTGATACTCTTTTCATTATCATTATATTTTTAGAGGCCAAATATATAATATATTTGTCGAATGGTAATCTGATATATCATTCTTTCAACTAATATTATTCTAATAAGTTCAATTTATTGACCGAGTTCATAATAAAGAGTCGAATATGAACCGACAGTGTCAACTTAATTAATTATATTAATTAGGAACTATACATGAATACTTCATAGTTTTAAGGATCTAATTACGTGCAAATCAAAATTAGCTAAATAAAATAACGGTACTTGTTCTTGTGGTTTTTGTACAAGCTTTATTTTTTAATTGAATATCAAATTAAGTTTCATTGTCACGTGAAATGTTCCTTCTGCAATTATAAAATTAATGAAATGTTCCTTCTATATATAATTATAAAATTAATATGTTGTTGGTTTGTTGTTTTCCTTTCGTCAATTTTTGTTAGTGAGCAAACAATTAGCTTCAATTGCTTTTTTTTTTTTTAAGAAATTCCGTGCAATTACCCTATTTTTAATAAAAATATAATTTTGATGGCACTTTGTACAATTTTAACTAACAAAATTAGGAAACTATTTTTGGTACTTTCAAAAGGCCCGTCTTGACTTGTTCTAATGAATGCGTGCTACATCATCTGCATTTTCTTTTATATAAACACTCCATTACACTATATAACTTTAAAACATCGAACAATTAAAGTATAAATACCTAAATGTGCAGTATTAGTATTAAGATTTGCATTGTCAAAAAAAAAATTATAAACACAAAACAGCAAATATATACATAGATTGTAGCAATTTATACAAGCACCTAAACCCTAAAACCTAAACAATCATGTAGTACTATTACTAATCATAGGCAGGAGCATCTCCATTTTCGAGAATTAAGTATTTAAGTGCCTAGATAGGCATGTTAATATTATTTATTTTTATTAACATAACATTTTCAATAAAAAAAAAATATACGGACAATTTTAACTTTCTTTAAATATCTCTTCAACTATCATTGTTTTCCAAAAGGTAATTAATATTATGATCATTTACTAATTATTCGATTTCCATAACTGTTATATATTCTTGATCATTTTTCCAATTTTGCATTTTGAAAATTTTGAACCAACTCAGTATTGTGTATCACATATACAGATTAGGCATAATGGAGCAAAAAAAATAATGAGCTATCATCAATTTCGATGATTTTTTTATAAATATGATACTTTATCAAGAGAATGTTCAAATGCTTCATGTCTGATTAATGATCATGTCTCACATCTTTTATATATATATGTGTGTGTGTTTAAAGTTCAAAGAGTCAGTCCGAACCGCTCTACATAATATCCATATTAAAATTTGTTTGGAGACTAAATTTTATACATTTTGAAACAATTTACTATTTTTGTAAGTATGTACAAAATCATTATTTTTAGATGGTTCAAAATCGGTGATTTTTTTGAAGCTCTTGATGACAAACACAGCAAAGGTGAAATATCATAATTTTTTATATGTGCATAGATAAGATGTTGTAGATCATATCTAACGGTTTTAGTTTGACTTTTAAATTTTAAATTTGAGTTATTAAAATTTTAAAATATGAAGGCATGATGTAG
>JAJGRW010000469.1:0-38585 GCA_025461045.1 Carex parvula
AAGTCGAGGGTCATTTTATACTCCTTTGAAGCGTGAAGTTTAAATGTCAAAATGTACCTCCGAAAGATGGAACCTCTGCCTCTTATCTCTTTACTGAATAACAGTGGGAAAGGAGTAATTTGGACATCTTTTAAAGAAAATGAGGGTACTATCTGATAGTGAGATTTTGCATATTAGTTTCATAATAATATAGGAATACTTCAAAAATTCGGTACCTGGTAGTCTGGTCATTTTTTCCAAATGAAGTCAACAAATCCACAACCCAAAAAGAAAAACCTAATAGGCATGTTGACAGACATATAGGTTAAGGTTAATTAACATTCAAATACAACTCAAGAGGTTCGTTTGATAATAAATCAATTATCTTTAATTAAGACACTGTTGATAAATTGCAAATTATCCGATGAACGTAACTTCTTATATGCTTGATATATATATCAGGTGGATGAGACCCAAAATTTTGGGTTTCAAATTTTGAACTTCATTTTTAGACTATATCGACGATCGTCATGTTAATTGACTCTAAATAGATCATGACCTATTTTGTTTTGGTAGGGGTACATGAATGTTCTGATTTTTTTACTGCGTAATTGAATTATCCTTTATTCTGATGCAGGAAACCTGTGGATAATTTCCTGAAAGCAATAGATGCTGTAACATTGAAAGATATAAGTTCACTTGCTGAAAAGATTATTTCTTCTCCTCTTACCATGGCCTCATGGGGTGATGGTATGTTAATTGTCCTTTAACAACTGTTGCAACTCTTTCTTAATCTTGACATTTCTTTCTGGTGTTTTCTTGTCAAATGAAAATCATCAGCACCTTAGAAGGAATGACAAAAATAATCTATAATGTAACCTCATAACATACTTGGGCATGTTTGATTTTTTGGAAGAAAATTGTATAGGAAGTGTATATGGAGACATGGTAGGGACATTTTGTAAAGTTACGAGCGAAAAGTTATCTGTTGGACAGGCGCATATGAAATTCCCCATGAAGCTTTTTGAATATCTATCTGTGACATTTTTTTTCTTTTTCAGTTATTCATATGCCGAGCTATGAATCTGTCAGCCGCAAGTTCCATGCCAAATGAGTTCGTTCAACTTTCATTGTTTTTGTTTCCTTTTTCTCGTCATCTTAGAAAATTCTAATGGTTTCTTTTGTTTAGTGCCCCGTTTGTGAGGGGGAGTGGGTTAAAATAAAGACCACAAAGGATAAGAAAAGGTCCAACTGGATTGGTCAATTGGTAATCTACTTGGACAGATTTAATTTCTTAGAAATATCTGTTGTATATCATTTTTGCTATTGCTAACAGTCGGGACTAAATAAGTATATTTGAATTCAGAACTTTACATAATGAATTTGCAATTTCTTTTAGCAAAACATGCTGAGGTACTGCAGTATCTGATGATGTTATGCACTGTTCAAATTTCTGCCTTGAATTCTAGTTCTGTTGAATGTGAATCAATTTATTTCAAATTTCCGTGTTTGTGTCTGCGTCTTTTGGCTTTCAAGTTTGACAGTTTTGGTTGTTAAATGACAGTTCTGAACTCTTCCTAGGAAAAATGAAGGTACTATACAATTTATTGTAGAATTGGGAATTATTTTCTGAATAAGATTATGTACAATGAGCAATCAACTAATTGAATCATTTATTTGCGAACAGTGAAAGGCAGAAAAAGCATAAACCGGGACTCGATTTTATAATATTTTGTAGCTATAATAAATTAGTTTAAACTAGATGAAGAAATCAGCAAAAAGAAAAGTAAGAATCTATAATCGACACGCATTAATAAAGAGTTACGTGCGAAATTTCTCCAACCATCCGAAAAGTGTTAAATACTCAACTCTGAAGTATTATGTTTGTAAATTATGTATAAAAATTATTTGAAACTAAAGAATAATTTTAAGTGAGATGATATTCATGTAATTTGGGAAAAGAAATAATCAAAGATAAATGAGATTCAACAATGATTATGTCACATATTAACTAAAATAAAATTCAATTGTCTTTATTTTATCGACTTATTTTATATCAATAAAATATAGAAGTCGGGAAAGTAATTACTGATGAGGTCTAGGTTACTTTTTCCGTAATTAAATTGCAAACCACAGGTTCCGTTAGCTTCAAATAATATACCCTTAGGTCGAAAGTCAGTGGGAGCGTCTTGTTCAAATGGCTGGTTCGGTTGAAACCGAAATAAAATAAACAAATTAATTTTTGTTCGGTTTTTAGAAGCCGAATCGAACCAACCGAATTAAAATGCTGTTTAAATTGAACTAAATTTTAATTGGTTCGGTTGAACTGAATAAGAGAAATTAAATTTCAAAAAGTCAAAATTCAATACATATACCAATACATTAGTAATTTCTTAGAAATATTTATTAAAATGATATTACACATATTATTCAATTTCATACAGAATATGTAGATGTTCTAATATATACAAACTAAACAAAATATTAACTATACTTGAACCATTATAATTCGGTCGGTTCGATTTAGTCAGTTTTAAAAAGTCTAAATCAAACCGATCCATTTAAATTGAAATAATTTAAAAATTCAACCGAACCAATCCATTTAGGCCGAACAACCGAATCATTTAAACCAAAATTTTTCAGTTCAATTGAAAATCAAACAAACCGAACCATTATTGTCTTTTCTCTCTGTCTTATTGTCTAGACACGACCCGCATGAGGAGTTAATTTTTTCTTTTTATTTTTGAACAAGGATGTTTGGACTTCAGAATGTGATTTTCGTTCTATCATAACTTTTTGAACAAGGATGTTTGGACTTTAGAATGTGAAAGAAGATCGTCAACATCTTTGACGATTCTAGAAACGGGCATTTTTCTTTACAAAAGAAATATGGAGATCAAGCCTCCATATTTCTAGAATCGGACAATAATTAAAGGACGGTAACGTTCATTAACAATTTCTTAACGTCGTAATCTCTCATTTAAGTGCTTCGGTATTTTTATCCAAAAAAAAAAGTGTCTAAGATTATTCAATGAAAATAATCCATTGAAGTCTGTTAAAGATATATTGATGAAAATTTCAAATTGTTCAACAAATTATAAAATATACGCTCTTTTAAATTTTATACTTTTCATGTGTATCACTTACAAACTATATAAATCACAATAAAAATGTACGATTTCGATTGTTTATATTATTAGATTAAAATATTATGAAGGACTCCATAAATTCAACTAAAAGTTTTCTTTTTAGGCGTACTTGGATTATATAACTAAGGACACAACACCTCGGCAGATTCATATTGCTAAAATGAGAATTAATTGATCCCATTTATTTTCAAAAGGACATGATTTTATATATACTTTAGAGTAAAATATTATGGATACTATAAAATTGACTCCCATACGCATGAAATTCTTTTATAATCAACTTCATTCACATTTGACCCTCATAGCTTGAAAGTCTGGTTCCATCTCTGCACGTAACTATTGTTTAATTTAAGTGATTTTTTTTTAAAAGAAGATATAGTTAATCATATTAGACTTTTTAATCGATTAATAATTCAAAATCACAACCATTTTGATCAGGTCATTTATCTTTCGGAGTTTTGCTAGAATGGGGGAAATAATTTTTCCCTCTATAGTGATGAAATGATATAACTGAGTTATGCCCTCCTATCCTACAATAACTTTAAATAAGAAAAAAACTTTATACAGTTGCGTGTTTTGGTTCGCCGTTTAAAAAATCCAACTGAACATAAAAGTAAACTCTGTAACACTTTTAATTCATTGTAAATAAAACGAAAGAGATCTAATAATAATGAGACCCTTCGACAAATTAATAAAAAAAATAAAAAAATAAACCTCAGCTACATGGATCTGATTGTGCGGATCTTAGATGTTGCAAAGAATCTTATTTTCTAAAAGAAGTTTAGTCGTTCATAAGAAAAATATAAAATGTTTTTTAAATCGAATAGTCCGATCTAAAATGTACAAATTTAATCAACCCATTGACACTGTTTGAATATAATTTTGATCTGAAAATAACAAAAGAAAATATCAAATTCCCAAAAATCAGGACTCTATTTTATAGGACAAAATAACAAAAAAGAAAAGTCGCGGATAAGGACCTCGTTTTATTTTGGGGCAATTGGTTATATACCCATCAAAACTTTTGAAATTGGGTATATACCCATATCCCATTCAAAAATCCACTTAAATTTGAATGGGATATGGGTATATACCCAATTTCAAAAGTTTTGATGGGTATATACCCAATTATACCTTTTATTTTATGAAATTATCGTCTCTTCATTTTTGTAATTATTTAAATCTGCTACATGAAGAGTTGTCTAAGAATCAAATTGCCAATATGTGAAGGCTTTTTTCTTAAAAAAAAGTTAACTAAATGTAGGGAAGCTGGGACGAAGCAAGAATATTTTCAGAAAAATATAACATTGGTTCAATGAGCCCTTGAACTTAAATTTTTTTTATTCATATCCCTTTCAATTAAGAATAAATTGGAGGACAAAGGCATAGTACAAACTAATATAAGATTCAGGGGCTTCACCCCTACTTTTTTTCTTTTTAAAAAAAAATGTTTAGTAAGAATTGATATATGAACTAGATAAATTGTTGAAGCAAATTTAGCAGCTACTTTGCAAAATGAAACTTAAACAAGAAACAATACGATTGTCAGTTCGTCACTTATACTAATACAAATTAATTTTTTTTATCAATAGAATTTAGTAGCTAAACTTGTGCAATAGCATTCAATATTTTATTGATTAGAATGTTAAATAATATTGATCGTAGTTGGATGGTAAAAATGTATTTGTTTCAAGAGAATGATAAATTAGTTCTTTTATTTTAAAATAAAATAATAATAAGCACAACTAAAAGTTTAAAATTAGACTAAAGAAAATAAAAAAAATGAGAATAGTTGTTTGTTTTTAGTGAAAAAATAAGTATTTTTTAAGTTTTGATGAAAAAAATTAGATATTTAAAAGTTTTGATCTAAAATTTTCTAACAAAATTAAAACTACCTCTAAAGAAAACTAATATTTAACCTTTCATTCTTGCGGTTGTCACGTATATCTTGCATCCGTATTTTTCATGACAATTCCAATTTCTTTTGGAATTTTGCAACAACAAAAAAAATCTGAGAGATTCAAAAGCTAATAAGAGATCATGTCTGATTTTATTATCCATTGAAAAGGGAGAAGATAAAAGAAGACAAAAGTAAGGTTAGAAAGGGAAAAAGAAATTGACATGAAGGATTTAATGTAGAAAGGACGATAAGAGGATAGCGACTTTTGATCATAGAAAGAGAAATACGGACCAATTAGGGGGGCAAACGGATCGGATGCGGATCGGAAAGTGGTAAAATCATATTTATGTCTGTTTTTAATTTTTGAATACATATACAGATTGAATATTAAACGATAATCAGATATTAAACGGATAGGATTACATATCCATTTTTTATAACAGTGAATAATATAAACTTTTTCATAATATATATTTACTATTTGAATATTAAAAATTAAAATTTAAAATTATATTCGTATCTATATCTGTATCCGTATCCGCACAGATATCCGGATAACGAATATCCGTATCTAATTTTTAAATACATATCTAAATACGGAATATCCGATTCGTCTGCACCCCTAAATTTATACGGCAGAGGGAGGTTGCATTGAAGTCCGGATTCAGCGCCGTTTGAGTTTCAGACCGTTCAATTTGGTCCAAACTTACAATGTACGGCCCCTTTAAAATTTGTGTTCCGGTATAAAAACGAACCATATTCAAACTAAAAAATTAAGATACCTAGATGATATGAATTCGATTGCATCGGAGGCCTTCACAGAGAGGGGAAAAAAACATTAATTTTTATTTATTTTTACATTATTTGAAAAGAGAACTGAAAAATATTGGTTGACAATTGACGATCTAAAGCTAAATTAGGACAACCCAACATTTCCTCCTTTTTCCATTTTCATGAAAGAAATGGAAAGTAAAAATTCGTCAAGATCACAAAGGATGTTTATTCAGTAACCGAAAAATTATTTGAATAAGCTCATGCGACTAGGTTACAAATAGGGGTGAAAACGGTATGGATAATATCTGATCTATATTTGAAAAATTAGATGTGAATATCCGATATCTGAATATCCGTGTGGATATGGATACTGATATGGTTTTACGATTCAATTATGCGTATCCAAATAGTAGATATATATCATATATTTTAATATATATTATGAAAAAATATTGTTATTCACCATTAAAATTAGATAAATATTATGAACTTTGGTATTTTTTCATATTATTTTAATAAATATCCGAACCGATCTGTATCTGTATCTATATCCGGCTGATATCCGATCCGTATCTGTATCTGAAAAATTAAAAATGATATGGATATGGTTTTACCACTATCCGCTCCGTATTCGCTCCGTTTTCACCCCGAGTTACAAAGCATCCACTTGTTTTCTATCAAAAAAATTTATAATGCTAATAAAATTGTTTGCAACTTAGAAACAGACTCACAATTATCAAAATTAAAAATTATAGCTATTGATATACTTTTTATGAACTAAATATTGCAAGAGGAGGGTTAATATGTCTCGTGTCTTTCATGTTTCATCGTGCCTCACATTTTTATCTTCGTTTTCAAAGTCTAAACAGTCGATTCGAACGTTCAACATGATCTTCATATTCAAATATGCTTGGAGTTAATTTTTTTGTTTTGTTTTTGGAGTTCTTTGTTACTATTTTTTAAATAGATACAAAATCACTGTTCTTGACTATCTAAAAATACTAATTTTGTATCTATCTAAAAATGGTAAAATATTTTAAAAATATATAAAATTTGATCTCTAAGCATATTTTAATATGGAGATCATGTTGAGAGTTCGAATCGACCATATGAATTTTGAAAATGAAGATAAAGAATGAGAGGTATGATGAAGCATGAAAGAAAAAAAAGGTATTTCAAGCAACCTTCCTCATATTGCAAATATCAAACTCGGTCAAACTTGAAAATCGATCAGTGATTCCTCGAGCAATTTGAAAAAATTAGCAGTTAAATTTTATTGACATTTTTAAAAATGATTAAATAATTTTTTAAATTATATTAAACTAGATTCACAGTCTATCAATATCATGGAGAGTATGTTTATAAAACAAATTTATCTTTATAACTTGTACCTGATGTAAAAAAAATGATAGTCACCGTATATCACTATAAATGGGTAAATGATAAATATTTAAATGAATAATGGCGACTCCAAAGTGAAGTCCTTAACAGTGACCTAAGAATAAATAATGGCAACCTTTTAAGCATACTAGACAAAGACCTAACATATAAATTGATAATGGTGACTCCAAATTTTTAGTGTAATTCCTTCACAAAGACCGAACATATTATTTGTATACCTATCATCCTCCCCTCAACACTGCTAAATTTTCATCTTAAACCCAAGTTCATGGCTTGCATATGTTCAACTGAAATAATGTAGGTACTCAAGCAAGGCAATTTACATGGTAAGAGTTTATACAAAGCTTCACCATATAAATTTGCTTCAAACCGCACACCATATAAATTGATCGCTTGATTTTATATTAATTTGAAATTTTCAGAAAAAAAAAAATCATATACACACATCACTTGTGAATTAAATCAGTTTTAATAGTTTGAATTTGTAATTTGAAGTCAATTCGATATATTTTAGATTTATGCTCATCAATTTCTCTCGATGAACGCTAGCCTCACTGTACATGATAAATTGATAATAAGCTAACACACATTATTAAAATTTTATGAGTGAGGCTAATGGTACTTTGCAATGCACGGATAAAGTTGTATTATGGATTTATATATTAATTATTAAGATTCAAATAGTTGATCCAAACTGTTTAATATGATTTTCATATGAAAGTATTCTTGGAGATCAAATTTTACATTTTGTAATATCTTTTTACTATTTTTTTGATAGATATAAAATTACTATTTGTCTTTTTTTAAAAATACTATTTTTGAATGGTCTAGAATATTTAGAACATTTGGTTTTCTACCTATGTAAAAATAGTATTTTTTTTAAAAAATTTTTTTTGCTCTCATAGTACATTTTTATACGAAGATCATATTAAATGGTTCGAGTCGACTATTTAAACTTTGAAAACGAAGAAATGAATTCATTAGCGAGGATCAAAATGCGCATTTTAAAATATCATAACCTCACTCAAATCTTATCAAACAAATAAAAAAACATCAATAAAATTGTCTTGAATTAATATGAAACATTATTTATGGACATTAATTAGTGCCATCATGGTGGCGGAGCCGATCATTCCTTCAACATTAAAAATGTGATATGGAACAAGTGCAAATAGAAATCGCAAGTAGACCCCCACTAAGTATATTATATTAAT
The DNA here is from genome assembly GCA_025461045.1 of Carex parvula. Classification (NCBI taxonomy): domain Eukaryota; kingdom Viridiplantae; phylum Streptophyta; class Magnoliopsida; order Poales; family Cyperaceae; genus Carex; species Carex parvula. Next base: position 8,418 of record JAJGRW010000469.1, read on the forward strand.
TGATAAGAAGAAGCATCAAAATGTAAATCATTCAGCTTATCAACAAGCACAAATATTGGAATCTAATACGTGCACCAATCCCATGTAAAAAGATTGTACTTCCCCGATTCAACCACTTATAAGTTATAACAAGTTGTAATTTTAATCGACTTCACCGAAAGCACAATTGTTTATCATTTAATTTTCCTGTGGGTCGCACACAGATACAAGTTGTTGTTTTCTATTGAATCAAACATTGATAATTACTTAATTAGTCCGTCCGTACATGAACTGATCAGATGGCATGTTATTTGGGGTAAAGATCTCAACAGAGAAGTTTTGTCTTCATACAACACACGGACTATAGGATCAAAACAGTCTGCACATGATTTGTGCGCTGCATGACGCCAAAACGACACTGTTAAAATCTTTACCGTGTTATCTGCCCCAAACATTCTCATCTTGCATGAAATTTGCAAAGCCGAACCCAAAAGTATAAAATAATGTTTTTTTTTTTTTCATTTTCTTAATTAAAAGGTTTTCGCTTTCTAAATCAGCTAGCACAGAACCAAAAGAGCACGAAAGTATCCAAGTTTGCATATGCTATTTTTCTAAAAATTTAAATAGAACTTTATTATTTAATTCAGACTATGATTTGAAACGAATATAGGTGTCTTCAGTTTTATCTCAAATGATACGTAGATTAAGCTTTGAGTTTTGCAAAATAAAAAATCACATGCTCGATTATTTTTTTTTTTCAATTTGGATAATTTCATATGATTGGGATCTGTACACTGTACTGTTATGTTTAGAAAATGCTGTGTTGTTCTAAATCCTAAAATTCAAAATCAAAGAGCATGGAAAATTCTCCCGTTGCTCTAAATTTTAAAATTCAAAGAGCAAGTGAAATAATGAAGATTGTAAGTATGATTGTAAGATAGTTGAATTAAAGGTAATGTCTTTTGTTGGAAGATTGTATGTTCAAAATCTCAATAGAAATGAAAAAAGAAAAAACTTTTATTTTTCTCTCTGAAAAAAAATCATAAGAAAAATAAAATTAAAACATAAAAATTTCGTAACTTCAGATATTTTTACTCTTATTACTAATTTTCTACTGTAACGTATCCAAATATTTCGATCTTTTAGCCAATCATAATTCATTATTTACTTTACTATTTAACATAAATATTTTAAATAAATTTATTATCTACTCACTTTAACATTACTTTAATTTCAACGTAAGGTTGATATACATTTTTCCTAGGATCATATTTGGTTCGCTAGCTATTACCTTCTGTACGAGCAAACATGGTAAGTCAATGTCTAAAAATGACAAATTTTGTAGGCATTACATCTGACAATAAATTATTGTAGGAACCAGTTAGATTCTGTATAAACAGACATAATAAATTGATTCCAAGTAGATAAAGCATATTGCATCAGACAACGCATGCATTATTAGAATATAGTACGAGCGTCACCAGATTTATTCCATGCATCAGATGTATAAATCATTACTTAATGTTCTACTATAAATTTGTAAATATTATATAACTTGGCAGTTGTTAATGATACATTTATATTTGCATAAACCAACAAAACTCCACAATGGTCCCTTTAGTTAGAGACTCTATTTTATGATGGTCACATGGAAACGCAATAATTTTGCAACTTAAGTACGTTGTAAACACACTAAAAAATTGTTAGTGATGCTTAATCAGAGAGACTGCAATTTGACCCAATCAATTTAGTTATATCACAGTATATATCATTTTGGGATGTTGGAGTCCACTGACGAAAAAACGTGACGTGACTAATATATCGTGATTTGGTCATGTCACGTCATATTATATGATCAAAATTTATTTTCATATAATATGACGTAACTAAAATGAAGCATAGGTACATCACACGAATAGTCACATGATGTGTGATCACGCTGTGTCCGCATGTGACGTGGTCAAAGCTGACGCGATCAATCATGTTTAATTTTTTTTTTTCAGATTTTAAGTTAATTCGTAGAAAATAATAACGAAGTACTAAAAATAAAAAACTATTACAAAATAAATTATAATACTTCTTAAAAAAGAAAAAAATTATAATAAAGTAATAATATTGGAAAAATTAATCACATAACGTGTTGTGTGATGTGAATTGATATGATTGTATCAATTTGTACGACGTGACTAAAATGATAAGAGACAACATGCCACATACAAATCATGTCACATATTTGACACACATGACGTGACATGACAGAACTGATAACGACATAATTAATTTCGTTCGCTATTAGGTCCGCGTCATTTCCAAATTGTTGAAGATTTTCTATTTTTCATAAAATTATTTCAGATCCAAATCAAATCAGACAATGTCTAGAAACATCCACAGAATTCTGCACCGGTTCGGTACGTACTACTGCCCCTAGTGAGGAGCTGAAGCGAAAGAAGTAGCTGCATCGGTGCTCTGTAAAAAAAATATTACTTAGAAAATTCTTTTAAGAAATAGATCGCTTATGGAAGCATCGTTGTGCGATTTGAAAGAAAAGATAGAGCGCGCGAGCAATCAACCGTTTTGAAGTCGGCCACCAAAACCTGGTGGAAAGACTTTAACTGATCAGTTTTAGCTTCATGCAGCGCACAAAATATGTGCCTCTATTTTAATTCTACAGTATATGCGGAGAGAAACTGCTACTGGCTTGACGAAGGGGTCGTCAACGGTAAACTAAATTCCTTTTTAATTTTCAATTTTCCTGTTTGACCAAATCATCGTCTTCTAGTCTCTAGAGAAAAATTACGCATCTATAATTTTAATTGCCCTTCAAATAAATTCCCGAACGCCCCCAAGTATTTAATATATAACTTTCAATTCCTGCAATCATATTTAAGTATTTAAAGCTTTATTTATAATTTTTTACAATGCTATTCGTAAGCATTTAAACCTATATTTGTAAACATTTAAATTCTAAATATGGATAGTTTTAATTCCTAACTATTTTTGTTTTCAAACCAAAAAATGAAAGATTTCTTTCACTCACTCTTTTTTTCCTCTAATCATTCTCGTCCATTTTTCCTTCAATCCGTGATGAATTTTGCGAATCTAAAAATACAAATAATTTTTATTCGATTTTCTCTTTCAAATGAGATACGTGAAGAAATATTTTGAGTTTTTTTTTCAAGTTGTTGTTTTTATTTATTTTGAAAGTAAAGCCCATGAGCATTTTAAATTCTGAAGCTTTCAAATCTCAGTCTACGACATATTAAACCTGACATGGAAATTATTTAAATATTTGATACAACTACTTGTAACGGTTGTATATAGAGGTTTAAATGCATGATACTAAATGATCGACATCAGAGGTTTAAACGCTTGAATATAGTAGTTTAAATGGTGACATCAGAGGTTTAAATTGTTGTAGACTGAGTTTTAAAAGTTTGAAAATTTAAAGTGCTCATGACTTTACTTAAAAACAATTTCAAAATAACTCAAAAATATTTCTTCATGGATCTCATTTGAAAGAAAAAATCGAGTAGAAAACGTTCGTATTTTTAGATTCGTAAAATTCATCACGAATCGTCAGAAAAATGGACGAGAATGATCAGAGAAAAATAAAAAAAGTTAGTAAAAGGGATCTTTCCTTTTTTGGCTTGAAGACAAAAGTAGTTAAGAGTTAAAACTACACAGATTTAGAATTTAAATGCTTGCAGATATAGGTTTAAATGCGGCTAGAACATTTCTCTAATTTCTTTCGTCAAGGGAAGGAAGAAAAGGAAGAATGAAGAAGTCGAGGTTTTGCTTGAGCGACAAGAGAAGAACTTGGGCAGGGACTAAGAGATTGGTTGTATTCTTTTCTCTTACGTATTTTATCAGTTTTTACCATGTTTATCTTGTATTTTCTTGTGAATGTTAAAGCACCCATGAGAGGCTAGATTTCCTCTCTAGGGGCTTAGGCGTTAAAATATGAACTTGTGTTAATTTCTAGTTTGTTTGGTTATCTCTTTATGATGATTATTTGCTTGCATGTTTATTCTTGTTGATTGATAAGTTCTCGCTAATTGCATAATCTGTATACTTGATAGATAGTATCCTGTTTAGGTTTTACAACTTGAATTGCTAAGGATCAATTGCTTAACGGTACCTTACTATGTGCTTGGATTACCTTAGGATGTAAGATTAGTAACACACCATTCTAATCTTTATCCGGAACCACAGGTATTAATGGTTAGGTTAAGGTGAAAGACTTAATTGTGAAGCCTAAAACCCAATTGGGAACCCTAGATTAGATTAGACATTGATATATTATTTTGTGTGCATGCATGTTTAATATCCCTATTAGGATCATGACAGCCCTAAAATTAGAGGAACGTTAACTCATCGCACTAACATAGTTGTATCAATACTTAGTTGAAATAGGCTAACACGCGTTTAAATCTAGGTAACTAGGGTGTACTTAATCGTGAAATCCGAATTATCTAGGTACATCATAAGGTTAGAAACTCCATCAATGCAAACATGAATTTAGAGACCAAATAGACAAGAAATTAACCAAGGAATTGTGAGCCAAAAGCCCCTAGACTTCTCCAACTTGAATCACACCCGAATTTTAATTACTTTGTTACAAGCTTTTAATTTTCATTAAAAGCAAAATTACACAAAACCCTCATTATTAGTTTCAGTTTTAGAAGTTATTTTCTTTAGTAAAAAATTAGTATGTCCCTACCTCCCTTCAGATCGATACCTACATACTACAATAGATACGTTGTGCACTTGCAATTAACCTAATTATTGTGTACGAAGGTTTATAAATTTTAAAAGTGAAAAGTGTATTAAATTGCCCTATATTTCAATACCTAAAATACACAACAGAACTGGGAGGGTTCATACAGCTTGCTGGAACCACTGCTTATGGAAATCTGCGACAAGAATCACAGCTCTAAGTACCAATTTCTGACATGTCCTGTATGAGATAAACACGGAGAGCTTATTGAAGGAGTTGTTCAATTCAGGGCGGTAGCCTGGGCTTTTGATCCATGCATTGCAGCGGTTTAGTACTTGAGACCAGTGATCAGTATAGATGCATGCTTCTTGTCTGGGCGGTATGAGGGGAGGCTTTTGATAGCTTGCGGCTATGATGCCGAGAACCAATTACTGCCTATAGCATTGGCAATTGTGCACAATGAGGATGGTGAGAATTGAGATTTTTTCTTGCAGTAGTTGAGGAATAAAGTGCTTGTAGCTGATAAATTCTTCTGTATTATATTGAACCAGCACAAGGGGATCAAATTTGTATTGACAGCATAATACGAATGGTCTCCATAATTTTTTGTGCATAAGTTTTGTATGTAGCATGTTGCTGACAACCTGGTCCAGAATTGTGGAAATGACAAGTGGTTCGCATGGAGGTTCAAACAAGGAGCCAGGAAGAAGAAACCAAAAAGATTGAAAGAAATGTTCAAAGAGTTTATTGTGGTATCTCTAATTTATAACATTTCGTTTAATTATTTTATAAGTAGATGAGGCAAATAAAGTAACACATCTTTGTTCTTATGCAGCTAAATTCAAGGTGTAATGCATTTTTAAAGAAGGTGGGGAAAGTACGTCTCAATAATGTGATAGAACCGTCCAATTATAAAAAGATTTTCTAAACCTGTGATAGAGGATAAAAATTTAGTATTATGACAACAAATGACTCTGAGTCGCTGAATAATGTCTTTCGGATGAGCTAGAGAATGCCCATGGCTGCCATTATGGATGATACGTTCTATAAGTGCAACATATCGTTTGTTGCGAGCCATGGATTTAAAAGATGCAAATCAGTTATTTTTCGGACGGGTGGAGTTCAAGTTCAAAAAACGATGGCTCAAAGCTGTAGAAATATATTTGGTCCCTCATAGCACGGCGAAGGTTAGTACTTAGTTTCATCTCCAAATGAGTACGTTCCAATCACCCACGATTCCAATGGAAGTATGAACATTATTCATAGGGAGTTCCAGTACATTGTGACACACGGGCCCGGTAATAAAATAAAATGTACATGCAGAGATATCCAATTAACATTTATTCCGTGCGCTTATGTCTTAGCGGTTTGTTGCAAGAAACTGAAGTGAGAACTAATTTGTTGCAGACTGGTATCCTGTGAACTATCTTAAAAGTACTTGAAGTGAGGTGTTTGTTCCTTATGGCAATATGGGCGAATGACCAGTTTGCCAGTATCCTAGAATTCTTCCTAGCTAGGCTTAGATTAAAGTTGGGAGGGAAAACACACCCGTCATGTAATGACCATGGACGAAAGGCGAAGGGGGCATCAGGCTCGCCGTTCCACTACTGACAGGAATAGAAGAGGTATGTAACATTCATAAAAAATTATATTTCGTTCCAATTTTGACTAGCTTACTAAGTAACAAATGCAATGCAGAGGCCAGAAACGTAGCAGAAAATGAGCGAGTTATCGCAGAGGCAACTGGGTCACACAGCGTAGCACAACTACAAGCCATTTAGATGCATCTGCTATATTTGCAGAAGCAATGGGATAGACAGTTACCATGGGAGGAGAGACGGTTGGGGTGCAAGGAGAGCCATCTGGTAGCCAACCAAGAAGGTCAACTAGTAGGCGTACAAGGGCATCTGGAACCCAAGCAGGGGCATCTGGTAGGCCATCTTCTGGAACCGGTTGGTTTCTCAGAATACCGTTTAGGTGTAGTAATAAGTGATTTAAATTGATGTTTGTATGCATGTTGTAAACTTGTTTATTTAGATGCAGCTTTGAGAACTATTTTATTTGTAATTTGTGTGGATTTTATTTAGACTAAGTCATGAGTTAGTTGAATGTTAGTTTTTATAACCTTATTATTTTTTACCATATTCAAAAATTAATTCTGAGATTTTTTACTAAACTAAAATTTGATTCTTTTCATGAAAATGTAGAGAAACATCAAGTCTACATCCAAATAAAATGCATCCAACTCAAATGCATTTAAATTTTAAAATATAATAATACTACTTCTTAGAACGAGCTTTGAAAGTACAGGGAACAAACTCATCTTACGATGTTGCCGTATCTGGATCAGTGACAACAAACGAAGTGCTAGCCTTACTAGTATAAGTACACGGAACAAACTCATCGTCCAATGTTGGAGGCTCTCGATCAATCTTTTTTTTTCAAACCGTAGCCATAGGGGTTATCCACAAAGTCATTGTCTGAAATTTCATACCGAATAGGCCGTCTAAGAACTTCCTCCATTAGACATACTTGACATTTATTTTTATCATGGGCATACTTGACAGTTTTTCTCTCCTCATTTTTACCTCGACCACTAATTGACTCTCCTCTCGATATGCCACGATGGGACGATCTACATTAGGGCTACTGTTCATCCTATTGTCACCCGGAAAATCATCTCCGAAATCGCCCTTTTCGCCTCAGAATTCGCATTCTCTTCCTATCTTTCTCTCTTTCTCTTATGTGATTTGAGTGAGTTGTGAGGGAGGAGAGAGAAATAGGGGTATTTATAGGGTCTGAAAAAAAAATATTTCGTTCTAATTTTAATCCCGGCCAGCCATTTTTTGGCCGATTTGAACATTTTTAAAAATACCTAGCTAAACTATATATAATTAATAATTTATATTTAATTTTGGATATTAATAAAAATGTGGGTGAGTGACTTGACTTCCATTATTCATTTAAAATAATCAGAGAAATTCTTCCGGCTCCAAATTTTGGATTGGAAAAACTCTCCCGGTCTAAAGGATTTTTTTTTTTTTGTTTTCTGGTTGCCTTTGGATACTCTATGGCCTCCACTCTATCAATGATGCATTGATGTGACCTAGCTATGTCCGTACCGTAGTTACCTGCTCACTTGGCCTACGGTAAGTGGTCCTATTTCTCATCCCTTTTTGTACTGTACAACATGTTATACAGTTATTCAAGACCACAGAAATCTAAGGCAACAGAAAAACAAATTCAACAGAAAATTTTCAAAACCATCCATGCATTACAATTTCAAGTTACTCTTTTTCTTTTTCTTTATTATTTAATAGGGTAATTAATCTTCCCCATCTATCCATCCCCCATTTCATCCCCAACTAACTAACTAACTAACTTTTCTAACTATAATTACAAATTCTAACCACCTAATGGCCCTACAAATTAATTACCTAATTTTCTCCCTTTATTTCTTTCCTCTTTCTTCCTCCCTCTCCCACCTCTCCCTCTCTGCCTCCGCCTCCCTCTCCCACCTCCGCCTCCGTCTCTCACCTCCGCCTCCCACCTCCCACCTCCGCCGCCTCTCTCTCCCACATCCGCCTCCGCCGGGTTAGATCCATCACTGTCGACCGCCGGGTCAGATCCGTTATGTCTATGTCCTCTTCCTCATGCAGTAGTGAGTTATTTGCAAAGAACAAAGCTTCATTAATGGTGAATTAGGCCAGTGCGTACTAAGTACTAAGAAATGACAGAAAAACAAATTTTGAAAAAATTAGAGGTGTATGAATGAATACTTGATGTTTTAGAGATGAATACTTTAACGTTTATGGATGAATACTTAATATTTTAGGTATAAATACTTTAACTTATATGTATGAATACTTGATATCTTATGGATGAATATTATTCGGCTGCTCTTGTAAAATTAATCTAGGTATGCATATATGTTTGTAATACTTTTGGTACATTAACTATTTACACTTACACGACGATGATGAATATTTGCTCGATGAGAGATGAATACTTGCGACGAGGTATGAATACTTGTGCAACGGACAACTCGAAAGTATGTCATCATGGATCTCATTTGAAAGAGAAAATTGTGTAGAAGACATTCATGGTTTTAGATTTGCAAAATTTCTCACAGATCGTCAGAAATATTGGTTAGATTGAACGGAGATAAAAAAAATCTCTAAAAACGTGTAAAAGATGAGTGATTGATGTGTCCAAATATGCTTCTATTGCAAAGATGAATACATTTATATAGATGGATGAATGCTAGTTGTGTTACAGATGAATATTTTTTTGCAAATTTCTAAAATTAGCTGAAGGTTATGTGGCCCCCCTACTTAATTAATGCGCTGACGGTTATGCAGTCCCCCACTTAATTAATGCTCTGACAGTTATGCGGTCCCCTACACATGTTGTTTGTGGTCCCCTACTTTTTTATACGCTGAATGTTGTATATATCCAAATATATTTATATTGCAAATGTGAATAGCTTCATATAGATGGATGAATACTAGTTGTGTTACATATGAATGCTTTTCTGCAAATTCCTAAAATGCGCTGACAGTTATGTGGTCCCCCACTTAATTAATACAACTGACGGGGATGAAACGGGGGATGGTTCATGGGGATAACTAGGCTCTCCCTATTTTATAATATTTTTAATAAAAAAATCTCCAATAAACGGGATCTATAGACACCTAGATGCAGGCTCCTCTCATTAATTCCGCGCCACGCGTAACGAAAATATTAAATTCAAATATTTAATTGTTTAGAAGCTTTCCATTTTATTGGCTTCCCGTCGTTCGTTGGATTCGGTTGTTTTCGCCAGTTGACCAGAAAATGCTCACGAGCACCTTGCCGACCTAAAGATCTTCTGCGGTCGTCTGAAAATCCAATTATTGTATCACCACCAATAAAAAAACCAGATTTGTAGTATTAGGTTTTGTTATTTGCACTTGCCAGGGACTTACTATGCTTTGCGGATTCTCCGTAGTCGTCATAAGGAATCAGAAAGTAATGTCCTTCTCTGAGGCGTGACTTGTCACGTGCCAGAACTTTGGTACGTGGGATCAAGTGTGCCAAGTGTGTTCGATACATTTAAAGAGTACTTAATTATCTATTTATGAAATTCCAAATACAATTTTGTTAGATGAAAGCGTACAATGTAAAGTATTTTTTATAGATGTAAGGTATGTGGGCACAATATGAGTCAATTGATTTTCATTTTTCTTTTAAATTAATAGTGAAATATAATTTTTTTTATATAAATTATAGTAAAATATTATGGATATTTTAAATTGATCTCTATATATTTATATGAAAATTTTATATGGATGACCCTCGTACTTTTTTGGTCAATTGATTTGGAGATTTCTAGCATGTTAATTTTTTTTAATCAAAACAATTGCTCACATGTGACATCGTGTCTCTCTCAAATCTCACCAAAGACAGCTTACATGTGACATTAACACTTTTTTTTTTGTATGTAGTTGATATTTTGACCCCCTCGAATTTTTTTTATAAACCATAAATAAAAAATAAATTTATGAAATCAACATGATTAGTTTTGTTTTTACAAAAATCATAAGAATTGAAATGCCATTTCGGTTCGAATTTTTTTTTTCTGGACTAAATTGGCAATTCGGTACGAGGTGGTTTCACAGGTTTTCAGCCTAGCTGCCACAAAAAAATCAATAAACTCTCTGAGCCGAAATGACATTTCGGTCCCATGAATTAATTTTTTACCCGAGAGGCAACAGTTCTTAACTTTATCTCTCCTCTTCTTTTCCTTCCTTCCTCCTCTTTTCTTTCCACCCGAACCAAGCTTTATTATTTTTTTCCATCCCTCAAAACACATTTATTTTTTATTCTAATTACATAGATTTATATATTTTTGGAAGAAGAACAAGAAAAACTTCAGATCTACAAATGGTGACTGAGAGTTGGAGGGAGAAGAAGGGTATTTATAAGCAAACCTTAAAAAAAATGTTCAGACCTATTTGCCATTTCTATCAAGACTAAAAAAACATTAGGCCGAAATGGCATCTCGGTCCATGGGTGTTAAACCGAATGCTACACTATTTTTTTCTGAAAACTTGTGAAACCATCTCGTACCGAATTGCCAATTCGGTCCATGAAAAAAAAGAGTTGGGACCGAAATGGCAGTTCAGTTCTTATAGTTTTTGTAAGAAAAAACTAATCACGTTGGTTTCATAAATTTCTTTTCTTTTAATTATAATTTATAATAAAAATTCCTCATTCATTGAATATCTGTTTCCGCCCTTGAATGTAACATGTCCAGATTTATTTATAAGTCGGTTAAAAAAGATCCCAAAGAGCACTTAATTATCGATTTATAAAATTCCAAATATGATTTTGTTCGGTCAAAGCGTACAGTGTAAAGTATTTTTATAGATGTAATATGTTCAAATTTATTTATAAATCGGTTAAAAAGATCCCAAAGAGGCAAAGATACACCTTTTGAAGTTGAATGGACGATTTAAGCCCTTTAATGCAAACTTTATATTGCATTTTTAAACAAGAGCGATCATCACATTCATGCTTCAGCAAATTTACCTGGATAAATTATTTTCATCACAGTTCTTTTTTAGGTTTTGTAAATATTTATAAAAAAAATAGTAAATAAATTAAAAAATATATAAATTTTGGTATCCAAGAACATTTTCTTATAGAAATTGTGTTAAGCAGTTCACATTAGCTGTTTGGACTTTAAAAATAAAAATATACATCCACAGTACAAACCAATATGTGTTATGCATAGTACCGAATCCTCACTCATTTCTAAGAACATTTTCATTCCTATAGCTGCAAAAAAATGTGTTTTTTTGCATTAACAATGTTAACATCTATTGTCACATCTCAAACCGGGAATTCCGGATTAAGGCGTGATCAATCCTCGCCTCGTGTTCATTAACTCAATAAACATGCAAGGCTAAACAAATACAAATAACAAAGTAAATGCGGAAGCATGAATAATCATAACAAAAGCACAAGTCATAATATCATTAAATAAACATACACATATAGTGCCCATACAACCCACATCATAATAAAGTAAAACATAATCTAAGGAAGGGGGTACATGATCTAACGAGTCTGATGTACGAAACAAAAGCATCAGACTTCGTATATCCTAACCAAAAGCCCTATAAGAGTAAATCAAACTACGTGGTCATGGGGACAGCTCCTGGCAAATCCTACTACTGATCACCAGTCTCTGTATTTAAAAACTCACGAAACAACTTGTGGATGAGCGACTAATTACTCAGTATGTGACCCAGAATTATCCCTTCAGGGATCCTCTACGGTCAAAATATTTTTAATTATAAAACTACGTATGATTTTGTAAACGAAATTTCATATGCAAGTTATTTAGTTATATATAAATATCACCTAGCTTATTAACTATTAAAAAGAAAATACATATAGTAGGTGCAACTATCCAATGATGCGAGTATCCTATTATACCAACATGCAAAAGATTTACAAAATAAGACACAAAGAGAATAATATATTCATATCCCAGTACCTAAATACTGTGTGTAGAAGTTAATATAATAATACGAAAATTAATCACCCTGTCACCGCGTGTCGTGCCAATCGGATCGATAGATCCTATAGATCCAATAAGATATTGTCCAAGTACCGCGATCAGCAGGTGCGATGATACACGTTGCCTAGTGACAACGAGTAGTGCCCCCAAAGTAACATAGCACGCTGGCAGATAGACATATTTAAATTTCGTGTATCTTTCTTCTAAACGATTCTTCTACCAAACATATAAAATAAGAGGTATCATACAAGCATGACGTAAGAATGTGTTAACCCTTTCCTCATGAGCAGACAAGGGACTCCGCCGTCCAGCCAGACCAATAAGAAAAATAGTAACCAGTGCCACATAACTCGAGATCGAAGCTCTGCAGTAAATTCACCATGGAACTCAAGATCGGAACCATGCAGTAGCGTAAAACAAATATGCCACAGAACTCGAGATCGGAACTGTGCAGCCTCATAATAAAAACATGCCACCATAGAACTCGAGATCAGAACCGTGGTGGGGTAACCCGTTCTAGGCATGTAGCTCCTAATATAGGTGGGGAAAATCCTGAATTGTTTCGTGTCACATAACTCGAGATCGGAACTGCGCACGTGAAATAATAAAATGAACGAGAAGAATATATAGTTTTCCAAATTAATACATATAATAGTCCGAGACCTCTTGAGAGATCAAGTGATCACTCGGCTAAGTGACTATCAAGCTGGCTCGTACCCATCCTACGAGACAAAACGAAGTCACTTGGTCATTCATCTCATCGTTTACCTATATATGCGTAAGACTATATAATAATATATTGTCTTCTACAAGAAAAAGACAAACTAATAACCTAATATAATATAATTTTTATATACCATATCTTTAAGTTACCCTACTTCTAAAATACAGAAAATTATAGTTTTTCAGGGGCTATGCAAGTCATATCTACAGGCAGAAAGTATAAACATGCTCTACAGTTTTCAATATAGCTATTTAATTTTAAATAATATGACAGGTCAGATGGTCGACTCATAAGAGTATGCCACAAAAAAAATAATTCAGATATCCACACCTGTAATGAAGGGCAAGCGATAGGTATGATGAGGCTATACATAAGGGTAGCATGATGGGTCCTCGTCTGCACCGACCCATCAGTACTCGGGATCAGTCTCCTCGTACACGACCAAATCAGAGTATGTCTGATAACCTACAAGCCGCAACCTTAATTTATTAACAACCTAGACGAAATTCCAATTTAATTGTCCCTGTTTGTTACTTTTAATAATGCTCCTAAACTTGATTAAGTCTAAAGAAATTATTTTACTTATTCGGTTCAGTGAAATTTTGTCATAATTAGTTATATTATTTAATATGAGATTTTAAATTAACTCAATTACTTTGATTCAAGTTTGTATAGATTAAATAATTTTATTACTTGTATTTATTAATTTAACTACACCGTATCAATTTGTATTAATTATTTACACCTACCATAAATCACGTATTTGTCTTATATGTTATAACTCCCAAAATATGATTGAAAACCGTAACGTATTAGTATTTGTCTATATACTAAGGTAAGTTGTAGGTAACTAGGTACATAACCTAATGTTGAATAGTTAAAAGTTTGTGAACGTGTATATCTCATACTACTCAAGTTGCATTGTCTACAGTAATTAGATAAGATTTTTTTTTTTGTCTAATTTAAAGAAGGTAGCTAGATAATAATTAATAACATCATATGTATAATTCAATATGAATTGTCTACAAGTACATTAGATTACACTCCATGTACATTTTTTTTTTTCATTTTATATCCTATAAATTTTAGATGCGACTAATATGTTAAATATATCATACAATAAGTATTGTTTTAATAAATTTGTTTAAAATATATTAGATATTCGGTTAATTCCTTAGTAATAAAATATATTAGATAATCACATTTAATAATTTGTTATGCATATGTTATGTAAATATTTAACATATACTATAGTTCGCTCTCTTGCTCACCACTGAATCCTCCTCCACCTCGGTACTGTTTTTTTGAGTTTCGACATTGAATGATGTTGCGTGCGAGTTTCCGTATCAATCCAATCTTTCAAGCACACAAGTCTCTCGAAAACATTTGCACCCAACTTATTACGTTTATCGGTGAGGATCCTATTCGCCGAACTAAAACATGATTCGGAAGGGACGGTTGACACGGGCATGGCAAATATGTCGCGGGCCATCATCGCCAGCGTTGGATAGGCACTTGCATTCTTCTTCCAGTACTCCATGACGTCAATGGATTCATGTTCCATCATCGCCAAACAATAGCTTATTAATTCGTTTGTGTTACTTTGGAATATTTGCGGGTCTTCATCATCCTGCAAATCCAATAACAATCCACTACAGTTGTTGCTCCTGTCACTATTAAAAAAAATTAATGGACAAATAATGTAGATAATAGAGATTAAAAGCACATGTATATTTATATTCATACCTAACACCGCGACGGGTAGAAGACGGTTGATTGACATTTCTTCTTGTGTTGTATAAGCTGAACATCTCATTCAATGCTTTGTTCACGCGTGCCTCCTCCAATGTTGAGTCTAAATGTAGATTATTTTTGTACCTTTGAAGTATTTTTATCATGAACTTCTTCTTGAACGATGGATGGAGACAATTTACAATAATGGTCATGAGGGATACCTCTTTCCAATATTTCAAAAACTTATCTTTCATGGCTGCTACGATCGGTTAGAGAGAGGAATAGTAGTTTTCTATATCTTCCATCCCACGATATACTTTGGAAATAATGTAGAGATCGTGAAGCAACTCATGTGCCACCGGTGTGTACGAACATGATAGTTTGACGGTTGCATTGAAAAAGAATCCAAGAAATTTTTTTAGGTTTGCTATTTGCTGTCATTCTCTCTCGGAGAGTAACAATTCACTTCCCTCGGATGAGTTCCTCAAGGTCTCGTCTATAGCACCCTTGTAAGGAAGGCATCGGTGAAACATCCTATATGTAGAATTTCAACGGGTATCTATATCTCAAGGTACTCTCAATTTACTCAAATTGAACCTTTCACACAATTCGGCAAAACGTTGTTTTCTTAAACTATTTGAGAAAATATGGGCAAGACCTTGCTTAAATTTAATAATTAATTCTTGAACAACATCTGTTTTAAGGCCCGCCTTTACGGTAAGGTTAAGTATATGACAAGCACACTTTTGGTGAAACATTGTACCATTCATGATTGAGGTTAGTGACCGGGTAAAATAAAAACATTAATAATGGATTTGTAAATGATTTGTGCACTGTGCAGAGAATCCAATACCCGAAAGCTTAAGACCCTTTTTTGTAATACCCAACTATCATCGATATAATGCGTGGTAATACAAGAGTACCCAAGTCCATGTTTACCAGCAGTTCAAATATCCGAGGTAATTGAAACCTTATAATTATTGCAAATATAGCTAGTATGTCATTTTTACAGTCGGTATACTGTTGTTTTAACTCTTTTACCATCTTTCTATGATGAAACCTCTTGTACATTGGTTCACCACACCCCCTAATTATCAACCGGGCAAAACTCAAGCAATTACCCATACTTATTGGTTGTTTTTTGTGGGCAATGTATCGGACAAATTAACTAAGCATTCTTTTTTCATCATACTTTTAGTGGGTTCAAGTACCATCCGAGTTCATAAGAGTTTGGACTAAGCGCGGGTCCGCTAATAAAAAAATAAATCTAATATTAAATTTAAATTTTAAATTACTTTACAAAAATAAATCTAACATAAACTAAATTTAACATTCAATTTAAATTCTAAATTTCTCTACAAAAATAAATCTAACATTGAATTTAAATTTTAAATTACTCTAAAAAATAAATTTAACATAAACTAAATCTAACATACAATTTAAATTCTAAATTTTTCTAGAAAATCTAACAAAAAATAAATTTAAGTGAAACTAATTGTAACATAAAATAAATCTAACATTCAATATTTCAATTTAAATTTTAAATTACGCTACAAAATATAACAAAATTTAATCTAACATAAACCAAATCTAACATTCAAATCTTGCGGGAAAATCTTACGGGAGGTGTTGAAGTGCCTAGACTTTCATAATTCCGTTTGCGCCTTTGCGGAATAAAATAAATTTGCAACTATATCTTTTTTTAATAATGAAATTAAAATTTGAGAATTAATGAAAATAACAAGAGTTTGAGAGTAATGAGAGCATGAGATTGAGAGAATGAGAGATTGAGAATAATGAGAATTTGATGTGAAAATGAGAGAATGATGAGGTTTAATTTATGGAGGTTTTTTTGGAGGGAAATAATATAGCCGATGGGTTCAAATTTTTTTGAATTGCTACAGTACTTTGGGTCTGGTCCGGTTCTGCAGGGGTCCAGGGGGTTTAGGCAGGGTCTGGCGTTGGTTCGGGAGGGTTGGGTCCGGTCCAGTACGGGGCGCTCCAGGTTTGGTCTAGTTTGGTCCTATACGGTTCCACGGGTTCCCACGGTCCAGTCCTACACGATTCTAGGGAAAATAATTGAACCAAACCCGTGTTAGACCCGTTCCTACCAAAGGTACGGTTCGGTCCGGATTTGAGGCACAATCCGGGGCAGTCTGGGTCCGAACCACGGGTTGTCCAGTCCGGTCCTGAACCGGCCGGATTTTTTCAATACACTAGGCTGGGTCCGCATCCAATTTAAATTTCAGAATTTCTCATTTTCTATTGCATGTTGATAAGAAGTTTGTTATTCATTTATTTAAATATTAATCAATTGTTATTAACTTTAGATAAATTATAAATATTGGTTCTCCATCTAATTACTTGGGATATGTTTTGTTATACTTAAATTAGTAGTTTTAATTAATTTGAGTTTAATTCCTATGTATTGTTTATAGTGTTTCAACGATTTTATTCACTTCTATTCATGTTAATCATGTAAGTTTAAATTTTTGTTGAACTATTTACGTTTAATTCATTTAAGTTAAATTTCTAGTTGCAAATTATTAATTTCTATACGTTAATTATGATTTATAATTAATTAGTCATTTTTTAAATTTTAGGTTATAACATCTATCTTTCAATTAATTTCGGATTAATACTAAATAATTTTATAAAAATAATAATTTCTTTACATCTTTATAATTGATTTTGTAATTGTTACATCAACATTTGTGTAATGATTATGCAAGTAAGATGGTGCTACGAACGACAATAAATTTGTGACCAGAGGAAAAGATATTTGTGTAATGATTATGCAAGTAAGATTGGCGCTACGAACGACAATAAATTTGTGACCAGAGGAAAAGATTATATTGTAGTTACTCGAAGATCAAGAGTTCCGAACCTCTTTTTTTTTTTTGGAAAAACTCGGTAGTGGCTACTAAGTGAGAGAGTTCCGAACCTCACTCACAACTTCAGAGCTTCTGCTAAGCTTAAAAAGAGAATAAACTTGTGGCTTTTCACTCTCGTCCAAATTGCTCAAAAGACCAATTAGTTCGGCCAGCCAGACATGGCCGATTGGTTGGACAGGGTGGGATCATGTTCAGGCCAGGTCAGACAGGGACTCGATAAGACCGAAATAACGATGCAATATTGGTGAGCTAATTGTTTCATTAATAGTACGTTATTTCGTGCTTTGATAAGACCGAACTATTATGTAGCAGTCTAGCAGAGCTGAACGAGCTTAATTTTCAAGTGTCCTAATAAGCAGGTGTGAATTGTACGAGCATGCACCGAGAGCAAACAACATCGTTCCCTAGCTCTAACACCGTTTAATATTCTTCTTAGTAATTACTAGAACAGTCTTCTCTTCTTCCTGGCTTCCTCCCAGCTCTGCGCCTTCCCCAAGTCACAATCAGAACACAAGCTCAAAGAAAACAGGAAAAAAAAAAGCACGAAAATCACACGCCACCGGTTTCATCAGACCCTACTTTAAACGGTCTCGATTTTTCTCTCTCTATATAAACAATGTTGTCTTGCCTTATCTCATCATTTCCAAACGAAAAAATAAGAGACATTTAACATTTTCTCATGGATTCACTTTCTAGTTCTTCCTTGCCGCAGAAAATCCAGTCAAACTCCAACAGTAGCATACTTGATCTGAAGAGCCGGTTGTCGGCCGTGAAGATACCCGAGCCGGTCAAACCGAGAGCAGGTCGAAGGATGTCGTCGGCTGAGGGAAAAATTGTCATCAGTAAAAAGATCGTGACTGGAGATGTAGGCTATGTTTTGGAGGATGTGCCCCATCTCACTGATTACTTGCCCGATCTTCCAGTAAGTTTCTGTATACTGTGTATAGCTCTTTTCTTTTCTCACAGCTGGGTTTTAGCTAGTTTTTTTAATTTATTTATATTCTGTTTTGGTGGAAGGGGCTTTATCTTTTTGATATAGGTATTGAAATAATAAATATGATAATAGAAGAGAGAGAACACTTGACAGGGGTAATATTCGTAACTTTTGAGTCGTTTTTTTAGCTATTTTTTTGTTCTCATGTAAAAAGTTAGGTTTTTCTGGATATACCTTTTGGGGGGTTTTGTTCGCACGCCTTCTCCAATTTTACATTGCTCAGCATTGTTACCTTAAAAAAGTTAACTCTTATTTAGGGACTGTTTTGGAAAAAGCTGTTGTTATACTTTAAAAGCAGCAAATATGTAGCTGTGCTTCAATTGTTTTATGTAGCAGTTGTATACATCTGTTTCATAACCACTGCTTCAGCACGTATGTCCCAATTTACAATTTATCGTTATAATATTTCTGAAATTGAGATTTGATTTGCTATTCTGCAATATTTCCTTCTGCTTTCCTAGATAATGTTAATTTTCCTGAAATCTGTGAATATAGAATAATACTTTTTGGTCAGCACTTCTTATGTGTTGAATTCTTGAATTCTCATTTGTGCGTAGTGTATAATACCAAGTTGGAATAAACATTTTGAATTGATAAAGTCAAATACTAACTGAGTTCATTTTCAGACATATCCAAACCCTCTTCAAAATAACCCGGCCTACTCAGTTGTAAAGTAAGCTTTCCTTCTTTGTTGCATTTTCTAATTAATAAATTAATTAATTTCATTCAATTTACCTATTAGTTGGTTGTAACTCTACTTTGTATATTCCAGACAGTACTTCGTTAACACTGATGACACAGTTACCCAGACGGTATGTTTATACCCAATTTCTTTCTCAACCTTAAAAGAAAATTATCTCGTATTGATTGGAGTACATAGTGAATTTTTTTAAATGTTTTGTAATGTAGATTGTGGTTCACAATAGTAGCCCCAGAGGGACCCACTTCAGACGTGCCGGGCCTCGTCAGAGAGTAAGTCTTAAATAAAATTGCAAAGGTAGTTTTAATGCCTGCTCTGGAGTAACTTTTAAGTATACCCTTGGTAGGAGAAATGTTGTGGCTGTCCATCTAATAATACAAAATAGTTGAGGGGATGGGGAGAAGGGGGTGTTGTTTTTGCCTCTTTGTAAGATGCCTCACAGTTTCTAATTTAGATTGCAACGTACAGTTTCTAATTTAGATTTGCAACTTACATGACAACTTTTCAAAACAACCGCTCACTGTATATCCTGTGTTTGATTTTTTTTTCTTTCTTTTTATTTGAAAAATGTTAGCAAAGCGCAAGCTACCTGTTTCACTATTGAAACAAATTTTGTACACACTCTTAACTGACTTAAGACAAAGCACAACAAGTACCTACCAGAAAACTAGATTTAAAGCTCTGGTACCGACATCCTCAGCAAAGCAATACTATGCTTCATTGGCTACTCTTGAAAAGAGATTGGTTAAATAGTGTATCCCCCTTCCCCAACAGCTCCCTTTCACGACTACCGACATAACCAGATTCAAAGCTCTGGTACCAGTACCCTCAGCAATGCAACACTACGTTTTGATTTCTATTTTTACTACTTAAAGCTCTTCTGACCTTTTAGGTGTATTTTGAGTCTGATGAAGTGAATGCATGCATTGTTACATGTGGCGGTTTGTGCCCTGGACTTAATACTGTCATTAGAGAAATCGTGTGCGGCCTTTATGACATGTATGGTGTCAGGAGAGTCCTTGGCATTGAGGTATGCTATTATGCATTACATATTGTTATACTGGAATTGTTGGTGACTGAAACAATACTACACCAGCAATGCAGTGTGGTTTCTGGATTGCAATCTCATTTAGGGAGACTGAGTAGGGTTAATTTGATTTTGCACAATTAAGTTATGGCATTTAGTTCAATTGGGCATGCAAGTGCCACTATTCAGCGACATACAATTGAATTCATTGTTTGTACAGCACAAATATCATTTGATGGTTAACTTAACATCTATAAATTATTTTGAGTTTTGACAGGGTGGATACAGAGGTTTCTATGCGAAGAACACAATTAACTTAACGCCCAAAACAGTAAATGATATTCACAAAAGAGGAGGTACTGTTCTTGGTACATCCCGAGGTGGTCATGACACCACAAAAATTGTTGATAGCATTGAAGACCGTGGTATTAACCAGGTAAGGACTCTCTCTCTCTCTCTCTCTGACCCACACACACCCTAAATAATCATTGAATTGAATATCTTGGTTTGCTTATTCTGAACCTCTATTTGGTTATAGGTATATATTATTGGTGGTGACGGCACACAAAGGGGCGCATCTGTAATTTTTGAGGTTGGTTATTTGTTTGCACCGACTAATTAAAGCTTCTCCTATTTGTAAAATAGTATTTGCTCAAAACTTTTTTCATTTTTCAGGAAGTTCAAAGGCGGGGCCTGAAGGTTGCTGTTGTTGGTGTTCCGAAAACCATAGATAACGACATCGAGGTACTTTTGTTTCTTCAAGTTTCCCACACACCATTTTATGTCTGTCCAAGTTTCATGTGTACTTAGTGGGGCCATATATAAAATTGCGGGCAGGTTATTGACAAGTCATTTGGGTTTGACACGGCTGTCGAGGAGGCACAAAGGGCGATAAATGCAGCTCATGTGGAGGCTTTGAGCCAGGAGAACGGAATTGGCCTTGTCAAATTGATGGGACGCGATAGTGGTAGGTGCCACTTGTCATTTCAAATTTTCACTTGGTCATCACAATTGAAAGCACGTCAACACCATAACCATACGCACAAATACCTGAAGTAATTTTCTTCTCTCAATTATTGCAGGCTTTATTGCAATGTACGCTACACTTGCCAGCAGAGATGTGGTAAGGTTTTGTTCAATAAGAGCACATCTTGTACAACTGCAAAACATATAATATCTTTTTGCATGATGTTTTGTTGACGTGTGTTATTCTTTTAGGATTGTTGTTTAATTCCTGAATCACCATTCTACCTGGAGGGAAAAGGGGGGCTACTGGAGTTCATAGAGAAGCGGCTTAAGGAGAATGAGCACATGGTGATAGTGGTTGCAGAGGGGGCGGGGCAGGACCTCATTGTTCAGGACATGCGGTCCATGGATCTCCATGATGCTTCTGGAAACAAGCTGTTCCTCGATGTGGGCCTCTGGCTCTCTCAAAAAATCAAGGTTTGGTTCTACTTTTTTTTTACAGATAATGTATCTACTGTCTAGGAGGCATTGTAAGTACTATGGTTTCAGGACTCAACTCTTTGTTGTCTCTTCACAAATGGGATTGTATTTTTCCATTTACAAAAGGCCTGTATAATGATCTATTTTCTTTGCAGAGTTTAGTTTTGTAATATGCAAGCAACAAGCTCATTATCCACTTGACAGCCGCTGTCAAGTTTTTCTCAAAAAAAAAAAACAAAACAAAACTATAGCTCTTTATTTATTTTATTTCTACTCAATTGGATTGGTTGCATAAGAAGCTAGTAATGGTCCCGGTTTTGGTTTCCCCACCTCTTTGATCCCTTTTTTTTTTTTTTCTTTTATTGTTTGCTTTTCATTTGTGTCTTCTTGTCTTGTTACTGTTTATAATTGGCTTCCCTAGGTGAGTATGGTATGACAGCTTTTCTATGGGTGTGACCACCAAGAATTTTGGATTTTTTTAGAGAAAAGGATCTTTTTTTTAAAAATAATTTATGCACTTCGGTGATTTTTTTTATTAATTCTCTGCTTCATAATTTGTGCAGGAGCATTTTGTGAAAAAACCGAAGATGCCCATCAATCTCAAATACATAGGTGTGGTAAAATTTCAAGCAATATGATTCGGTTTCTGCTGCCACTATTGTGATGGCAGGCATGATAACACATACATGCAATCACACTAATGGCATCATCAGATGTGAATTCTCAGCTATATACATATCTTTTTGTTTTATGTGTTTATATGTGAGAATTTATCTTTCAGATCCGACTTACATGGTTCGTGCGGTTCCTAGCAATGCATCAGACAATGTTTATTGCACCCTTTTGGCCCACAGTGCCTTACATGGTGCCATGGCTGGATACACAGGGTTTACGGTGGGGCCAGTAAATGGTAGACACGCATATATTCCATTCTATGTAAGTACACCTCATTCAGATGATTCTTGTTCCTTTATCTTTTTATTTTAGTCAGTTCGTAAAATACAACTTATGTTATTAAGATTTTAAATAGGCCATTTTCATTCACAACCCCCCTCAAAGAAGCAAAATACCACTCCATTAAAAACTTACCATGAGACTATGCTTCATTCTCTCTCCCTGCATGAGTGGTTACCGAGGGATAATTTGGGTAACTCTATAATGGGTGGGGGTGAGTGCTTGTAGTGTTTGGGCATTTATGAGGGTTGTCTTTGTGAAGTTCACTGATGGAACCTATTCTTGTAGGCTTGAATTTTTTTTATTTATTCCTTAAATCTCAATTCACATTATTTTCTTTCTTTGACAAAATTAGAAATTTATCAGGATGAACCTTATACTTGGTTTATTTACATGTATTTGCATTTTCTGTAAATCACAGAGGATTACAGAGAAGCAAAAGAAGGTGGTGATAACTGACAGGATGTGGGCCCGGCTTCTTTCCTCCACAAATCAGCCTAGCTTTCTGAGCAAGAAGTGTATTGAAGATTCAAAAAAAGATGATGAAGCTCATAATGATACTGGCAAAGGGGAGCATGCTAGCACTGATGTGTCAAAGTGCAATGGCTCTATCTGAGGCAATTGAACAGGGTTGGTTTGGTTAAATAGTGATGGGATACGTAATATGCAGGTTAATAAATGCATTGGACTCCCAGCTTTTATCAGCTTATGTAGATAGGCAGTTAAGTTTTGTTGATATTTTCTTGAGATATGTATCGGGCATTACCTGAAAAAACAAGTGATATCTTTCCTTAAGTACCAGGAATTGATATGGAGGTTCAATTTATTTTGCACAGGTCAAACTGGCATTTAGAGCGATCACATTGCTAGTTTTAAACAGTACATCATCCACAAATTATTAAGATTATATACAAAAAAGAGGTTTGCTTCCATGCGTTCATCAAGGAATATCTAAATCACGACCGTGAATCTTATGATCCTTTTTTAGGACTAAAACTGAAAAACTATTATAATGTTGATTATGGCGGATGACAATTCCTATCTCCACCATGCATTTTGTGTGCAGCGGTTGAGAATTTTTCTTTCTAAATCTGAAAATGCATCCCTGTATGAGCGCTGACTTCAAAAGTTGTGATTCCTATATAGAATTTTCTATTCGTTTTTTCTTTTCATTTGAGCCACCTCTTTTGTGATCTTTCATCTACAGCACTCGATTGTTCGATTTTTTTTTTTTTCATGATCTCTGTCGCTCTCAAAACTTGATAGCAGTTATTGAGTAAAAGAGTACAAAACCTTGGTACCAAACTACTGGTACCAGCTGCATACACAAAAAAAAAGACACTACAGTACAAATAACCTTCTACCTATCCTAATCAATGGAGCTACCAACTGTTCAAGACAAATAACAGAGTTGAATTTAGAATATGCTTACATTATAGCCAAGACTAGATGCCACACCCCTGATCCGGAGGTGCGACAATCGTACAGCATCTATTTACCATTCAATATATGTAACATAATGCATGAATCTTTTTATGCATTGTCAATATTATCCATTATTTTTCTCACATATTAATTTATTTACAATAATTATTTGACATTTTACAGTGGATGATGTAAGAGAAATACTCTCTGCACCATGTCAGCTAAAATAATCTCAAATCTCATATCTTTAGGTGGTCCTGCTGTCAATTATTATTCCAAAATCATTTCTCGGTCTTTGTTTAACAAACTTGTGAATCTTACAAGAGGAAACGGGTGAGAAATAATAAATTATTCCTCAGTGCTGATTGCCACTCAGATTATTGGATTCGAAGGAAATCCATATTCCGAATGAAATCTCGCACGAGAAACTAACAGTTCATTTCATGATGGTCATGATGAATGTGAATGCTTAATAACAATATTCAATTGAACAACAAATATTACATAAATAAATCTGAACTCTTAAGAATCTTTTCAGAATAAATGGTTTGGGTCAAAATTTTTGAAACCATAAAGTCTGGTAACCTTGGTTTCTTAACTTTACAATTTCTAGTTTGGTAACACTAACGATACCATAACATGTATATGTCGTTAGGGCTTATACTATTCTAACTATCATGACATTTTGTTAACATTACAGAATCAATATCCCAATACTGTTATTATCGGAAAGAAAATCGATGATAAGACATTTCTAACTGTCCTGACAATTAGTTAACATAAACATTACGAAATCAATATCACAATATTGTCATTACTTGAAAAAAAAAAATCATCGATAAGACAGTTACTACAGTTTATTAGCTTTACAGTTACAATTTATATTTATTCAATATCCCCACCTAACGGTACTGGATTCAGTTGGGACCATTCATCATATGCCCATAAGGGTCATAGAGTAAAGTCTAGCAACTAGCTAGATTTTATTATATATTAATCTTTTTTCTCCACTATGTGGAGGTTCAAGGATTACAGTATTCAATATTCAATCAATTCAATCACTGTGGTATCAATCAATTATTTGCAATAAGAATCAATCAATCGATAAACAATATCAACATGACAGTCAATAGCCTTACCTGTAATTCAGTTCCAATTGTATTGGGCTATGCATATGATGCAACCGTTTAATCAATGCAATCAATCAAATATTCAAAATGCACAACGAGTTACGATTTAATTTCTAGTCATGTATCTCAGACTAATCCAATAACCCCGCACCTGATATCGTAGGGCATGTGAGGTTGCTAACTGTCTATTCTTCCATATCATTATGTCTCATCAGTCTTTCTCATAATTATGCATATATTAGAATAATATATATTCTGATCAATATTTATAACAATTAAGTATAACAAAACACTTTACGTATTCTAATATTTAAATTCCAATTATGTGTTTATACAATAAGCTATGTTCAATACTTCTGATAAAACATTCATTAGCGTTTTATTTATATTTTAGGGTCATACCGTGCTCTATAATATCAAGTTTATATATATAATAGATCACATTTATAATCATCCTCAGTTCTTATTTAATTAATAACAATACCCATTTTAATTAATGACATCATTTATCAAGTATTCTATCATTTTCTTAATCCCTTATATTTATTTTAATCCAATAATCCAAAATCAAGTCCAAGAAATCCACTTCAATTCATTTTCAGTCCAATAGTCCACATTTGTCCAATAAGTCACGGTCCAAATCATTTAAGTTCAAACAATCTAAATCCAAATCCTACTGGCCATATCCAGTCCAAATCTCATTCATTTTCATTATCTATTTAATCTTCTCAAATATTCAAGAGCCCAATATATTCACAAGTCCCTCTATGCCTTAATTTATTATTCAAGCCCAAAGGCCATGATCTAAATCAATTTCCATTCATCAATTTTCGGCGTAAATTTTCAAAAGTTGTTCATTTTACAGTTTAAACCCTCTGACAAGGGAATATTACCAAAAATTTAGCATATTTACCCTTATTTATTTATATTCTTACGAATCAGTCCATAAAAATCAAAACAGAGAGTAAGACCCACTGGTACTGTTCAGTACCATGGTCAGAACGACATCCATGTTCTCACAAGAATAACAAAGCACTGATACAGTGCTATTCGGGGATCAGTACCAAACTCGGTTCAAACATGATAAAGGATAGAACAGGAAAAACGAAAGTTCATCAATTCTAACTTTCAAATAAACTATTTTGACACAATTCACAATAAAATATAGCTTGCTTGCTCAATTCTCAACGTTACCGTGCCATAGATCGGTAAGAGAGAAACTAGAACCGTAAAAGGAAAATACCCATTAATTGTGCTAGATACCCCGAGGTATTGACGGAGCAAGAATCCAACAACCTAATCCATGATTTTTTTTTTTAAGCAAAAAGAGCTCTCTCTCTCTCTCTCTCTCTGTTACCTTCCGCAGAGAGAAGAAAAACAAAAACAAAAAGGAAAATGAGTAGGCGCTGGGGATTGGGGAAAGAAGAGGAGATAGGATAGGAGATAAGAATAGGTGTGGGTCCCACGTGTCCCATTAAAAAATTTGTTCTTTACAATTTAGCCCTTCATTTTCCAAATTTTGTAATTTAGTTCCCAAATCATTTACAAGAAGCTTATAAATGTTATCATGTATAAAAATTTAGGCAAATTCTTCTATGGGCATAAGGACCTATTTGTAAAATGAGCATATTTTCATTTTCAAAGTTCAAACAGTCGATCCGACCGTTCAACATTTTCTCCATATTACAATGTACTTGGAGGTCAAATTTTACATTTTTTTGAATTTTTTTACTATTTATTAAGATGGGTACAAAATTCAATGGCCTGAATTTGACTAGTTTTGAAAAATACTTAATAAATAGTAAAAAAATTCAGAAAAATGTAAAATTTGACCTCCAAGTACATTCTAATATGGAGATAATGTTGAACGGTCGGATAGACTGTTTGAACTTTGAAAATAAATATATGCTCATTTTACAAATAAGTCCTTATGCCCATAGAAGCATCCCTCCTTAAATTTATATTATTCATTATATATTTACTAATTAATATATAACTATTCCAATTGATAAATACTCGCACAGTACAGTTCCTTAAATTTTTCTATTGTTGGTTTCGTGAAACTTTGAATTTTCAATACTCTCGAACTATTATTTCAATTAAATATTATTTCAAATGATTTGTTTGTCGTAATTAAGATAAAATTAACTTCGTTACCTTGTTCATCTATTCAGAAATATACTAGTTAGTCGTTAAATTTACATATTTTATTGAAAAACACATTCAAACATTTCGTATATTACTTTCGGTCAGTAATTTCATATACGTATTTTGCCTAGAACTTACAGAACAGCCCTCAAAATGTATCAAAATTACAGCATTATCTGATTACCAAGATCATTTTATCAAAACAAAATTAAAGTATAGGTCTTCTCTTCTACTCATAAATGAATCAAAGGTGGCTTAGTGGCGTCAGGTTGAGTCAGAGTTGAGATTGATGGTGAATGACAGTTACGATCTTTTTTAATAGTATTATTTTAGAATAGATGTTTAATCCCTGGTTATATGTTTTTATCTGCTCAATTTAATAGATGTACCAGATGCTTACTGTTATTTCTGGGCATCATTTATTGAACTTAAATTAAAGCAAAGTGAACCTGTATGTTGGCTTAGCCTCAATTCTGACAGCAAAGTGAAACCTGTTAGTGGGCTCAGTTTGATGTGTCCTATTGCATCGTTTCTTCTAAAAGGCCCAAGCCCAATAAATAATTTCTGGGATATTTTCTCCGCTGTTTTAGCTTAACATATATGGGATTAAATTAATCTCCGTGATAATGACATTAGTAGGAAAAAATAATCAATCATCATGACAGTAAATTGTTAAGAGAAAGAAGGCTCCGAATATATTGTATGTTATTTCTATTTTGATGCTCCTTACAGACCTTAGTCCGTCGTTTTCTCACAGTGGCACATGTTTTAAAATAAAATTAAATGGGTTAGTGGTTAGGGGCCTACTTGCAGACTATCAGGAGTTAAATGAAAACTGCCGAAGATTTATGTGATATTTATTATAGTTGGGCACAATATACCGGTTTTCTTTTGTTACCTGTTGTGGGTTGAATTTTTTTGTATTTTCTTGTTAAAGGCAATTTGCAATACTGTCCCTTTTTTAATTGGTGGGGGTGTGGCGGACAAATCTCTTTTTGTTTGTAATTTTTGCAATATCATGAGAAAACGTTGTTACCTTATAATTTGATATGAGACATAAAATAAAAAAGTTCTCATTTTATTGGCTTGATACTATGTATAACAAATTTTAGCTAATTACAATGCCATTTAATTTGAAAAAAAAAAGAACAATGCTAGCACTCAAATAAAGTTCTTTCATCTTGTTTGAGGGAATTTCACGTATACCCCTTAGAAACTTCAAAATTATGTATTTCCTTCTAAATTTCATAGTATCATAGTTACCCTTCTAAATTATTGAAACTTAAAATTTACACAATTTATTGTCTTATTTATTAGCACTCATTTTAAATTTATAAAGTTCTCATTTTACCATTAAAACAAATATGTAGCATGTGTAAGAGACATATTTAGTTTTTAATTGGCCAATCTGCGAGGGCAAGTGGTTCATTTTTCTACCAGTGATGCATACATGGTGGCATGTAGGCATACAATTGTTTGTGCATTAAAAATAAGAAAAATAACAATTTGTCCTCACAAACTGGCATATTAGATTGCTGGTAATTTCTTCTACACGGGACAATTTTTAATATATGGGTTTTAACATCAAAGTCATTAAATTGAGTAAATTTGTGAGTTTTTGAAATTTAGAAGGGTATCTATGATATTATGAATTTCAGAAGGGAAAAATATACAAGTTTGATGTTTTATGAGGTATATATGAATTTTCTCTAAATTTGAATACTGTTGTTGATTGGATTTTATTCTAAGTAATCAGGCCTTAAGAAAACTCGATTAAGAAAACTAGGTTCTAACAAGTTTTGCCATAGTTTTGTAAATCAGTTCGTATGAAATTAAGATTGAATTATGGTAAAACTGCAAACTTAGTGTAGTGGCACGAATTCTCGTCTAAATTAGACAAGATAGCTTTAAGTCTATATTAAAACTTTATTTTGAAAACTCAAAATTTCAATCTAATATATTTTCTTAAAATATCTATTTGTGATATTTGCAAACTTGAGGGGCTAAAAATATCATATTTAATTGACTCTAGATGGAGTAGTTGAAGCAACCTTCATTTCTATCTTTTCGGTACCGGAAAAAGAAATTAAATAAAATGAATGACGGGTGTATGCATGATAACAGAAACAATTTGAATAAGGGGCTCTTCGTTTTATGCCACTCAAAAACTTCAAAATTGGATTTTTGCCACTCTGAGAGAATATTCCTTAAGATTAATGATACAATATCCCAATCTTTTGCACCCAAATGTAAATTTTTTTTTTTTTTTTTATCAACTTTGCTATTAACTTGGGGCGATATTTTCTACCAAATTTAGCTACACCTCACTCATCGTGTTAATCCGTAATCTTCCCCCACTTCTTAGGGTACTGTAAGGCAGGATGATTCTTTGGGTGGCTATATCTTTCGAAAATCAAGCCCTATACGCTAATATCCTTGGGTTAATATTGATAAATTAGTACCAGGAGAAAAAAGCCTTTAAATTATATAATTTCTTAGAGGTTGAACATTTTTCATGATTTTGGTAATGATCTCCCCTTAGCTACCTTCCTAGAATACAAAGAAACTTAGAAAGCCATGAATAAAAACACCGTTCTCTGATACCAGGGTGAGGATCGGTCGGTCAGAGCCTTCAAACTTCAACGGGCTACTGTGAAACCGGAAGAAAGAAGGCACACAAGCGGAAATTTTATTAAGTGGAATGTTTACAAGGAAGAGAGAGAAGT
>JAJGRW010000469.1:43085-171793 GCA_025461045.1 Carex parvula
GTGAAGGCCGCACCAATGCCATTAATGTCTTAATTCATGATATTTTCTCAGATTTGCTGCAGATTTTGGGAGATTGTTTCCCAAGACACGAAATTAGCTATATATGGGCAATGAGGCAGCAGGAGAAGACATTCTTCATTCTAGGTTTAATTTTCACATCTCTATACACATTTTTTCTATCTTCTCCTCGTGATCAAAGGTGATTAGAGCAAGGTTTGAAGGGATTCTCGAGCAAGCAAAAGGTGAAGATCAAAGGCAACGAGCGAAGAGGATTGGTGTAGTCTATTCTCTTACTTGTTTACTTTGTTTTCATTATGATTTCTCTTGTAACTTTCTTGGATGTTAACTCACCCATGAGAGGCTAGATTTCCTCTCTAGGGACTTAGGCTAAAAACATGAATTTCGTGTTGAATCTATGTTTACTTGAATTAATTTCTTTATGATAATTGTTTGCATGTTTGTTTATTCTTGTTGATTTTACAATTCATGTGCTTGTATGATTTGATTACTTGTAATTTTCCGCTTGAGTTTAATCAACTTAAGATGCTAGGAACGATAATTAATGGTACCGAATTGTATACATGAATTACCCTAGGATTAAGATTAGAACTGACCAAATCTATTCTAGTCCGGAACCACAAGAACAAAAGTTGAATTGAGGTGAAGGACTTAATCGTGAAGCCTTATATTTGATTGGGACACCTAGAATTGAACCGAATAATCGTATGAAGGACTTAACCGTGAAGTATTGATATTTAAGAATAAACTAGGCTAACCTACGCTTATGGTCTAGCTAGCTAGGATGAAGAACTTAATCGTGAAGTCCAAATTATCTAGACACATCATTAATTCACGAAAGTGATCCTTTTTATATTTATGACTTAGAAATCCCATAATTACAAACATGAGTTTAGAATACCAAGTAAATGTAGATTTGACCAAATGATTGTATGCCGATAGCCTCTAGACTCTTATCTATTTGAATCACAAACTCCTTTTATTTGTTTGTTTAAAATTGTCTTGTTTTAATTTCAATCTCAATCGTGTATTGAACCCAAAAACCAATTTACAACAACCCCCTTTTTTTACTTTATTTGCACTATTTTAGAATTAGTTAATTTAGTAAGAAGTAATATTTTCCATTATCTTTGGATCGATACCCATAATTACTACAAGGATAGATTGTGCGCTTGCAATTCAATCTAACTTTGCGTATTTAGGGTTTTATAAATTTAAAGCAGAAGTGTACGAAATAGACCAATTATTCCTGTACCCAAAATACACAACAAAACGACTAAATAAAAACATAGTCTTACAAAAACATTAATACAAACATTTATAAGCAAACTCTAAAAACAAAAATATATAGTTCGGAGTTCGGACCGAAATGCCATTTCGGTCCGGGCTAAAAAATCATTGGACCGAAATGGCATCTCGGTCCATGGGTATTACACCAACGGCTACACCTGTTTTTTTTTTCTGAAAAACTGTGAAACCAATACGGACCGAATTGCCATTTCGGTCAGAAAAAAAAATGGCGGACCGAAATGTCATTTCTGTTCTTATGATTTTTGTAAAAAAAAGAATAATCATGTTGGTTTCATAAACTTTTTTTAATTATAGTTTATAAAAAAAATTCAATTTAGTATGAAATTTTTATATAATTAATTCTCACTATGTATTTAACTGTTTTTTTAAGAAAAAAATATTTAACAGCAGCTATCAAGTATTATGTGTTTAACTGTCGTAATTCGAATTTTTTAATCTTACTATACCTGCCTCTATTAAATGGAAGTGTAGGTCCGATGCGAATTCACATCATCTCCGATACCGTAATAGTGAATCTTTTACAATTATTTGATCTGAACCGTTCTTTTAACTTGGCACGAATCTCAAAGCCTAATAGTACTGCCCCTTCTCAGCCCGAATCCCAAACCGGCTGGGAGTTCATCTCAAACCGTAAAGTGAAGGAAATCTTTTACGGTACCAGGGAGGATATGGATCCGGTCCGATGCCCTTCGGACCTAGTTTGGTTCTGATGGGCAGCATCACCACCGTAGTTAATTGGATTTTGATCTAAGGGTTCGACAACTTAATGAATCAATTTAAACCGGATTTGATATTTTCCCAAAATTAAACCCGTTAATCATCAAATTTCCGACTCGCCTCCTCTCTCTCGCTCTTTGTCAATTCCCACGCAGGCGTCGCCTCCTCTCCCTCTTTCCCACGCCGTGGTGATCTAATTTGGTTCTTCGCGAGCGACTTACATAATGTGAGAGCTTCAAGAGGAGGTGGCAGCGGCGGCGGGGCGCGCGACTCAGGCCGCCGACTCTCTCTCGCGCACCGTGCGACTCAGGCCGAGAGGTGACAGTTCACCGCGCTTTTCCACACCGATGCCTACATCGCCCGGGTCGCTGTCTTCCATGACTCCATTCCAAATCCGATCAATCGTGCCCAATTCCGAGGTATGCTTGAAACCTTAACTTCTCCTTTTCAATTACTGATAATTTGGTTTCAAGTTTAATACCGATCATTATCTCATATTTTGTATGAATATATTTGAAAAAAATAGAGAGAGTGGCAAAAGAGATTATTGATTATGCATTTTCATCACTATCTGATCTGAGTTTTTTGTCATGAGTTGTCATTTTTTCTAATTCTTGCATAAGAATGTTACAAACAAATAGGCATCTGTAAATGGTTTTAGTTTTGTACTTAATAATAACTGATTTGCTCAATATGTCACATTTCGCACTTAAATTTCCCTCTTTGTATGGTTGATTAATTCTTTTTCCAGCATTTCTTTGTGGTCTAAACATAGCCATACTGTTGAATTTTGTTATTGCACTTGCTTTTTCATTTGTATTTTCCACACAAGCAATATGTATTTAGGATTGCTTTGTACTGTACTGGTACAGTACAGGTCCAAAAGGGTAACCTAAAACTGCTTTAGTATCATAAGCTTCTACTAATGATTTACTTGGCTAAACTTTTTTTGGGGAATCAACTAAAAAATACAAAAGAAATGAATGAACCACATAAACAGACATTTGTTGGTAAGTTAATTAAGGTCCTGTAGGCTTCCTTAATTAAAAAATTGGTTTTGAGTTAATTTGCATAAAGTTTAACTATGGTTCAACTTTAGAAATATTCGTTTTTAATGAATAAATTATGCTATTTTCTCAGATAATTATGATGGCACGTGAAATATTTTTGCTTCATCTCTTAGCCTTTACTTGGAAGTACAATTTCTGACGGCAAAAACATCACAGACCTGCAAAATGAAGTCATTTAACAAATACAATTTCTGACGGCAAGAGAGGCCACAATACAAATCAGGAGAACTGCAACAACTTAGAAGACATTGCCAACTCCAATTGTTGCAGGGAGGGTGCACTGAGACACACAACACACCATACCGGACTGGTACTGGTACAGTCAGAACACACCGTACCGGACTGGTACAGGTACAGTCAGAACACACCGTACCGGACTGGTACAGGTACAGTCAGAACAGTCGCTTGAAGCTTTAATTCTCTCAGCTGTTATGTTTGGAGTTTTACACTTCTTCAAGATTTTTATGTTTTCCCTTGTACCGGTTTTCATTTCTGCATTCTTTGTACCTGCATTCATTAATCAAATGTGGACAAGACCCATATTTTTGGGATGAAATTTTGTAGAACTAATGTCTTGACTCATATTGTCGAGAGTGAATTTTGTATGTTTTTTTATTTAATTTCTACATCTGAGAATAAGAAAGGAGATCAACAGAAGTTTTTTAGTGTGCATACAACCTGTTATGTTGCTTGTTGCTATACAATTTTTGAACTTTGATTGCCACTAAAGATTATCATGCTCGTAGAAGATGGTATATTTCAGTTGGGTAAACTAAGGATATTATATGGAAAGTCATCTAATCTATTACAAAAGTTTGATTTTGAATAATTATATATCTGTCATTTACATATAACAAAAAGATGACATCATGATTCTTGCTCTGATTGTTCTATGAATTATACATTTTTTCTTGAAATGGACTAATTTGCCCTTTATACCGGTAACATGCATGTACTGGTACAGAGGTTCTGTGATGGCCTAAAGATGCATGAACTTAAGAAAACATGCGAAAATGAAAATTAATTGTGTCATTGCTTGTTGTTAACCATAGATAAAATTTAACACAATTAAAAAGCCAAATTTTCAAAAAAAAAAGAACTTTATTACTAAACTCATTTAAAATATTTACACATATTTTGAATCCTTCATCACAATAACACTCATCACAAAAAGAACTTTATTACTAAACTTTCTTTCTACCATCTATCCGAATATAATAAAAAGACCTAAACTCTTTCTTTCCAGTGAGCATCTATATTTACAAAACACTCATCACAATCTCATGCAACATTCCTGCATTAAAATTATCTTCTTCATGATCCAGCTAACAAAAGTATCATCTTCTCAATGACCTTGCGTTAAATTCCTACAGAAAATAAGAATTGAGAGAGTCATCACAATTTGAACACATCTCTCTTCTCAAAGGCTAAATTGAAAGAAAAGAATATAAAGAGCTGGAACTCCCAATAATAGTTAACAACCATATCAAAGCATAGCCAACAGTACCCCGAAATTTTTATTAATAGAAAATAAAATAAAAAAATATCGACATTGAAGAACGTTTTCGCTGAATTTCGAGATGTAGCAAAAACGTGATGGTCCATAACGTCCAGAGGACGTTATGGACCATCACAACCCGATTAGCAACGAATGATTAGCAACGATAAACGTATAAGCAAAACACGGGCCGTTATGCTCCATAACGGCCAGGGAGGAGCAGAAAAAAAAAGAAAAAACCAGGCCGTTATGCTCCATAACGGCCAAGGAGACGCAGAAAAAAAAAAAAACCAGCCCGTCCTTGTCCATCACAGCCTGGGACAGCCTAAAAAAAAAAAATCCTGGCCGTGATGGACAACAACGGCCAGGTCCTTTACATTGGTAAGTCTGCTTCTTGTTTGAATATCAATTTTCAATTCTCGTTTTAATGCATTGGTAAGTCTGCTGATGTGCCCTCAAGTTTAGCAATTAACTGTATATATCCATTTTTCTTGATATGCCTCCACGTTAGCAAGTCTGCTGATGTGGCAGCTAGAGAGGGCAAATGGCATTGAATGCATTGGTGCTCACCAACTGCTGATCTGCTGATGTGTTTGAGACCTGGCCGTGATGGACAACAATGGCCAGGATTTTTTTTTTTTTAGGCTGTCCCAGGCCGTGATAGTTGCAAACGGCCTGGTTTTTTTTTTTGTTCGGCCCTCCCCCTGGCCGTGATGGACAAGGACGGCCTGGTTTTTCCTTCTTTTTTGCTGCGCCTCCCTTGCCGTGATGAACAATGACGTCCTGTGTTTACGTTTAGGTTGTTAATCTTTGTTGCTAATCGGGCTGTGATGGTCCATAACGTCCTATGGACAATCACGTTTTTGCTATATGTCGAAACCCAATGAAAAGGTTCTTCAATGTCGATATTTTTTTATTTTATTTTCTATTAATAAAAATTTCGGAACAGTACCTCCATAATCTTTTCTTGACATTTTGTTTATTGTTTTTAAGGTCCTGTGTTAGTGTGCATTTATGCTCAACAATCAGAAGTGGGGCTGGTAACTGCAATGGAAGGTTTCGAGCAATCGAGCAATCCAGTAAAAGATGCAAATATATTTGCATGCACATTCACAAGGACAAATGGTCCACAGTTCAGTTGGTTGATTGCTCAATTGCACAAAATCCTGACTGCATTTAGCAATTTCTATTCACAAGGAATAGTCGCATACCAAATAAGTCTTCTTTGTGTGGCAGCATATGCAATTACAGTAGCCACAACATACATGACATTTTATAGTAACTTGCTCTTCTGACAAATGAAAGTTATTCACATGTGCAATCAGATCCATTAATCATAATAATGACATGAACCAAACAATCGCAATCAAACCAGCATGGTCATACAAATAATGAAACTCAACCTACACTCACAAAAATAAAAAACAATCAGAATTGGGAAAAAACAAGGTTAGATACCTTAGAAGATGAGGTACCCGCTAGCTGTTGCAGGAGGAGGATCTTGCAAAGTTTTGAATACCTCGGTGCTTCCTTTCCCCACACTCAATCCCAACTCATACAGAAAACCCAACCTCTCCTGCCTCATGCACCAAATTCAATTAAAAAATGAGTCCAAATTGAACAGTTCACTCAAATCACACTATGAATAGCTATTCACTTGTGTTGTATATTAGTACTGAGGTCTGAGGATATATTGGGCAAAACTGAGACTATATTGAGTAAAGCTGGTAAGTATTCACTACTGAGCTATGAGGATGAAGAAGTAATTGCAGGTATGAGGGTAATGGTATAATGCATACAAGCAACACAACATGTACACACCAACACTGACAAGCAAGGGACAAAAAAAAAATAGTGTCTTATTTGTTTAGCTGTATGAACAGGTTATGGACTGAGATAATGTCATACTCTAAATTTTTGGTGAAATACATCAACCGCAGCATTGACATTGCGAGTATCAGATTATCCATTTAAAACCGTTGTTAATCAAAATTTTACCTGATATTCTCTTTTCTACTCTCCTCTCTGTCAAATCAGACCATTGTCGTCGTCGTTGTCGCGCTCTCTTCTTCCAAAATTGCTCGGCCTCACTCGTTCTCCTCCCACCGTCACCCTAAGCCTCAGTCGAAATTTGTGTCCCGTCTTCTTTGCCGTCGCACTTGAGATACGATGAACGGCGAGGTGAGAGAGGCGCCGAAGGAGGGGAGAGAAATTCGCGTAGGAAGAGGAGAAATTGGGGAGAACTCGGAGTCTTTGATGGTTGACGGGTTCAAATTCGGAAAATATAAAATCCGTTTTAATTTATTAGCTAAGAGCATCTGCATCTCAGCAATTTAAATTTTTAAATAACTATGAACCACCTTTTAAAATTTAAAGTATCTAAAATTTTTATCTCTCACATCTCTAAAATTAATTTTAGAATTTCTATTAAACTACAT
Source organism: Carex parvula (assembly GCA_025461045.1). Lineage (NCBI taxonomy): Eukaryota > Viridiplantae > Streptophyta > Magnoliopsida > Poales > Cyperaceae > Carex > Carex parvula. The sequence continues at coordinate 50,138 of JAJGRW010000469.1, forward strand.
CAACAATAAATTAAAAAAAAAAAATTTAAGACAATTATTTAATTAGCATGAAGTTTATAAACAGTTTCTTAATAAAAAATTTTACTGCATAGTTTCTAAATAAGAAACTCTTCCACATCTCTAAAACTGAATTGGAAACTGCCACATCAAATTAGAAACTTTAATAGTACCAGAGATGTAATGTAGATGCTCTAAGTCGCCAAAACATTAAATTATATTTTGATGAAACCAACGGTGGATACTGCCCATCGAAACCAAACTAGATCCCATGCACATCGGACCTACACCGCTTCCCATATAATATGATCTTAATCTTCATACTAAACATGTATATCTAAGGAGCATTTAGTGGGATTTGCTATATTTTTTTCATATGCTGACCGAAACTATTAGTTAAAATATATTATTATTGGAGAATGGCTAATATACAAACGTTTGTTCCTGGGCTCAGGAACAAACGATTTGGTTCTCCGATTTTCAAAGTCCAAACAACAAATCTAAACTGTTAGATGTTCAATCTATATTAAAATGTACTTGGAGACCAAATTTTATATTTTTTGAAATTTTTTTACTATTTATTAAGCTGGTTTGAAAACCGCTGTTTTTCAATGCTGCAGAAATTTAATAAAAACAGCGGTTTTCAAACCAGCTTAATAAATAGTAAAAAAATTCCAAAAAATGTAAAATTTGGTCTCCAAGCACATTTTAATATAGATTGAACATCTAACGGTTTAAATTTGTTGTTTGGACTTTGAAAATCGGAGAACCAAATTATTTGTTCCTGAACCCAGAAACAAACATTTGTATATTAGTCATCCTCTTGTTATTGTAAGCCGGAAGATATTCGTATGTGACTGTTATTGTAAGCCGGAAGATATTCGTATGTGACTATTTTCTTCGCCAATAAAATGAGACCCAATTTACATCTTGCGGAAGAAGTATACAGGTGGTTCGGAGCGACAGCTTCTATTAGTGGACCCAACTGACCCCACTGGTCAGTTCGATTCTTATTTAGGGTTTTCGTCCGACCCGTCCGACTTTCTTTTTCCCCCCCTCTCGCAGCGCATTGTACTCCGCTGCTTCAATTACACGCGGCGTCGTTTCTCGCCGTACCTTGGTTGGTTTCCATTCTTTGGTGCGCTCGACAGGGGAGTGGCGCGTGAACAGTTACTCGTCAGACTGAGAAAAAAGAAGCCCAGAAAAAGGAGGCGAGAAAGAGATTGGCATGGCAACTTCGACATTACTTCGGGTTCTCAGGCGATCTTCATGTCATCTTCTTCTCACACCGGTATGAATTCTACATTTTCCCCTTCATTTTCTATTTTAATGGATTTTTTTATCAGAGTATCCCGATTTTCCAGGTAGAAATCTTCTTACGATATTAGAAAATTTCTCTATACTTCTTTATGGTAGGATTTGTTTTGTCTATTGATAGTTTCTTTTTGTGGTTATTTAGGCCCAAATTAGACATCTTCAATTGCCTGGGGGATATAAGCACACAACTAATCGACATTTAAGTGTTTTTAAAGAGTTTTCTAAGCACTTGAAAGGAGAAGCTAATAGGTGATACTTTGCTTTTTGAACCAAGGATTTGATTTGGTACTATTTCCTATACATTTACTAAGCCCTAAAGGTAGCTTAAGTTAAGGCATTGTCAGCCCCAAGTATGAATTATTAAGCCTCAAATGAACTAAGATGGCGTAATTTAGGCTCAATTGACTATGGGTGTACATTTAAACACAGAACTCACCAGAAAAACACAGAAATCAGAAAGGGCCAAAATGGAGGTTAGACCATTAATCAAAGATTTTTTTGCCTTTCTGGCATAATACAGACCACTGTGTGCCGGTAGTGACATAACCAGTGTAATACCAACTTGATCTAGGTTCGCAATAATTGTTTTTGACAATGTTTCTATGAGGCGCATAGTTAATTGTAGGCTTTTGATTCTATTTATTTCGTTTTTAATCAGTTACTTATATGGTATGATTGAGGTAATAAGCTTGATCAAACTTGTTCCAAGCTAATTCTTGTTGAAGTTTTCCTAATTGAGGGTTAATTAAGGAACAGTTGGATCAGACAGCCACTTTGTTGCACAATTGAAGCTTATCTAATAGTTATCTTCCTGATAAAGGCTCAGTGGATGTTCACTGGGGTTAATCTGGACACACCTGCATAGGCAGGGAAACCTTTACTACTATATTGGGCAATAATGAGTATACATATCAGTGTAGTGCATTGTAGGTTTATTCTACTACATGATAGATTTATTCAACTAAGTACTTATTTTATGCTGTGGTTTAACTATATTATTTCAACCTGGAACACTCTTTTCTTGATTTGGAACAGCAACCCTGAGTTTCAGAAATCGGTAAAGGAGCTAAATGAAAAGATTGGGGTGGTGACTGATGATTTGAAAGTAAAGTAATTTTCTTATCCTCTAGTTTATCTGTTACTTTTTTTCGTTGTTGTTTCTCTCTTGAGAATGCATGGCCTGACAAGCATGTAACATCTTATTTAGTTTTGCCCAATTTAATTTAAATCCAATTGGGCCTCAATTTAACTTGGTTTTTCGGCCAAAATTAACCAGTCATTTTGCTTTTGGACTTCATGCATCTACAATTTAACTGAAAACTACATTAGCTTGATTTTGATGGGTACTTGCTTATGCAGGACAAAGAAAACAGCTGAGAAAGTCTACAAAAGCGTCGATGAAGTTTGGACTGAAGCTGAAGAAACATCAAAAAAGGTTTTTTAAATGTCTTAAGCATTTATCTTTCTATCGTCAGTTGGAAACTTCTGTATGATCCTTGTGTTTTTGGAATCAAATCAAATATCAAATTTACAAAATTACTTAAATTTGACTTGGTAGTATTTTTATGTAATCAAAGTAGGTAAGTCTTTGTAAGAAAGCCATAAGTGCGTATTTTAATATATATATATATATATATATATCAAATTAAACTTTAGGGAATCAAGGGCCTACTATGTATTTTGAATTTCAGGTGCTATACTTGAATTTGCCCTTATCAATCTGTTATTGCTTCTGAAGTGTTTGATTTACCAGTCTTTTGGGCATTGTACCTGCGAGTTGTGAGAAGATGGTAAAATATCACCTTACCAATCTGACTTGACCTGTTAGCAGATGAAGTCCTCTGTGTTGCTTCAACTCATGAAATCTGAGTCAAAATTAATTCCTACATATGCTGGCTCTGGTTATTTGTAATTTACCTGTATCCAGTGCACTAGCCAATGTGAATCCAATGGTTTAGGTAACTACACTTGATTTGATAGACTGAAATCATGACAACATGCATTAAGCAGTTAGTTCCAAATTCGGTCTAAAACAAAGGTTGACAAACAAGTTGTGATTCTTATTACTATTTTTATCATTTTACTTTCAATTGTTATGAAAATTGTTCTTTTGTCTTATAGGTTTCAGCCAGTGTCAAGGAAAAGATTTCGGCTGCAAAAGAGGAGGTAATCCAAATAAAAAATTATCAGTAGCTTGTCCAGTTGTCCTTGTAGGAGATTGCAAGTTGAGCCGGTAATTAACCGGAACCATATTTCACCAGCACCTTATATTGGAAGTTTTGGGTTTGGAAATCTGATATGACCTCATAAAATAAGGACTGTACTGAAGGAACTAAAGTAGTGTTGGTAGGGTACAGTTCTGGGTATTGGACACTCAGATAACCTCAACTAAGTGCAATGGGCATAGTAATAATTAGAATAGGAAATTGAAATAAAATCAACTTAAAACCATAATGGATTTAGGATGCAGTAGAACTGGTACCACCAAAATCCTTGCTTGCTAAAAGTTTCTTTGATGGGATATATTCTAGGTGAAAGAGACTTTTGGTCTCGGGAAGGAACATATGACAGGCACCAGCCAGGGTTCTGAACCCAATCCAAACCAAACGAGCTCCTCCTCGTCAGAATGCTCATCCCAGGATGCCTCAACTTCAAGTACTAACCAACAGGGGCAATTCGGGTACAAGGATATTTTTTCAAAACTCAAATCAACAATCTCCTCGGCCTCGCCGGCAGTGTTGTCAGCCTTTCAGAAACTGAAAGATACAAAAGTTACGAATTTGGCGAAGAAGAGTTTTGAAATGGTGAGAGATGAGCTGAGCTCTGATAGCAAGACAAGGACAAAGAAGATGCAGCAGGCTGCGGCGGCTGCGGCAGCTTCAGGAGAGAGAAGCACGAGGACTGAAGTGGTTGTGGTCCCCATAAAGAGGTCGGTATTGGGGGAAAAATGGGAATCTCTCAAACAAAAGGTAGTGATTGATGTTTTGATTCACGAAAACAGAATGATGCAATTTTATATTTGCAACGGGATTTTCTATTGATAAAGCGTGGGCATTCCCTAATCAGATATCACATAGGCATTGCAACATGAGATTTTTTTGTTATTGTTTTTTCATGAAAAGTATGAACTTAAATGGAAATATGATTTACTAGGAATCAAAGGAGATGCAACCCTATAAATGCATGAGAATTCTCTTATGATACCCCTTTTGTATTGGTATGAATGAGGGAAAAGAAAGGTATTTTGGTGCCTTGTAGTTTTGCAAAGGCATATGAGATATTGTTGAAGTTGTCTAACATAGCAATATCTCAATATTTATGTATATTATCAACAAATTTTCTTGTCTGACCAAACTAGAGAAACATGTCTTATACAAAAGCCATGAGAAATATAAAATATACCTTCATTCCTTACATGGAACTATGGAAGTATTTCTAAAGCTCCTTTATTGTCTCTTTACCTGAGTGTGGAAGGACAGGTAAGTTTGGGTATAAATAAAAAAAAACAATAGGAGGGTGTTACTTATGGTTCACTTAAAGGGTATAAAAAAAATAGGTTTGGGTATAAATAATTGTTTGTTTCTTTTTTCTTTAAAGGGTACAGAAGCTATTTTAGTATTTAATGACTACTATAGGTTTCTTCCGGTTTTCTTTGATTTGTCTGAGTGTTTGCCTCTATGAGACTCGGTGACAATCACTCTGACCAAACATAAAATAGAAGTTGCATGTAGCATGAGGGATAGAAAATAAGCAAAAGAGTCATATTCATACAAAATGTACTAATGAGTAATACATCCCAAATCAGATGGAGTTGGTTATTGATTTTTGGTTAGAGTTTAAAATGTTATTCAGCTATAATTTTTGAACTTTGTTTCTAGATGCTATAAATATAGTATAACTGGTGTATTTATACAAGAGTAATTCATGCAAAGATCTTAATGTTGGCCTTTCGTCTGCAATTGAAGTATTTTCTGCACCACTGCTAAATATTTGTATTGTTTGTTTGTAGATGCAAGGTCATCCGATGTTCAAGAAAGCCACTGGTTACACCAAGCCTGTTGTAAATAAGGGACAAGAGGTATTGCCATTTGTCCCTAATTTTGTAAATAAGCCTGTTGTAAAGTTTTATTTGATATGCACAAACTTGTATTTTTATTTTTTATTTTTTATTTCTGTATTAGTTATGGCTTTCTTTATCAACAAGTTGTGGTAATCTGGACTGCATATCTCGTACATTTAGTACTCAATGAATGGATTGGAATGGTATAATGAAAATTGGGGTACTTCGTTTGTTTGTTATTTAAGCCAAAGTGTAGCCCTTTTAAGATAAAGGTCTCAGTTTGGTTGAAAAAGTTTCAATTGCAAAACCATGTTTAACCTTGTAAAGGTGACTAGACGATAACAGTCTGTATTGACAGATTGCAGAGGATGTCAGGGAACGGTGGGAGACAAGTGACAGCCCTATTGTCCACAAAATTCAAGAGTATCTCTCTCTCTCTCCTTTTTTTTCTTTGATGACTTGCTATTCTTCATCATAAATGATTCTATTATACTGTTTAATTTTTTTTTTTTTTAACTCTTCCTGCTAGTTTGAATGAGACCGTCTTTGGAGAGACCGCCACAGGTCTATCTTTCAAAGAAATCCGTCGGAGAGACCCGTAAGATAATTGGCATAATCTTTGTTATTATTTTTTTTTATTATTGTTACTAAGTGATTTTGTTTCTTTTATGTTCTTTGAAACGGGATGCTTAAGATCATTTTCACTTCCGGATTTTGTTTCTGATGTACAAGAAATAATACATCCTGTTCTCACTGCCTACCATAAGGTACTTGAACTTATGATACTCCTGTACCTTCTATTTGCTAAGCATACAACATTATAGCTTTTACTTGAATTTTTATCACAATAACTTAAAAATATTCAACAAGAAGAAATTTTGGGATTGGAGAAAAGAGTAATCTGGTACTTGTTGGTAAGTTTCTGGTATTGCAATATGGTAATCCTTGGTGGTTGTACATATAATATGCATGTTTCGAGCTGAGACCATACATTGACATGGCATTGCATGTTTTTTCCCTTGACTTGATCATATGCTGATGTAATTGTGCTGAAACGGAATTAAATAATTACCTGTAGGGGGATTTGGAGACGCTAAAGAAATATTGCACCAAAGAGGTGCTTGAGAGGTGTAAAGGGGAGCGCACTGCCTATGAATCTCAAGGAATGTTCTTTGATAAGAAAGTAGGTTTCTGCATCTTTTTAGGATCGTTCACATTTATAAACCTATGAAACCATGAAATATCTTTTAGGTCCTGCAATAATGTAAAAGCATCTTTGATTCCGGCATTGAGCCTGAACCTATCATGGGAGTAGAAATGTGGATCTGAAATTGATTTGGGCCTGAACTGAATTAGATGACCTAACATGAAGTAAACCCACTTGCCATGAACTGAAGTTTAGAGTATTTTTTATTGTGCTTTTGCAGATTCTTCACATCTCAGAGGTTGATGTGAGGGAAACCAAAATGATGGGGTCGACACCAATAATCATATTATTTGTAAGAAAATGTTGGCTCTTAACGTACTATTATATGTTTCTTTTGTTGTGAACTATTATTTTCATTTCTGATGTATCCCTTTTTTTTTTTTGTAAACTCTTATAAATCCAGTTCCAAACACAGCAAATATACTGTGTTCGTGATAAACAAGGCGAAATTATGGATGGTGGGAAGGTGAGCTCTTTCATTTTTTTGATGATTTATTGATTTAGTATAAAAAGGTTGCTTGCAATCAAATATATACCTCATGGATATGAAGCATTGGGTTTCATACCTTAAATGGCATTGGTGTTGTATCAGTTAGGTCCCAACTGGTCTTTACCAAAAATTAAATATTTTATTTTTATTTTTATTTAAAGTGGATATTGAGGCTAATTTGTTCAGTCCAAGGCCTATTTGCATTATTTGAGGCAATTTCTGTTGCTAACACTTAAATATTTTTCTGTTGGTAGGACACGATACTCACAGTATATTATGCATGGGCCATGCAACTGATGGATGCTGATGAGGCAGGAGAGGAATCATATTTCCCGGTTTGGAGACTGCGTGAAATGCAAGAACAAGGTGTACAAGCTCTTATTTAGATATATGTCATATGATGTTTCTATATTTATTTATTTTTAGTCTCTCTCTTCCATGCTAAATAGCTAGCATTGTGCCTCTCGCTAGAGGAGAGTACACATTTTGACGAATTTTGCTTCTCATCAGCTTGATTTTTATTTGTTATACAGCCCCAACCAATTTTCTGTTGTGAAAGGAAATATCTGTAGCCTTTTAGTTTATTTGTATGTTTTTATGTGAAGCGAATTTTGCTTCTCTATGAGCTCTTATGCGGGATTTTGTACGGATAAACGCTCTCGTAAGAAATTATTAACTTCAATCTTCATAAATGCACTGTCCCTGTTAGCATGTAATGTAATGGTACCAAGAGCAAACATTTTGGTATCCTATTGCTTTTTTCTCAAATTATTTTTGATAAAACTTGATGGCACTGCAAGGCCAACATGATCATCTTGCTGTTAGGGTGATGTAATAAATTCTCTGATTGAAGTTGAAAGTGGGAAGGATAGAATTTTGATTAGATACTTTAATTTAAAATGATGTTTACTTGGCTTTAGATTTAAATTGAGGAAATTTGCCTTTAATATTTGTCTCTAGCTTATGAGAATGACAGAAAGTGGTAATTGCTCGCCATGCATTGCCTTGCTCAATTGCACGTCTCTTTCTTTTTGAAGAAGTGGTAAAAACCCCTGCTCCAATCAGGGGAAATAAATCTGCTGTGATTCTTTGAGAATCACAGAACCCTGTTATTTGAAATCTCAAAACAGATAAAGGAATGGATTTGGAATAACAGGGTCCCGTGATTCTCAAAGAACCAGAGCAGATTTATTTCCCCAATCAGGACCAATCTCCACTTCCGTACAGCGGTTACAGCATTAAAAATGTTCTTTGACAAGAGCAGACAACTTGAATGAATTTTCTGTTGTGCACTAACAAGGTCTGGAAATATCAGGTTAATGTCGTGTCCTTGTTCATAGCCTATAAAAAGTTGAAGCAGGATGTGCAGTTTTTACAAAAGATTATAAGAATTGAACAAAGTTCCGATTATATTTTGGTGCCTCCCAAAGGCACTAATATTTCAAATGATTTTACTATACCAATTTCGAATTTGCCTTTTAAGTCGTGCATGATATTTCCTGTTTTATGCTGTGCGCCTGTGCATATACTTGATTTGAATCCCCGGTATAAAAAATAATGACAAAGGATATCACCACGTTCACCTAGCATGAATGGACAGTACTAACGAGATTTTTCTTTAGAAAGCTATCCAAAGATACTTCTAAATCCACTTCATGCTTTGTTTAATTTATAAAGTGCTAGATCTTTTTATTTTCGATTAGATACTTAAACGGGATGAAAATCTTCCATTCCTTTTCCGAAGAGCACAGGTTTGTAATATGCTTGTAAGAAAAAATTGAGAAAAAGATACTTTTTTTTTTATCTCATGGGCAAAATCACCGCAGTCTTCTCTGCCGATGAAGAATCATGCAAAAAAGAAAATTTAGAAAACTGTGAACCATATTGTTTTTACATAATTTACGCACGTGGTGGGTCTTCATTGGTGAAGAACCAAAGAAATTTTTGTCCCTGATTTTTATTAGCAGGTTGCAAAAAAATATTAGGATAACTTTAGGCGAAACTGCGTGTATTTTATTCAACCAACAATATATATAACAAGGCAAATGCTTCTATGGATCTTTGCTAAGAGTTGGTATCCATAGAAGCATCACTCAAAATAAAGAACCCTGTAAATTGATATACTAGCACAGTAGCACGATGTTAGTGTTCACCCACTTGTACAACAGATCTGAATTAATGATTCTCTCTCGCTGTCTTTTTTTTCTCTACAGTGATGCAATGTTCATTATTTCTAGATTCAAGATTATGATCAGATTAATTATATTTATTTGAACTGAAACTTTCTTTGGAGCTAAATGCTATCATTTTTTTTATCAATCCAAAATGCAAGATTTTCAAATTTATTAAGAAAAATTAGCCTTACAAACCAATGACAACAAAAAGTACCCGGTTCTGTTAAGAGTTATTCATAGTGCTGAGTGTCTTACAATTTCTCCCACCAAGGATCTTGCTAAATTTGAATGAATTTTTTCAAGGGGACAATTGGCTGTTACTTTGATCGAGTTGTATATTCTTGCTTGCAATTGCTTTATAAAAAAGACAGTAGATGGATCTTCGAAAACCGTATATTGGAAAAAGAACTAACTTGGATTTTGATACTGGAAGTACCGAGGCAGTACTTTTCATGATTGGAATTCTGCTGTTAATAAATTATTGAGCCATACGATAACATTCACATTTCATACGACTGTCACTGATTTATCTCGGCTTATGGTCAGTTTGGTACTTAAAACGGTTAAAAGCAACCCAGCTTTTACTTCCCGATTATAAAAGGCCCATGACAGTTTTAGAAGTTTCTTATCTAAGTTCTCTTGGGCCTGTTCGGTACAGTGAGAATAGAAGAAGAGTATGGAACTGTGATGAAATAGTTGCCGACCACTAGAGAAATTGGATGGAATTAAAAAAAAAAATAGTAAAAAAGTAGAACTGTAATAAAAATATGCAGTCAAATCCTGCTTTTGTACATTTTAGCTCTTTCTATTTCATTTCCACTATTTCACAAAAAAGATGGAATTGAGAAAGAATGACTTTTTACATGTTAGAATTAAGTTCAATTTCAATTTTCCACTAGATGCACCGAAAAAAAAATAATAGGAAGAGAAGATCCCGAAAATTTTATTAATACTCTAAAAAAAATAGCAAATCTACCCCTAAACTGAGAATTTTTATTTAGTTATATTATTTTATTTATATTATTTTTTAATTTTTAATTTAATAATTTAATAATTTTTTAATTCATTTTTTTAAATTAATATATAACTGATAAATGTTTATTGGCTAATGTAGTACTAAATTGATGAAATAAAGTCCACAAAATAAACACTTAATAAGTAGTATACTTCTTACAACGAGCCTTGAAAGTACATGGAACAAACTCATCATCCGATGTTGGCGGATCTGGATCAGTCACAGCAGACGAAGTGCTAGCTTTACCAGTATAAGTACAAGGAACAAACTCATTGTCCGTTGCTAGCGGCTCTAGATCAACCTTTTTTTTTTCAAACCATAACCATAGGGATTTTCCACAAAATCATCATCTGAAATTTCAAACCGAATAGGTTGCCTAAGAAATTCCTCCATAACACAGACTTGACAGTTCTTTTTATCCTTAAGCATACTTGACAGTTCTTTTTTTTTCCTCATTCTTTCCTCGACCATTTATTGACCCTCCTCTAGGCATGTGTCGATTAGAAGATCTACCTCGATTGTTACAGTCCATCCTTCTCGTCTAAAAAGATGAATTAAAAAATAAATTAAAAATATACTACAACAAAACAAAATAAAATACTACAATATAAAATACTACAATCCGGTCTACAACATAAAATACTACAATCCAGTCTACAATATAAAATACTACAATCCAGTATAATATAAAATCTACAATCCAGACTATGGCTTAGAAGTAGTGGAACTTTCTTCCGTCGTCTCCGAAGGCCTGCAGCAACACGCAACACACTCCCATATTTGGAAACGATAGTCATTTATCAGATATGCATTCTTGTCGATACATTTGGGGTGAACTCTTATGCTACAGAGATGACAAAAACATATCCGCAATATCTCCCTTGACAAGACATGCAGGGCACACTTCCTATTCAGGTGGAGGGTCGATATCACTGAAGTTCTCATAAAAAATGTTTCTAATAGTCGGATCATTCGTGGTCATGTATTCTTCAACATCTTTGGGTGGAAGAAAACAAGATAAATGTCTCTTGAAGCGGGGTTCACCCGTCCAAAAAATTTTAGCGACAGATATGCGAGCATTACGTGTGGTTTCACTTCCTCCTTTTCGAAGTTCGGGTTTGAGTGCCATGGTAAGATCTAGGGTTTCAAATGATAATGATGGATTAAATAATTTATATTAATTCTAAACAATTTCTAGCAATTTCTAACCAATTTTGGACATTTTCTAACATTTTCTAAAAATTTCTAAACAATTTTAGACTAAAAAATTAAATACAAAAAAGTTGAGAGACTTACATGCAAAATGAGAGACGATCTGTTGGAGAAAGAGAGAAAGAAAGGAGAGAGAGAGAGAGAGAGTGAAAATTTGAAATGAATGGGGTGAAAAACGGAAGGGAATATACAGACAAAATCAAACCGCCCCATTGGGGAGCAGTTTGGTCTAGAGCTGACCACCCAAATTTGAAGCAGTTTGGTGTTGATATCTGAACGCTCAAACATGAGGCGATTAGAGCCTTTTAAAAAAAATCCAGTCTGGAGGCAGATTTGTTATTTTTTTTTTTAGGGTATTAATAAAAATTTCGTGAGTGTTGTAAATCAAACTTAATATGATTTATGTGAATGTTCATTTTGTAACTCTCAATATTAATTCTCAATTCATTGCCCCACTACTCCACTACTCCACTACTATGGACATTCATTTTTCTTTATTATTGTAATATCTCTTTATATCCTATAAATAGAGGTTTTGTAAAAAAAGCAAGATAGGACATACAATTAGAAGATAATAAAATTCTACTATTGCTCTCTCTATCTCTCTTATCATTTACTTTACTTTTGTTGCAACTTCATTTTAATTTTACAACACGTTATCAGCACGAGTTGCTCGGAAGAAGTTGCAAAGTTATTATGTAAGTAATTTATATGATTGATTATTATATCTTTCATTAAGTTAAATTTCATTTAAATTTTTGATTATATTTGTTTTAGTTTATAAGAATCATTCCTTGAAGTGAATGATGGAATAATAACCTGAAGTTATCATTGAAACTAAAAATTTATCAAGAACCCGAAGTTTGTATTACTTGAATAGAATAATAACCTGAAGTTATTATTATAATTGGTTAGAACATGAAGTTCTATTAGAAATTTTAGTATAAAATAACGAGCAGTTATTATAAAATTAATATAATAACCAGCAGTTATTATAGGCCACTGGATGAATAATAGCCTGCAGTTATTCCCAATTAAAAACCTGAAGTTTTATTAGAACTGTTTTTATATAAAATCAATGTAATAACCAGAAGTTATTATAGATCACTGGATGAGAATATAACCCGAAGTTATTTCAAAATTATATTTTACTATCGCGCAGTCCAGCAATTTAGAAGTTATTAAATAAATATTTTATTATAACTTGAAGTTATATAATATTAGCCTAAAGTTATTAATACATTTACATTTATTTATTTATTTATGCAATTTACATATTCTTTTATTTATATTTATTTATCTCTATTTTCATAACCTGAAGTTATGATATTAACCTGAAGTTATGAAATTTATAACATGAAGTTATGACATTAATAACCTGAAGTTATGACATTAATAACCTGAAGTTATGACATTTATAACCTGAAGTTATGGCATTGATAACCTGAAGTTATGACATTAATAATCTGAAATTATTAATATGTATCTATTTTGTAGTACATATCGTAAATCTCATAAAGCTTGAATTTATCTCATTTTTCATTTATCATAATTCAAGTTATGGTATTAATAACCTGAAGTTGTATTTTGTTATAAATACGTATTAATGAAAAATGAGAAAGGAAAACATCCTCAAGATGTTTGTTACATATGTGGGATGACAAATCATTGGTTACGTACCTGTCGATGTTCAAGCATTTTGAAGAGCTTTATCAAGCCTCAATTAAGAAAAAATGGGGAAAATGGAAAACTAATTTTACTGAAAATGATCCCGAATATGAATGCCATATGGATACACATCTTTGATGTATCAGATTTCTTCCAGAATATGGATGAAGAAATAAATATTATTACTTAGGGAGAAAATATAATATAGAAGTTTATATTTATGTTTAATAAAAGTTTAGATTACTTTTATATTTTTAGATGCAATAAATGAATAAAAGTAGTTTATTTTATTTTATTTTTATTTCTTGCATTCTTTTATTTTAAAGGAAAATGACTGACGCAATGGTAAGTAAAGAAAATCCATGTCTAGTAGATAGCGGAACAACAAATACCATATTGAAAAGTAAGAAATATTTTTCACAATTGCATCTTGGTGAGACTAATATCCACACTATATCTGGCATAACTAATTTAATTGAAGGCTCCGGAAGAGCTTGTATTTTGTTACCTGAAGGAACAAGATCAATAATAGATGATGCATTATATTCAAGTAGATCCAGAAGAAATCTACTAAGTTTTAAAGATATTCGAAAGAAGGGTTATCATATTGAAACTATGAATAAGAGAAATTGCAAATATCTTCATATCACATCTATTAAAAATGGCTAGAAAATTATAATGGAAAAGATGCAAGCATTGTCTTCTGGATTATATGGTACTTATATAAGTACAATAGAATCGAATATGGTTACTAACCATAAGTTAGTTGATCCAAAATTATTTACACTGTGGCATGAAAGATTGTGTCATCCAGGAAGTATAATGATGAGGAGAATAATTGAAAGTGCAAATGGGCATCCCCTAAAGGACCTGAAGATCCTATTATCAAAAGAATTGACATGCGAAGCATGCTCTCTTGGAAAATTAATTACTAGGCCATCTCCAAATAAAATTGGACCTGAAGCTCCTTCATTTTTAGAAAGAATTCAAGGAGTTATATGTGGGCCTATTACACCTCCATGTGGACCATTTAGATATTTTTTATGGTGTGAATTGATGCATCAACACGCTAGTCACATGTGAGTTTGTTAGCAACAAGAAATGTTGCATTTGCTAGACTATTAGCACAAATTATCCAATTGAGAGCTAATTTTTTGGATTATCAAATTAAAAAAATCCGGCTTGATAAAGCAGGAGAGCTTACTTCTCAAATTTTTAATGATTATTGCATGTCTATTGGAATTACGGTAGAACATCCAGTGGCCCATGTTCATACACAAAACGGTCTAGCAGAATCATTGATTAAAATGTTACAATTAATTGCTAGACCTTTACTTATAAAATCTAGTTTATCGTCTTCTACATGGGGACATGCCATATTACATTATGCTGCACTAAGTAGGTTAAGGCCAACTGCAGATCATAGGTATTCCCCATTACAATTGGTCTCCGGAAGATAACAAAATTTGTCCCATCTAAGGTATTTGGTTGTGCAGTATATGTTCCAATTTCTCCTCCACAACGCACAAAGATGAGACCTCAAAGAAGGTTAGAAATTTATATTGGTTTTAACTCTCCTATTATTATTAAATATTTAGAACATTAACATGAGATGTTTTTACAGCAAGATTTGCTGATTGTCATTTTAATTAATCAATATTCCTAAACTTAGGAGAAGAAAAACCAAAGCTGGATAAACAAGTAACTTGGAATTCATCGTTATCTTATTTTGACCCCCGAATTGGTCAATGTGAACTCAAAGTTTAAAATATTATAAATTTGCAAAGAATTGCAAATGAATTAGCTGATGCATTTACAGTTACAAATAGAGTTACTAAATTGCATACTCTAGCTATAAACGCACCTGCTCGAATTGACATTACAAAAATATCTAATGAATCTAATGTGCGTAGAAAACGTGGAAGACCACTTGGTTCTAAGGATGTAAATCCACGTAAAAGAAAAGAGCAGAATAAAGCAGTTGGTCCAACCTCAGAAGAGGTTGATGGTAAAAATCCTAAAAAAGTTAATAAAACCCTAGAAGAGGTTGGTAGTAAAACTTCTGAAGAAGTAGATAAAATTCCAGATCAGATTAATGGTAAAACTCCTGAAAAAGTTGATAAAACCCTAGAAGAGATTGATCAAGTTCCAGAAGAAACATACAATCTTTGCATTCGCTAGCAAGCGATGTTATAAACGAAGAAGACCATGTGCCAAAAACTCTGAAAGAGTGTAGATATAGAAATGACTGGCCTAATGGAAAGATGTTGTACAAGCTGAATTAAGTTCATTAGAAAAAAGGCAAGTATTTGGACATGTAGTCCAAACGCCTAAAGAGGTGTAGGTTACAAATGGGTATTTGTTGTAAAAAGAAATGAGAAAAATGAGATTGTGAGATATAAAGCAAGGCTAGTGGCACAAGGCTTCACACAAATACCTGGAGTCGATTATGAAGAGATATATTCACCTATAGTGGATGCGATAACTCTCAGGTTTTTAATAAGTCTCACAGTTACAGAAAATCTAAAAAATGTGACTTATGGATGTCGTAACAGCATATTTATATGGTTCACTTGATAGTGACATATACATGAAAATCCCTGAAGGATTGAAAATGCCTGAAGCATAAAAATCAATACCTAGAGAAATGTACTCTATAAAATTAAGAAGATCTTTATACGGACTAAAATAATCAAGCCGAATGTGGTACGATCGACTGAGTGAGTACCTTCTAAAAGAAGGATATAAAATAATATAATTGATCAGAGTCAAAATAATGATGATTTACGTAGGGTTTTGGCTTAGGTTTTGCATATTTTCTCACACTTATGTTTAATTTATTAGAGAAAAAGGCTAATGTTACCCTTCTTTATGTTTTATTACAGAAAACAGGTTTTGGGACTATTTACACCAAAAGGAGCAAGAATCGGGTCAATCAGATCAGCGACACTCATCGACGAAGTCTCTGTTACGGTCCGTATTGCCTAATACGGACCGAGCCTAATACAGACCAGAAGATAGAGTGATACGCATTAAAACCCTCAGCGACAAGGTCTTAATACGGACCGTATCACCTGATACGGACCGTAATCGAAGGCGCCTCTTGGGGAATAACTGTCGACAGCTGTATCCAGATCAGTTCCTTAGCCCCTACTCAACCTCCAGACGTCCCTCCACTCCTATATAAGGCCTCTGGGCAGAAGAAGAACTCATCTTTGTAATTAGGGTTAGATTTGATTAAAGAGAGAAGAGAGGAGTGATTGTAACAATGTCGTTCCGCGGCTAAGTTCCTTCTTAGGGGCTAGGCAGTAAACCTTGTTACTCTTGATATTTTGATATATATATTTTCTGTTGATTATGATTTCTTATTGTTTAATCGAAATACTTTTGTGATTTACTATCTCTTCATCTAACTTCGATGATCTAGTTTAATCCGTTAGGGTAGTGACAGTGCTTTAATGGTAAGAGAAACTATTTGTACGAATTAGCCTCGTTGAGATCTATTAGGTTTATGTGAGAAAATCTTAGCGGAGAAATCATAAACCAGAACAACAAAAAACGCGAACCAAGTTCCATCATTTGCGTAAGAAAAATCGCAATGATCTGTGTAGTAACTTGTGTATTTAAGAGATCAATCATTTGCGTAAGGAAACTCGCAGTGTCCTATGTAGAATCTCGATGAAAGATCTATCATTCTTGCGTAACATAACTCGCAGTGACCTATGTGGTGTCTTTTATAAAATAACAACAGAACATCAGACGCAACAGGAATATATTATCAAAGCGGATTGAGTAGCAATGGTGTGCCGAAACTCTAGGAATTCTCATCTCTATCTTTATCTTAATTACTTTTAATTGCTTCCTAATTTACATTGATCACAACAACAACTATCAATTTTCAGATTTTGTCTAGCCTTTCGAAAGATTGTGATTCGATCGCTCAAGACTCTGAACTAATATTCCCTGTGGATCGATCTCGAATATACTACTCGATAAGATTGTGCGCTTGCAGTCCGAACCGATAGCATTTCCGAGTTTATAAATATTAAAAGAAACATCGCTCTCTTTTGAGTGATCAATAATCAATCCGTGTGTTTTCATTAAAAGATCAAATTTAGGTTTTACAATCATTGCAGTGTATGTTGATGATTTAAACATTATTGGATCTCCTGAAGAGATTGAGAATATTGCACAATTGTTGAGAAATGAAGTTTGAAATGGAAGACCTTGATGTAACTAAACTTTGTCTCGGTCTGCAGATCGAGCATCTAAATAATGGAATATTTATCCATCAATCAAATTATGTTGAAAAAGTACTAAAGAGATTCAATATGGATAAAGCTCATCCTTTGAGCACACCAATGGTCGTACGATCGCTAAATGTAGAAAATGATCATTTTTGCCCGCAAGAAAATAATGAAAAAGTGTTTGGTCCTGAAGTACTATACTTAAGTGCAATCGGGACATTATTATATCTTGCAAATAATACAATACTCAATATCACATTTGCAGTAAATGTGTTAGCAAGATATAGTTTCAAACCAACCAGAAGACATTGGAAAGGAATTAAACACATATTTCGATAGCTCTGCGGAACTAGAGATATGGGGTTATATTATCAAAATGATACAAAATCCAAATTAATTGGATATGCAGATGCGGGATATTTGTCGGATCCACATAAAGCACGATCTCAAACGCGATATGAATTCACTTATTGTGGAGCTGCAATTTTATGGCGATCAACAAAACAAACTCTTATGGCAACATCATCAAATCATGCCGAGCTGATCACCTTATACGAGGCAGGTCGAGAATGCGTTTGGTTATGGTCAATGATTCAAAATATTCAAGAAGAATGCGGGCTTGAAAACATCAAGGAAAACCCTACTCCGCTGCATGAAAATAATGCAACATGCATTGCACAAATCAAAGAAGGATATATCAAAGGAGACCAGGACTAAACATATTGGCCAAAGTTCTTTTCGACACATGACCTACAAAAGGAAGGCGTAATCAATGTTTGCCAAGTCCGATCAATTGACAATTTGGCAGACCTGTTCACAAAATCTTTGCCGACAAAAGTTTTTGAACAACTCACAAAGAAGATAGGTCTACATCGATTGAAGAATATTCAATGATATCTAAATGAGAGGAAACATTATACGCACTGTACTATTTTTCCCTTAATCAAGTTTTTATCCCAATGGGTTTTTCTTGATAAAGTTTTTAATGAGGCAGTACATGGTCCTGAAGTACCCTGTTAATATTAATCCTGAAGTATCATGTTAATATTGATCATGAAGTTTCATATTAATATCGTATAATGAAATATGAACATCTAAGGGGAAGTGTTGTAAATCAAACTTAATATGATTTATGTGGATGTTCATTTTGTAACTTTCAATATTAATTCTCAATTCATTGCCCCACTACTCCACTACTATGGACATTCATTTTCTTCTTTATTATTGTAACATCTCTTTCTAGCCTCTAAATAGAGCCTTTGTAAAAGCAAGATAGAACATACAATTAGAAAAGAATAAAATTCTACTATTACTCTGTTTATCTCTCTTGTCATTTACTTTATTTTTATTGCAACTTCGTTTTAATTTTACCACAGTGAGAACTGAGAAGGTTCTTCATTTTTCATTTATGAACGGGCCAAAAAGTAGAGGCCTTAAAATCGATCTTTCAAACGGACTATCTTAAAAAAGAGAAGAGGCTAAGAAATACAGCCGCCTAAATTTAGCCCGGGTTCCCGACGCAAAGAGAAATGAGACCACTTCCCAGAGAGACGAAGAAGCTTCTACCGGGAGAAAAGAGAGACTGAGAAACCAGTAAACCGCGGCTTCACCGAGAGAAACCAAAAAAAAAAAAAAAGGAAAAAAATAACATCCCAAAATCCATAGCACAAGGCATGTCGTCGCGCGACGAGACAGCGGCGGCGCTGGCTCGAGCCGCGACGGCCTTCGACGGCGCGCTGCTCGGCATGGGGCTTGCCCTTTGCACCGCCAGTTCCTGGTTCAAGTACCTCTCTACCTCCAACGCGCTCCGCCGTATCCGCCTCGCTCCCTCCGCCCCTATCTCCGATCTTCGCTCCGTCATCGTCGCTGGAGACGGCAGTTCCACCGGGGAAACTGGAGGCGAGCGCCTCGTGGTTATCCGCGGACAGGTACAGCCGTGCTCCGCCGCTGACTTGACAACAGGGCTTTTCAGTGGAGGGAAGGCGGTCGGTGCTCTTGTTTCGCAAGGATCGGGTGAAAGAGCCGTAATTATAAAGCAGACTCAGACGGTACTCGAGTAATTTCTTGCTGTTTGTTTGTTTTCGCATATTTGCCCCGTTCACAGAATTTCAAATTAGGATTAGATAACATCATTGGATGCTTAGGACGAGCTTGTGGGTAGTTAACTTCTAGGTATCGGATAATTTGCACTCTTGCAGTGAAGAAGTGACAGTTGTGCATTAAGTTACTTTCAGCTTATGGCACTTTTATTTTTGTAGTGTCTATACAACGAGTGGAGGGGCGTTCTTGGCTGGAGCTTTGATCTCCATGCTCTCTTTGCAAAAGCATGGAAGGAACAAAGGACGACTTCGTTCAGATCGGTAATAAGTTGATATGCCTAGGATTGTCTTTATGTCATAGCTCAAAAGACTATCATGCTGTACCTGCCATGCCCTTTTACTTGTCTGGTGTAATTATTGGCTTGACTGTCAGTGTAACACTTCATATCCCCTCTTTGTTTTGGCTCTCTCTTGCTTTGTCCCATCTTTTTTGGTTCTTAATTGCTCCACAAACTGCAAGGAACTTAAGATGAATGATTACAAAATAAGGATTATCACACAATTTAAAGTTATTTTCAGAATTAGCTTCGGAAATTCAGCATATCAGGCATAATTCAGTATTATTGGAGGTTATGAGCATCTCTAATGAATTTTCTGTGCCAAATATTTGACATGTTAGCCAAAATTTTGATATAGTTTTTATGAACCACTTGTCTTTACAGGTGCCGTTTGTCCTAGTTGAAGGAAGTCATCGGTTCAATTCGGGCTATGTTAATGTCAAATTAGATGGATCCACACACCCTCTGCCTCTCACAACAGTATACCATCACTTGCACCCTGTTCAAGCGACTCCTTATACTCTATTTCAGGCTATTCTTGGTAATGGATATCCGGTATGTTCCTCCTTTCTTATTAAAAAAAATTAACGGACTGATATACGTCCAATTTTTTGCCAATGTTCGTTTACATCTAATAGTTTGGTGGTTGTTTGGATATTACAACTAACAATTTTAATTGAAAACTGCCCAAAATTGCATTAGAATTGTTCTTATAATTCAATCATAAGCTTTATAGAAGTATTATTGTAATTATTTTAGAACAAATTATTATTTCACATAAGTTGTGCTTTGGTACAAGTTCCTTATTGCCTTTCCTAAGTTCAATTTGTGTCACTTTGCTGGAAAAAACATGTTAATCAATAGGAGGCAAAACTTGGTCAAAACTTAAATTTTATAATACTGTACGTTCTGATCTGTTGAACTACGGACCATGTGTTGTTTGTAAATAGCCTTAAAAAACTGATTAGACTCACATCAAAATTTAAGAAATGTTGATGGGGGCGTTTGAAGAAATAACTCTTGTTGAACTTGAGAACTAGCCTTTGGTCTAGTGGCAAAGGCAATTCCCTCCGTGTGGGAGGTTGCAGGTTCGAAACTTGGATGAGGGAATCCCTTGTGGACATTAAATAGTTGGGTGGCTTGCCTCCAACCTTTACTCAAAAAAACTCTTGTTGAATTGTGTTTACTATTGTTAAAGGTGGCACTGTTGGATGAAGAAAAGATCCTACCAGTGGGAAAAGAGATCACAGCCATTGGAATTTGCAGCACCAAGAATGAATCTCTCGAGATTAAGCCGTGTGAAGATATGCCTTGTTTCTTGTAATATTTTATTTCTATATATACCTAGCTGTTTGTTTTCTATTACTTTTAGCATCTCGTATTGACACTTATCAGCTCATTAGGTCTGAGAAGACTAGGGACAAGATCGAGTCAGATTTAGCTGTCACGGCAACAACCCTCTTTTGGAGCGGCATATTTATGGGAACAGTTTCAGTCGGCATTCTGGGCTATGCCATCTATAGGTATTGTTTTTTTTTTTCTCAGGAATTGAGTCATACAACAAGAACAACAAAGCCTTTAGTCCCAAACAAGTTGGGGTAGGCTAGAAATGAAATCCGACCGGAATTGAGGGTTTCATTTCCATAAAAAGGCTGTATTTTACGTTGGCTCGACACGCCTATCACAACCCTCCTCCCTTTTCCTGGCTTGGGACAGGCTGTGTAGAAACTACACAAGCGGAGTTAATCAAGTCATACATCCATTAGAAGTTAATTCAGCCAAGTTATTAGTTTCTTCTCAAGTTGTTCAACTAGTAAAACTTTATATGTTATTATCAACTTGCAGATGGTCTGTGACTGTCATACATTTCTCCTTTTGGTCCCTAAAGTTTTGAAGTTCCTCTTACATATTTTTGTATCATTTTGGGCAAACGCCAAAGTGCTACATGTAAATTTTGGTCATTAATTTTGGAAATAAAGACGATGCATTTCATATGAGGCACCGGTTAGGTTATTTGACTAGTTTACTAAAACTTTCAATAGGAAGTACTCTACGTAACCAAATGGGTATCGATCAAATGGGACTTTTTAATAACATCATGGAGCATCTGTATAACTTTCTCATTTTTTCCACAACAGTTGCACATGTTAAGTATAACCCACAAAAGGCATGGAAATTTGACCCTAGTACTAATTGTGTAATATGCACAAAATTTACATAAAACAGGAATTGGTGGAGGTTGAAGGACTGGAGAGAGAGGAGAAAAAGAGAGAGAGAATTGCGCAACGAGGTTCTGGAATCTCCCACAAGGAGTGCCTCGGATGATGACTCAGGTGACGTGTCTGATGGAGAGCTTTGTGTCATATGCCTAATGAGGCGCAGAAGATCGGCTTTTGTGCCGTGTGGCCATCTTGTGTGTTGCCCTCCGTGTGCCCTGGCAGTGGAGCGCAACGCATGCCCCAATTGCCCTGTCTGTCGCCAGTCTATTCGTTCTTCTATCAGGATTTACGGATCTTGAGGTAATTGTTGTTATTGTAGGCTTTCATTTTTAGTACTGAACTGGTTATGACCTGACTATGTTAGTTACCTACCGACTCTTTTTGAACAGGAACTAATTGTTTATATTGTCAATTGGGTGAATATCCTATTTTGGTTTCCTGTTCTCAGTAAATACGAGCTTCATATTATTTTCTATAACAATTTTGGTTTATATTTCATATAGTGCAGTTTTGATATTGAATTGCATTGCTAACTTGTGGCAATGGCAAGTCATTAAGATGATATTTGGGCTTCTACTCCTTATTGCAGAGCCAAGAGATTCAGCGCTTCTATGCCACAGTGATTAGTTGTCTGGAGCATCTTTTTGTTTTTCTCATTTACTCTTTCCTAGATAATGATTTCTAACTTAATGCAAACTGGTCGTCAATGATGTTCCAAGCCGAATTGCGTTACTTGTCCAATTTAGTGCGCATGTGGATTTGTATATAGTGTGTTCGTTAATGTGTTCAAAGACAAGAATTGTGTGTATATTGCGAAACTCTTTATATTCTTTTTAGCACATACTTGTAGAAATGTAACCCAAAAGATATCAAATTGAGACCTATGATGCTACCCCAATGGCAGCGCGAAGTTCTGCTTCTCCGCTCGTCACCAATTAAGCATAAATTTTAGGCATCAAAAAGATTAAAAAAAAAAAGTTGGAACGTTACTTTTAAAGTTTGAACTCTAAAGCGGGCCCTTATCTGATAGCTGGTTGGCTCCTCAATAATTCAAACTTGAATTCTATTCGTTAAATGTTCTAACAGTTCCAAAGCGAGTGATAAAGGGTATGAATAATTTCAAACAAACACACTACCAGCATATGCAGAAAAGACAAGCCAATCAGAAGGATTCGGGGCCCCATTCTGTCAAGATTTTAGCCGTTGGATGTGGGTCTTCCCAACGGTTCGAAAGTTCACCCCCTATTTAAACTAGTTGAAGATCCCCTCGGATCTTCAAAACAAAATATCAATAAAATCGCAGAAAAGCAAAATTGCAATGTCGTCTAAGCTTGGAAGCTGCAGTTCATCACTCTCAACTCTCCTCTTAGCATCTCTAAACCTAATCCTTCTGTTTCTTGCCTCTGCCTCTCTTGTTCCTATTTTTGTTCTAAAGAGCTCGCCGACCTCCTTCGGGTGGACACTCTTCACTGTGTCAGCAACTACACTTCTTTCCTCGCTGATTGGTTTCTACTCCCAACTCACCCACTTCTGCTTCATCATCCACGTCTCTTTGGTGCTGGCATCACTAGTTGGACAAATACTCAGCTCTCTCTCCCTTTTTCTCAGGCATGAATCAACCCGTTACCTCTTGGGTTCACATAGGGACCAAAAGGAACAATGGGTCTTAATGTTTCTTTTGGAGTTGACTTTCCTTGGGATGTTCTTGGTGCAGTCTTTGGTACTTGTGTTTGGGTGTATGGTTGAGAAACAGTGGGCCAGGGAGTTCGAGGAAGTGGAAGCAGAGAGAGAAGAGGCGACCAGAAAGACGAACCGAAGAAAGGCACGCGTGCAAGAGGAGGCCATGGTAAATGCCCAAGCTATGGCTGAGGTGAAATCTAAGGGGTTGGAAGACAAAATGAGAGGAAAGTATGGAAAATGGGCGAAGAACGACACTGAAGAACCCTGAAAAGAATTCTTTGTTATATAAGCTCTGCACCTTAAGCGCCTTAACAAATCCTTATAAAGGTTAAAGAATTCTTTGTTATATAAGCTCTGCACCTTAAGCGCCTTAACAAATCCTTATAAAGGTTGAGAAAGGTTTGATCATTTCAGTCAGGATGATTGGTTGTTATATTGGTCATTATGTGTTGGCCTCAATTAGAAGTCTAATAATTGAGCTTGTATAAGAATATTAACTAGCCCCCCACCAAGGGGAATTATCTATTATGCTGAGAGCTTATATGAGAATATTAGCTAATTTTATTTTCTACTATTCCCGATAGAGAAATAGAACTGTTTGGTGTAATAAATGATTATTACAGGACGGTGCTATTTCGTCCTTGTAGGCGTGCATTTTGTGTGATATTTTGTTAAATAAATCCGGCTTGTAATATTAATTTGTAAATTGATGTACTTTGTGTACCCTTTATTATTTAATAAAGGAAGTTAATTTGAGTACCCGCAGTTGAGTATCCGCACTATACTCGCATCTAAACTGCCATAACTGTTTGTGGGGACCGCAACCGTTCCAAAACTGTAATTTTGTTTTACAAATATTAATAGTAACATTGTGAAGTATTTATATCTATACAAGACAAGTATTTATATCTATACAATGAACTACATATATGATATATGAATTTTTCTTAAATAACCGTACCTGCACCTTGTTTTGAAAAATCCTCGCGTCGTACCCGCATTAGGGGACCACAAAATCGTTCCAAAACTGTAATTTTGTTTTACAAATATTAATAGTAACATTGTGAAGTATTTATATCTACAAGACAAGTATTTATATCTATACAATGAACTACATATATGATATATGAATTTTCCTTAAATAACCGTACCCGTATCTTTTTCTGAAAAATTCTCGCATCGTACCCGCATTAGGGGACCACACAACCATTCCAAAACTGTAATTTTGTTTTACAAATATTAATAGTAACATTGTGAAGTATTTATATATATACAATGAACTACATATATGATATATGAATTTTTCTTAAATAATCGTACCCGCATTTTTTTTTTTGAAAAATCCTCGCGTCGTATCCGCATTAGGGACTACACAACCGTTCCAAAACTGTAATTTTGTTTTACAAATATTAATAGTAACATTGTGAAGTATATAGCTCAAACAAGATAAGTATTTATATATATACAATGAACTACATATATGATATATGAATTTTCCTTAAATAACCGTACCCACCCTTTTCTTGAAAAATCCTCGCATCGTATCCGCATTAGGGGACCACTCAAATATTTTTTACATATGACACTAGATGACGTCTGAAAGTATTAATATCAAGTACTGCAAATATTTATACCTCTGCACTAAAGTATTTTTACCTATGTAGTAAATTATTTTTGTTAGAGGAAGATTAACGCGGTGATGATTGGGTAAGGTTGATGCGGTGATACGGAGTCCCCACTACTTCATTAAAGGAAGGTTGACGCGGATCATAGAGGAAGGGTGTTGCTGAAATTTTAGAATAATAATTAGTAGAGGACATATAATATATTTTTAGAATAATAATTAGTGAGGACTATATAATTAGTGAGAACCATAGTACATTATTCCTCTAAGTGCGGGTAGTGCGGGTACTAAAATAATTATTCTTTAATAAATACCTGTCGAATTGCCCCCTGGCCTTCAAAAGGAAAATTAAGTAGCTGCTTTTGTATACCCTTTATTATTTAATAAATCCGGCTTTCTACATGTGCTTGCACAAATGCTCCTTCAATTAAGGACATCAAAAAAGGAAATGAAATAACATTGATCTCACAAGGCACCAATTAACAAAAATTATTATTCATTTATTGTAAATTATAGCCAAGTGCATTTATACTTGTTTAATTGTAAAATATAGCCAAGTGCATTTTATACTTGTTCAATTAAGATTCATATCACCAAACTACTGAACATTATACAAATCAAGACTAACTAGATTCCTCTATGGTAGTATATTACCATATCCGCAGCTCAATGACTAAAGTACTGATTAATTAAACCTATTTTTACACTTATGAAGGGTTTTCTCTTTTCTGAAATGATCCATGCAACTGAAGAAGCAATGAATTGCTGACAACAAATATAGAGCTCAAGGCCATTAAACCCCCTGCATTTTATTGGGAGTTTGTAGTTAATAAGAATAAATCCAATAAATGATAGGCCCAAAAAGTTTTAGCATGCTTAACCTGAAATAGATGGTGACATTGCAAAATCAAACTGGGGAAGTAATACTCCAGCTGCTAATGGTATTGCAACCATGTTGTACGCCACCGCCCATGCTAAGTTCTGGTGCACTTTCGACATTGTGGCTTGAGAAAGGTTCAAAGAATCTACTACCTATATATAACATGTCTCAAAATATGAGCTTGAAAATTTTAATATAACTTGAGCACACTTTCGAGGATAATATGCAAATTTATCACCTGAGAGAGCCGGTTGTGCAAAAGAATAACAGAAGCGGCATCAGAGGCAGCATTCTCTTTTGCTTCAGTTTGCATGGCAATTCCAACGTCGGCAATTGCCAGTGATGGCGCATCGTTAATTCCATCCCCCACCTTAAAAAATGAATGAGTGTCTTTTTATTTCTCAAGAGTATACACTTTATGAGAGAAACAAGTGATAAAGTGTGATCAATCATCTTGCTAGTAAACTTGTTCGAATTTGCAAATTCCATGCTTCTTGTGCAATAAATTAATAATTTCTAGCCATTTAAGATTTCATGTCAGAAACTTTTTTGCTGATTTCTTGTAGTAGACATCTTTTCTGGTCTTGACCTTCTAATTCTTATGAAAGGAAATAAATCAATTGGGTGTAGCACGAATACAATACAGAGGTGGAGCACTGCAAATTCAATATTAACAAATACAACTTCACTTCAGTTCTGTCAATTTTCCTTAAGGAGAAAGATTATTACCATTGCAACCCGGTGTCCCTCTGATTGCAAACTTGAAATAATGCTAGCTTTATCTTGTGGAGATAGGGATGCTTTAATGTTTTCCATTTCTAATCCCACCATTCTGCCAACACTTGCAACTGCCTCTTCCTTGTCTCCTGATAGGAGAAGTGCCTTAATTCCTTTCTCCTTTAACCTTGACAAAATTGTAATTTGCGTTACACAATTAAGTATGAGAACTCCTATATTTGATTTGTTTCTATTATTTTGGGCTTATTCAACTGAATTAATGATATTTTCCTTATTTTATTTTCAAGATTTAGGCAAATTACACAGACTTTACTGTATTTGCAACAAAAACTCCCAACATATGCAAAGCTGTGACTTGCCACATTCTTTGGTTTATTTGCAAACAAAGCTGAGTCATAACAAACTTTAGTTGACAAAATAATCAATCACTACTTAATTTCCCATCTCGATTCAACCTGATTGCTTCCATCTTGTACATAGAGACCCAACACAAAATGCAAAAAGGTTTATTTAATATAAGGAGAAGCGGAATTGCCAACACTAAATGCAAACTATTTTCTATCACGAGGAAGTAGAGTCACACTTACAATTATCATAACTAAACTAGGGTGGCATTTGCAGATATGAGAAATATTGGGGATAAATATAGTCGCCAAAAGTTGCAAATTTTTGGGAGTAATTTGATAAAAGGAACTCATTTCCATAAATTGATTGAATTTTGCAAGAAAACCCTTTATGATTTTGGTATTTGACAGGCAGGAGAATAAGGTACACGATAGAAGAAGAATATGCAACAAGTACCTACTGACAGTAGATTTAGCATCGGGCCTCAGCACATCAGAAATTGCAATAGCGCCTATTATCCCTTCCCCTTCCCGCCCGACATAAACAACTGACTTCGAGTAGCTTGAACAAGATTCCATACAAGGTAGTAATCCAAAGCCCAAAGAGGTCTCAAGACCTACCACCTGGGACTCCGGTGCTTTAGTTTGAAACCGTCCATGGACCCAGTCTAGTGAGCCAACTGCTACAATAGACCCATCTACCTCAGCCAAGCAACCTGATCCGGGTTCAGTTAGTTGACCTCTGGTACTATAGATCTCCAGCTGCAGTGATTCAGCTTTGTTGATAATTGCCTTCGCAATTGGATGAGATGCTGTTTTTTCAACTGATGCAGCTAATCGAAGGATCTCTGATTCAGAGTAAGAATGAGATGCTACAGCTGTGACTGCTGGCTTTCCTTCAGTTAGGGTTCCTGTCTGAGAAATAAGACCCAAAAAAAGTTGGAACATTATGAAAAAACATTCTTCTCTATCAGCTTTGCTAATGGCACAACCTTTTTTAATAACGTATGAAGGATTGTCCTCTATGCTTCCATGATGCTCAATTTGAAGTTTTATATGTGATTAAGAATATGACAATCCTACTAGATGAAGCCACGACAGATATTCAAAATTGGAGCAATTTTGCTTAGGGGTAGAACAGTGAGGGGGCTATTGGGTTGTTCAAGTGCATACTGTGCACTTCTAGAAACAGTGTTTAGCAAATAGTGGAGTAATAGGTCTTGTAATTATGTAACCATGTAAATAACTTTTAATCAATATATCTGTTAGCGGCAATTAATCAATATATCTGTTAGCGGCAATTGCCGTCAACCTTCAAAAAATAAAAGGAAATGACGAACATCAAAATAATTAAAAAGGAAACTGTAATGTGTAATGTGAGATTACCTTATCAAGTACAACTACATCAACTCCTGATAATCGTTCCAAAACATCACCTCCTCTTATAAGTAAACCATTTTTAGCCCCTGGTGAATAACAATAACAAGTAAGAAGGATAGTTTTCAGTACTAACAAAAATTATACTACGCGCGTGCGTCCACAATAGTAAAATGCCCTAGAATGGATAGAACAGAAATTTACCAAGAGAGGTGCCAATAAGGATGGCGGTAGGGGTTGCAAGTCCAAGGGCACAGGGACAAGAGACCACCTGTAAATTTCCTTAATCAATAATCATTAATTACAAGAAAAAGGTACATCCAAGATCCCAATTAATTAGAATGAAGTATAAGAATGTACATACAAGCACATCAATAGCAAGTTTCAAGCTCAAGAGTAGGGAGCTTCCATCAGAGCCTGAAATATCATTCAATAGCACATCCTGGAAAATGTTGGTTCCAATGTAATACCTAGTTTATTCAACAAAACTTTTATCAAAACACACGGTGACAATTAATTTTCAAATTATATTCAGTGGTTTGTCTTTGCTTGAAAACACCCAATGTTTCTCATTTTGAACCAACACCCACACCATTTGAGATATTCACAAAAACACACTCAGCTGTTGTGATAATTTGATGGAAAAGATATCCTTTGTCAACTATCAAAAACCCCTACCAAACGACCCCTGTGTTTTGCTAAGCTGACTGAAGTTAACAGAGGCGGAACTAGAAAATGTAGATAGGGGTGGCTGAAACGTAAAATGCATAATATGTGAAAACACATAATGCGTGGTCATTGGGATTTGAACCCAAGTTCTCCACAACCACAAAATAGAATTCTAACAACTAGACTACAAGCACATATTTAGCATTTCATGAGGACTGAACTAGCATAAGCATAACAACAACAACCAAGCCTTTAGGACTGAACTAGTATGATTTTTAAAAAAAATGTAAATTCAGCATACATGATTAAAAAATTTGAAAATGGGGGTGCACCCCCCCCCCCCCCCCCCCTTCCCCCCAAAACTAAATCTAGATCCGCCCCTGGAAGTCAAGTTGGAATTCAAGTTCATGAATTATGAAATATTGCAGAACTAATGAGAAAGGCATAAAAAGGTTAAAGAGAAGCACCAAAAGGTAAAGGTTGCAGCTGCTAGTGTCATGACAGTGTAAACAAAAGGCCCAGCAATTGCATCTGCAAGCCTCTGTACTGGGGCTTCGCGTGCTTGCGCATCCTCAACCTGTTTACAATAATTCAGCTTGTACTGCAAAACTCATCTAAAGATTTAAAACAATTTAAGAACAATTGCTAACCATTCGGACTATCTTGGCAATGGTAGACAATGCTCCCGTCGTAGATGCTTGAATCCTCAGAGGACCATCCTTTCACGACAAAAAGAAATCAAAATATTGCATATTATTGCACAAGTTATGCTATTCAAAAATACCTCCTTTGGAACCCAACATGTCTAACTCTACAGAATCAAAGAAAAGAACTATCATTGAGATATTTGCAGCTAGGTCCCATAATTGGTTTATAGTGGTGGTAAACTTTTATAAAAAAAAACGACTGCTCTGCACTTTTTTATTTTCCAAAACCTGATTGTACTAAAATTAAGAACATAAAAATAATATGTGGACCTTTAAGTTCATATTAATTTTTATGAGCTGATTGGTTGTGTTAATATGAAAAACTACGGCTAAATTCGGCATTCTTTTATCAACTTAATAATGACTTTGATCATTGGGTATATTTGCAAATAGTACAGAAAATGGTTATTGCCAATTGCAGATATCGAGGGACATTTTTGATGCTATTAACAAATACAGTGAGTATTGTTTGATTTAAGAAGGACAGAAACCTAGTTTATTTTGACAAAAAGGTTTATAAGCTAACATTTTGGTGCTGACAAGTATAGCGTGAATATAAAGATGATATAAGCTTTAGGTAAGAAAGTAAAGATATAAGCAAGAATTGTACCCAGTTTACAGTTCCGGCAAAAACAGGCAAACCAATTTCCTTGAAAACAGGAAGTGATTCTCCAGTAAGCATAGATTCATCAACAAAACTCCTCCCTCTGATAACTTCTCCCTGCAAAAATGTATAATATTGTTGTACTTCTCTACCTAGTTATGATAAAATATAAGAAAAATAAAAGGCGTATCTAAATGAACATATTGCATACATCAACTGGTATGGTTTCTCCAGGAAAAACTAATACTGAGTCTCCAGCACGAACTTCATCAACTGGTACCTCAATGCTAATAGCATCTGGGCTAATAACACTATCCGATGCATCCTCAGTCGAGGCAACAACTAACCGTGACTGCGGCGACAACAATGACTGCAAATCAAAATAATACAAAATTTCAAGGGCTTCTTACACTGAAAGTTTACTGTACTTGCAAATAACATAATAACATTCAGAAAGCACAAAACATAAATTTTAGTTGTTATCTCCAGGAAGAAAAAGCTTTATTCTTTACAATATTTTGTCGGAACAAACCATCTACGGTCATTATAAGTTATCGGGGTAAAATTACAAAGGTGTTAGCTGGTAGCAAAGTAAAGAAATGTAAATGTCCTTCGCAAAAGAGCATTATTAGTATTAGAAAATCCAGCAACGTACAAGTTTAGGTAAATTGAGTATGCTTTACAAGAAAAGGAAACATACAATGAGCTCATTCATATCGCTAGATGCTCTGAGCCGAGCTCTTTCTTCAAGAGAGCGCCCCAAAAGCACAAACCCAAGAAGCATCACCTGAATACTACAACACAATTCAACTTCAGCGGCAAAAATTTTGAAATGGAAGAATTTCATGAATGCCCTTACAAAAAAAATATTCAAAATGCATCACAAATGCCCCCTCCCTGGTACTTCCAATAATTCACTTGAGATATCTTTTTTCTTTTCTTCCTCATTTTACTTGAGTTAAAGAGAGCAGATTTAACATGGCTTTAAAAATTGAAAAAAGGCTAATTCTACCATGAAGTAAAAAAGGTTGCAGTGACCAAAATTGTTGTGTGGAGGAATCAATATCTTTCTTTTAAATAAGACTGTAAAAGAATTCTGCATGGCATTCTAGGTACAAGAGGTACCCCAAAGATAGAAGAATATTCATTTCATATCTCAGAAACTGACCGGCTCATCAAAAAAGGAAGCATCCCATTCTAGCTCTGGATTCAGTAAAGTCACCTTCAGGGAATCAGAGGGAAAGAAACAAATTACTTGAAAACAACTACACAATCATAAACATGTTATAGAAATTGATGCAAGTGGTAAAATATGTTTTTCAAGAAAATCCACTTACTGTGCTAATAATAAACGCTGCAATGGAACCAAATCCTACAAGGGAGTTCATGTTAGGAGAACCCTGCTTAAATGCTCGAACGCCGTCAAACAGTATATCTGCAAATGAAATCAGAATATTACATATAGTTTAGAATATCTTTAGTGAAACACTAAAATTCCATAAATATAAAAAATATTTTTCTGAAGTACCTCTTCCCGGTCCAAACAAGGAAACCAAAGCAATTCCACATTTCACATAAGAGTTGTGTAGCAAATCCATAAAGGACCCTGAATTACATAAAACACACACTCTAATAAAAGATGCACATTTCGCTTCAGCTTTGGAAATAAATCATATCATGTATGTCTAACCATGGCCAATGTGAATTCCTATGGAATGAAGGAGATGCGACCCATGGGCCCCGCAGCAAAGTGCAACTAGTGTCCAGGCAAAAATAACTCTATTTCGACTCTTTACTAGCAACTCCTCTTTTCTCTCTGTCATCTCCTGCCATTTCTTCACATTCTCTGCCACACCAGATCCCAACCTCCTTTTTGAAGGGAAACCACAGTCTGTTAGCCTACTTGCTAATTCCTCCGCTATCTCCTGTTTAAGATATGGATAAAATTAGATCGACTTTTCTGTACTACTAAGAAACATTAGCTGATTGATAAAGAGAAAAATTACCATAGAATCGAATCCTGACCGTAGCCGCACAGCAGCAGTCTCAGCTAGCATATTGACCGCCGCTGACTCCACGCGCTGGTCTGACACGAGTATGGTTCTTACACGCGAGGCACACGCGCCGCACATCATCCCACCAACATCAAGTAACAGAGGAGATCGCTTCGCTTCTCCAACAACCGCATCTCCGCCGATCTCTACAGCGATGCTGGCCTTGACTCGGAGCACGAGCGCTGGAGAGGGGCGGGGGCGCCATCTAGGGAGGGAGGTGTGGGCTGAACTGGAGGAACGAGAGTAGAGTTTCGGTTTACATTTTGGAGAGAGGGAAAGGCGAAGCAGATTGGCGGTCGCCATTGTTGGAGCTGTAGAGACGGCCAATTGGAAAGTGAGGGGTAGAGAACTAGAGATTTGTGGGAAATGTCAAGTAGAAGGTTAGTCCACGGGAAATTTGAGCTTACAGTCAGCAGTATCAGACGTGGCAGTTTTGGAGGTTGACAAGTCAGGTATGTTAAGATGCTGGTGTAAATTTTGAGTGCATATAGAAAGAATGGGCATCGAGGTCCTGACCACATGTTCCGCGTGTGAATGGAAGAATGAAGTTTTACTGGCTATATTTTTTCTCCCGAAATTTTCATTTCTACCATAATAAAAAAAAAAAAAAAATCAAATTATTCCAATTTTGTGAAAATTCGAATTTTACAAAGGCCGCAGAACGGTTTAGCGGCCTCAAAAATTGGGGGCGGCCAATTCTGCCAATTGACTATGCAGTTCCAGCTTTAGAGCCTCCAAACCGTTTAGCAACTTCTATTTTTTTTAAAAAAATTTATTAAAAAAACAACTAAAAAACAAAGAAAAATACAATTGCATCTTCTTTGCTTGCCACGCGTCCCCTCAAATGACAAAAAAAAACAAAACCAAATGTGTCGTTCACAAAAAAAAAGAAAAGAAGGGGCCGTAGAACGGTTTGGAGGTTCCAAGGCTAGAGCCGCAGGGTCAATTGGCGGTTCTCATATTTGAGGCCGTCAAACAGTTCTGCGGCCTGAATAAAATTTGAATTTTCACAGTATTAGAGTGATTTGATTTATTATTATTTTTATTATGGTAGAAATAAAAATTTCCGTTTTTTCTCACACCGCACCTCCTTCGCAATCTATTGGATAAAATGCAGGATTGATACCTACCACCATAAACTCAACTCTTAAATACCCCAATCAATTTTTCTAACATCTTAGCTAAACCGTAGATAAAGTTTACGCCTATGTTACTCAGATACTTCAGATTGAGCGTCGTACACGTATCGAACACGTATCCGATACCGATACTCTTCTGATACGGTACCGATACGTATCCGGTACGCCAGCTGGCATATCGGCTTACGTAGTGAATTTTACTTAACCGATACGGTCACTGATACGCTGTTCAAAGCCACGGATACGGATATCTCAGCGAGATACGGCGGGATATGTCTAAACCTAGGTTTTGCGTTTCCTCTCCTCCGCTCCGCTCTGAGTAAAAACAAAAAAACAAAACGCGACGGCTGCTCTCTCTGGACGCGACGCGACGGCTGTCTCCGCTAGCCTCTCTGCCATCTCCGCCGTCTCCGCTCGGCCTAAGGTTTGTATTTTTGTGCAATTTAGTTTGTCTCTCTCGAATTTTGTTTTGTTGATTTTTTTGTTGATTGACGGAAGGAGACAGTTAGATGGAAATGCGTGGCCTGGTGGGAGGATGGGAGTAAAGTAACGCTAGCACCACATAAGATGGTTTCGTATCAGTAACTAATACAGTCACTTTTTCTCAATGGCGCGGCAAATTGAAACTGATTCTTAGGTGCAGATAGAGAAGATTTTCAAGCTTGTTGCGCTGTACCAGTGATTGGTGAAGGTTTTCGCATATACTGATAAATGGAGAGGGGACTGACAGGAGCACAAGGGAAAGTTACCAAGTTAATCCTATAACTTTTCATTATTTTAAATTGTTGTTTTTAGTTATATTTGCAATGTAACATTTTTTGGAGACTATTTTTCAATTAATGCAAAACACCTACGGATATTTTCTCAAAAAAAAAATCAGAGATAATGTTATAGTTCAATCATTTCTGTGTTGCAGATGTGAACCAGAATATTCTGAATTGTTAGAAATAAAATCTCTTTATGTTAAGTTAATTATATTTGCTTGTTAAATAGAGACAATTTATTCAAGGGGCACCTCCTGTTGGTTAAATTATGACCACTGTCTAGTTGTTTGGTATTACAATGTTTACTATCAATTTTATTATCAATTTTATGTTTGTAGTTGCAATTGTTAAATCTTAACTAGTTTTTAGATGAATTATAAATTTGGATGATGTGAGTGTGTACATACCATGCCAAAATTATTATTTTTTTACTTATAATACAAATGTTGAATTAATAATATAATTAAAATAAAAAAATAATATATATAATAGCCGTATCGTAACTTTTATTTTTGAGAATTGCCGTATCGCTGTATCCGTATCGTATCCGATACGATATCAGTACCCGTATATGCAACATAGGTTTACGCAAAGTAGAGTTAGTTAATTAATCTTCTCCTCAGTTTTATCTTTTAAAATTTTAGTTTGTTTCATTTATTTTCCCATCTTTTTAATTTCATACTGACTCAAAACCTTTTGAGTCACATTTAAATTTTTGTAAACCATTTTAGAAAAATTATATGCATAATATTCGATTATCTGTATTACATTCGGGCCCCAAATGATATTTAGAGGAAGTGTGTCAATTTTAGTTGTTTTAATTAGTGTATTGAAATAACCCGGCCGGTCCAGGACCGGACCGGACAACCCGTGGTTCTGACCTGGACCGTCCCGGACCGGACCTTGGCTAGAAACGGGTCTAGCAAGAATTTGGGTCACTAATTTTCACTAGAACCGTGTAGGACCGGATCAGACTTACCCGTGGAACTGTGTAGGACCGGACTGGACTTACCCGTGGAACTGTGTAGGACCGGACCGGACCAAACCCGGACCAAACTATGTAGAACCGGACCCAATCTGAATTTAGCTATTCTGACCTCTGTTAATTAATCATAAAACTGTACCAATCAGTAATTTTTTTGTATAGAGAAATTATATTATCTGAAAACTAGACTTTCATACCTTTATTTTGATATAAAGAATACAAAAATTCATGTAGCCATTTTCTCTAAATTGAATTTTGAATCTGGTCAAAATTATAGGGCTGCTCACTGGAGTTTCAGCTTTTCTGATTTCTGACCTCTGTCAATTAATCGTTAAAATTGTACCAATATGTAATATTTTTGTATAGAGAAATTATATTATCTGAAAACTAGACTTGCATACCTTTATTTTGATATAAAGAACACAAAAATCCATGTAGCCATTTTCTCTAAATTGAATTTTGAATCTGATCAAAATTATAGGACTGGTCACTGGAATTTCAGCTTTTCTGATTTTTGACCTCTGTCAATTAATCATTAAAACTGTACCAATCTGTAATATTATTGTATAGAGAAATTATATTATCTGAAAACTAGACTTGCATACCTTTATTTTGATATAAAGAACACAAAAATCCATGTAGTCATTTTCTTTAAATTGAATTTTGAATCTGATCAAAATTATGGGGCTGCTCACTGAAAAAAAATAAAAAAAATAAAGACCAGAACTCAGACCGGACCTTGGACCGGACCGGACTGTGTAAATTTGAACCACGGTCCTAGCACGGGTTTGGGCCAGCCACAAAAAATCGGACATGCCAGACCCGGACCGTTTAAACCCGTAGACTCGTGGACCGACCGAGTCTGGACCGGACCGGCCCGTTTGCAAAACACTAGTTTTAATCACTGAAAATTTCGCTAGAATTTACTGAAATAATCATGAACTCATACCATTTGCTATAAATACATTCTACTAGTTTGTGGTGCGTAATATATGTTGTATATTTTTATTTTGCACAATAAAATTACGAACATGCATCGGATCATATATATTAAGAGGTGTTAGTTTTGACAAATTAATCCCACAAAATGCGGCTCGAATTGATTAAAACACTGAAGAGACTCACACAACGTACAAAAAATGCATTCTACAATTTCTTTATGTTGGATATATGTATTCTATTTGTAGTGTACTCTAACTTGATGTTGGTGGAAATGTCAAATTAAAGCCCTGTTCTTCACACCTCATACTTTAGTGAAATGCTAACGGATACTAGCCTAACTAATTATACAATTCTTAGGCCCAACATATATGACCCCACCGTCAGGTCCTTTCTTCATGAGGCAGATGAGGTACTTGTTCAAATGAGTACCAAGAAGAGTAATCAAAACTATCTCTCGCCCAATGCTGGAAGTGTTTAAGACTTGCTTGTGCTAGAATCTGCTATGAGACTTGAGCTTGTGCCCGATCTCCTATTTATGGGACTCACAAACTATGAAGAACTTTTCATTAGGAAAAGAAGTCAGGGTGCAGACTCGATGGCTCTATTGACATCGCCTTAATCGCTAGTTCCAACTCTAGCGCCTGCAACAGAATAGAAAGAAATCAGAATCACTTGAAAGTAATCTTTAGGTAAAGCATCTCTAGCAGACGCAATCAGTTAATCTGATTAGTCGCTCGGAGAAAGGTAGCGAAGTACGAGTGCTCCATTATGATTCGATATCTGGGCTTTCTTCTGTTGGAGTGAATCCCTAATCCCTTGCTTGGTCTGTTGCGGCTCCTCTTCCAGTTCGAGTGGGAGGCGCGGAAGTTGCTTGGTTACAACATGTGGTTGTGGGAGTTGCCGGTGTTGGAACATAATGCTTGGCTGGCGAAGTAGTGGAGGTTCTATTTGTCATTTTTTGTATTTTTTTGTGTTTAGCAAAATTCACGAGCATATTGTTGATCGTAATCACTCAAAATAATTGACTAAAATAATCGAAAGACACGCACAATTTGTTGTAAATACTAAATACCATCTACAAGCAAGCAGCTTATCACAAGAAGAATTCTGGGCTTCCGCGAGAAAGAAAAAAAGGTCAATGACGAGGTATTTGCGTCATACGTAGACAACTACGAGGTTATCACCTCACAATTACTAACCTCTGTATTGCTCCCGTAGCGGATAATATTATCGCAGAGGCTAATTTATTCCAATAATTGTTTTTGCTACAGTGCATAACTTATCTGCCAGGCTAATTTGTTATCCTCGCAGATACCTCTTTATCCCCGAGCGTGTCATTCCATTATTGCCGACCCAATTAAATTAGCCTCGATAATAACTTATCCGTGAGGCTAATTCAACTTTCGTGGCAGATGCATATCATTAGCCTTGCGGAAGCCCGAAATTCTTGTTGTGTATTGTGTATAGTATTTGATATATTTTTTATCGATCACAAAAACAAATCCCGAGCGTAGTTTTTTTGCCCAAAATTTTTTTAATTACCACTCTAATAATTCAAAATTAAATAACCACCATTTTTTAATTCATATTTCATAACTTACCAGGCATGCACTCTCAAGATGCGCATTAAACATGACTGGTGCGCCAGCTGGAGAAGCACACCAATTTAGTGCATATACTGGAGAAGCGCATGGGTTGGTGCCCACCCTAGAGGCCCACCTTTTATTTATTTATTTTCAACAGAAAAACAATATATGTATTTGTGAAATTTGTGGTGAAAGATATTTTTTTGATAAAATGTTATATGTTTTTCGGATGAATGTTTTAATAATACGAGTAATTCTCATATGTTCGTCATATGATGTTCCATATTTTTAACCATAGTATTTTATTGCATATGAGTTGAAAATAATTTGATTATTAGTTAGAGCCTTCCATATAGAACTAAAAAAATTACATGTTTAACAAATAAAAAGTTGTACTAAATTTGAACTAAAATTCGGTACAAATTAGTCTACAACATAACTAATAAATTCTACTACAACGCAACATAACAAACATCCCATCTAAATAGTATAAATTAAAATAAAACTGCAGAAAAATAATTGACCACAACATGATCGCCTCTTGGACAACGAAACTGGAGAAAAAATATATATACTATTACAACAATTGTTAATTTTGTGACATGTAATTTTTTTTTAAATAAAAATTACCTTATCGGGTACGGTTTCTAGCATCCCTTCGATGTCTCGCATTCTTTTCAAGGGTTGCTCTGTTGGTCTGGTGACCCTTTCGTCTTCCTTCTAGTATGTCCTTCTACATGGGGATCCAATTGTGTCGTCTCCTACCCAATCACACTGATTGCTTTCTAAAATGGCATACCCCTACAAGGGTTCAAGTTTTGATCGATATTTGCGGAGTAGATTATCCCTCTAGAAAATGCAGATTTGAAGTTGTCTATAATTTACTGAGTACTCGGTATAACTCACGCATTCGTGTACAAACAAGTGCAGACGAAGTAACACGAATATCTTCGGTAGTCAGTCTATTTCCATCAGCCGGCTGGTGGGAGCGAGAAATATGGGATATGTTTGGTCTTTCTTTCATCAATCATCCGGATACTCCCTTCTTTAGCTCAGATGGGGTGGGCAGTCTAGCAGGGCATCATTTCTTCCATACGTTCTTTACTTGGGCTCACCAGAGGCCCAGTCTGTATTTCTGATCAGATCCTACACGAGGTCTAGACATAACCACGACATCAGAGAAATGTCTACCTATGCCTCTCACCATCACTTGAGATTTCGTTTTGGTGCAAATCATGTTGTGGAAGCCTGACTTCGTGAAATGCGGCTCGAGCCTTTTTTTGACAAAATGGGCGAAGCCCATCACGACTCATACATATATATGAACCATAGATCCATCAATTAATGACCTCGGATTATCATACACATGGAATTCACCACTCCATTTGTCGATGAGTGTTTGAATGTTGTAGTAGTAATTTATGAAGACATTTTCTTTCAAGTTCCTGTATTTTTACACATTTGTAAGTAATGTCATCCTCAAATATAATAATGATTATGAAAAAATTAGTAGAGACTTGTGCCTTAGAAGACACACTGCCACACATGAACACATGGTATTCTAGTGAGCTGAGACTTCTGGCACGCTCATGCCACCTCATTGTCGTTCTTCAAATGACCTTGTACCTGCAGTCTTAGAAAATAAATACCCACTCGCCACGTTCCATGTCCTATGGAATTTTCTCACTATGTGAGATCATCATAAATTCACCATGATGGCCGAATGCAATCGCTGTAATTTTTCTAGTCTTCTCGATTCTCTTTGTCAGCTTTGTGTGCACACGAGTGGAATGAAACTGACCCTCTAATTGGCATTCCACGGCCTTCTATCTTCTTTCAATGAACCAGTTGACACACTTGTAGAATGTCTCATCAATGATTGTGGCAACTGACAACCTACGATAATTATAATTACAATTGAATAAAGAGAATATAAAAAAAAGAATAAATAAAACCTACGAGAATTACAAATTACAAACCTGCGAGAAATTATAAAGACATTGTTGAGTAATTTAGGACCGTTGCTAGTCATGATCTCCCAACGAGCCCCATTGTCCATAACTTGGTATACCTTCCACGGCTTAAATGGTTCTCCCTCGTCATTTTCATTATACTTACCATATATATCAAAGTATGTCAACTAATCAGGATTTTGTCTTCCGATTGCATCAAAGCTTTCTTGTAATATTCCTGGTTTTTTTTTTTTTTTAACCAAGACCTTGAAGAATTTGGAAGCAACTTTATCCTGAGTGTGTTTTTCAAAATTCTCAAACACATGTTGAGAGCAGTAGCAGTGAGCACACTCTCTGTTTTTCTCGGACCAACCCAGATCAACTTATATAAACCACACACATGAATCTATTTAGACCAATTACATGTTCTCGCACCCAATTTATGAACCACCTCAAATTCTCAAATTTCTCGCTCTCTACCAGTCTAAATGCTAGCGGGATTAATTGGTTCTTCGCATCATATCCGGTTATAATCAACAATTTACCCTTGTATCTATCTGACAAAAAACAAGCATCGATGCTGATGACGAGGCTGAGGTGACCTACTACTTCTATACATGGTCCTCATGCCCATGCTACCCTCATGAAATACCGGTTCCCATCCTTATGAGTTGGTTTTGAAACAATTTTATATTGAGTTCCCGAATTTGTCCTTTTGATTGCCTCCAATAAAGGGACAATTAACATGTAAGATCCTCCAACTATCAAATACCTGACAATCGTTAACTTTCTAACTCGCCACAATTTGTTATATTTTGGGACGATGCCCTCGTACATTTCATCAACCAGGTCTCTAATAGATCTGATGCTAATATCCGTATTTTTTTCCAATGACATTTTAATGCAGTTGGCGACTATAGCGGACGTCAATTGCGCGTGATCTAACATGAATGTCTTAGCGTGACATGCGTGATGTCCTTCATTCTTCGTGATAGTTCTGGAATTACCAAAATCTATAGCCCTCGCAATCAACTTTCACTTATACCAGTCACTCTTGCACTTATAACTCATCCTCACAGGCCAAATCGACTCTCTTTCTAAAAATAAGAAAGAAAGAAAAAAAAAGGAAGGGGAAACATTAAAACGGGCCAAATCGAACCTCTTTCTAAAAAAGAAAAAAATAAAAAGGAAGGAAAGGGGAAACATTGAAACGGGCCTAAAGGGAATCTTAGAGCAAGAAACGGGTCAACGGTCAAGTTCACACTGATTTAAGTGTTTTCGTTTGCCTTTTCGTCTCCCAAGCGAGACCAAGATGCCTATTCATTGACTTTGCTCCCGTGGGCGCTTGGGCTAGAAAACAGGTTAGGTTCAGCTGGCGGCTGGCGCTCACTATAATACCACATGGAGCCTCTTCTCTTGTTGCAAAATCCACACGGAGATAACATTTGAAAGAGAAGAGAGAAAGAGAGATGGGGATACCAACTGAGCTGAGAGATGCATGGGTGAATAAAAGGCAGAGTTACACAAACACAACAATGATGGCTGCTTCACCGATTGAAAAGAGCATCCTGGATTCCGACAATTCTATCCGTGGTAAATTTCCTTTTCAATATGAACATAGTTCCGAATTAATGAAAATTTTGAGAAGTCAGCCTCCGTTGAATTCTTCTAACCACTTCTCCATTTTTCTTCAGAAATTTTCCAATTTTTCCTAAATTCGAGAATTATGTAGGAAACAGCTGTGTCGAACCAAATATATTGCTGAAACGGGTCAAAAATACCCATTTCAGATGCACAATTCTCTTTAATTAACAAATCGTATTTCCAATGCACAATTCTCTTTTATTGACAAAATTTATGATTCTACAATGCAGAGGCGGTTCAATCTGGATTTAAGGCTGCTTTGGTCTCTGGCGTTGCTGCAGCTGTTCCAACTGTAATATTTTCATCTCTAAAACGTTCATCTTACGTTTATTTCTGGACATATTCCATTCTTGAATTTAATCTATATGTTATATGCTTAAACAGTTATATAATTAGCATTGAGCCATTGACACAAAGTTAGTTGCTTTGGTCTCTGACTATGTACTTTTTAAAATTATCGAATTAACAAAAATAGCTCCTTGTAAATATTTACAAGAATAATATTTAGGTAGTTTTTTTAACACATATAGTTATAATTTGCAAGGCACTTTGTGTATCATCATAGGTCTTGAAAATTGTTAATATATAAGTGTCAAAAGGGACAACGAATTGTTAAAAGGAAGTGGCTAACTACTGTTTATAAAAAAAGTTATATAGAAATAACTAATTTAACATTATTAACACACAATCACCTGAGCATTGTTTTCATTATTTATGTTAGAAGCAACTAATTAAGTATATACATGGGCAGCATATCTCTTAAAAATACTAGAAACCGAACACATCTAAGAGTGAACATTTAAGAAATGAAAAGATCTACCGACGTTAATTTCTTCTATCAAATACAAAAAAAAGATCTATTGAACGAACATATTGACGATAATTTCATTCCTCCATCAAATGTCAGATCCAGTCATACAAATTAAATACTTTCAAATTAATCGTTTATATCCTGAACTCAAAGCTAGTGTACATTCTTTTTTTGCTCATAGGTGATTGCTTGCCGTGCTGTTCCATGGGCGAAGGCTAATCTCAATCACACTGCACAAGCTCTAATCATATCTGCAGGTACGTATATATCATCACCTTAAGGAGAATTACAATCTTTTCTGTTTTTCAATTTTCAAAATTTTGAGAACCAACGTTTGGTCTAGTACGTGGCAAAGGCAATGCTCTCCGTGTAGGAGGTCGCAGGTTCGAAATCCGGATGGGAGAATCCTTGTGGATATTAAATAGTTGGATGACTTGACCCCCAACCTTTACTTAAAAAAAAATTCAAATTTTGTTTTAAGTACACTTTTAGTCCAGGCATCCCCAATATCTAACACTGGTTGAGAAAACAATATCAGAATTGCAGCATATTTCCCAATTACACTGGCATAACTTTGAAATTTGTTTCACTGTAGCTAATGACATATTATCTTTGTTGTTGACAGCTAGTGTAGCTGGGTTCTTCATTGCTGCAGATAAATACATACTAGAAAACGCGAGAGAAAATTCTATTGGAAAGCAAGTCAGAAATCTTTGAATCCAATTTTCACTGAGGCGAAATGAGATGAATATTGTGTTTTATTCGTTCAATCCTTCCTTCATTTTCTTTTTCTGTAAGTTAGCAGAAAGTCTCATTTACTTGTAAAATCGAAAGAGATCAATACTTTCTGAGCGGAGGATATTGATTTGAAATTAAAATATTTGTTGTATCTAAAAAAGCTTCATTTATTTTTCTCACATTCAACAACAAAACCCTCAAGGGCTTGAACTATACAAAGTGACACAATTTGTAGTTTACATTAATATTTGAACAT
This sequence comes from Carex parvula, assembly GCA_025461045.1. NCBI lineage: Eukaryota > Viridiplantae > Streptophyta > Magnoliopsida > Poales > Cyperaceae > Carex > Carex parvula. The sequence goes on from JAJGRW010000469.1 coordinate 93,615, forward strand.
GCTATTTGGCCCAGCCCGTTTTTGTATACGTTGTGCAGTATTCGGCCTAAATGTGATAATCTGATAGAAATAAAAAAAAAAAGGAAAAAAATTGTTGTATTGTTTTTTTTATATATTTAAATAATAAAATATTATATTTATATATATGAATCATAACAACTTGTAGATTTATCCGTTTATCATAAAAATTTACATATATCAAATACACTCAATTTGGTTTTTGAGTAGGAAATATACTCTCTTTTTTTTTGGGAAATTTCCATTGTGCCCATGCAAACTTTTAAAATAGTCAATTTTCTCATGAAATTACCATAATATCCAATATTTCCAAAAAAAAATTAACTTTCTTTCTTCTATCCCCTTTTATTTATTTTATCTTTAATTTAATTATTTTAAAAATTAAATTAACCACTATACCCTTTAGAATTAAATGGAGATGACCTTTAGTTCTTTATGTTTCTTCATCCCCTTATCTACTCTCTCTCCCCCTCTCTTTGACATTCACGCTCCTAGAATCACACAATATAAATTTTCTTAAAGATTGACGTTTATGATGGTTTTTAAATGATCAAACTTGTCAAAGTGAAATAATTTAACCTTTTTCTACCTTACTGAAATAATTTAATTTCTTTCTTATATAACTTGCAAAAATATGGTTAACAAACTAATGTTTCAAAGCACATTCTAAAAGAAAAATAAACATAATAGATGTGTGTTTTTTATAATATTATTTTGAAGCACACTGCACACCTCTTTAGCATGTATACTATAATTAGTATAAGAACGTAAAAGGTAAAATGATGTCTCCCATTAGTTGTCAAACTTTATGGTAACCAATTTCACAAGGTATAATGGTAAAATTAGGGCTAAATTTTTATTAGAAACTTAAGAGGAAGTGGCAGAATTCATATTTAACTGCAGGTATATATTCTAAAATTAGAACTTTCTTAGCTAGATTCTTTTTTAAATATACAGATGGCAACAAATTTCTTTCTTTCATATAATAATAATAATAATACCTTTGTATTTACTAGTTTGATTGTGCTTGTTGTGGTTGTTCTATTCATTATGTGGCGAATTGTGCATGATTGGGTTGTAGGGTATTTATGTTATCTGTGAGATTTAGTTCTCGATTACATGATTGCTTGATCAGTTGACAAAGTTATAACTAGTAAATCGATTGACAAATAATGTTGCGCTCAAGGAAAAGTATGAGGCAATGTGTCAGAGAAATTCTATAGGGAGATCAAAACTTCAGATATAATCCAGATTTGCCCAGAGGCTTTTGATTTTGAAGGAGAGATCTTGCCACACCGAGACATTCTTCATCAGGGCCCGCATCTTAGTGCAGCTTCAAAAGGGGCAGCATACAAGAAAGAAGAACTAACTCGCTTGTCAAATAGATTTATTTAGTATCGAATAAAGTATTGTTGTGTTTGTCTCCACAGCCAACTTTTTAATATTAGACATTCACTGTGCGACTCAAGGTAGAGTTTGAATGTTAGAGAGAAGGAGAGAAAGAGGGAGGGGAGGGCAATAAGGGAATGAAGAAACAAAAAAAGAATTAATGGACATCTCCATTTACTACTAAAGGGTATAGTGGTCAATTTAATTTTTAAAATAATTAAAATAAAAGATAAAATAAAAAAAGGGGATAGAAGAAATGAAGTTTATGTCTCGTGGAGATATTGGATATTATGGTGATTTTATGGATAAATTGGCTATTTTAAAATTTGCATGAGTACACTAGAAATTGTCTCTTAATTTTTTAAGTAAAAGTTGGATGTTAAGTTACCCAAATATTTAATATCTACAAGGAATAATCACATCCGAGTTTTAAACATGCGATCTTCTACACGAAGAGCATTACCTTTACTATTATATTAAAGACTAATTCTCTATAATTTGTTAGCCATAATCAAGACTTTATAAACTCAAGTAAAAATTAAAATTAATTTTGTTCTCTTCTCCAGCCAAATAAACTTCGTCCAATATTCATCACAACTAGTGCTGCTCATGAGCCGAGTTGAGGACAACTTGGATTCAACTCGCAAACTCATGGGCCGAGTTGAGTCCGAGTTGCTAATCCAGTTCCGAGTCAGAAAGTCCAATTTGGAATCAACTCGCGAGCAACTCAAGTCGAAGCGAGTCGACTCGTGACTCATAATATAGTACATAGTGAGACAATCTAATTTAATTATAACCAAAAAAATATTACATAGTTTATCAAAATAATACACAATTAAAGAGTACATAATGAGACAATGACCAATACATAATTAAAAATTACGAAAATACCAAAATAGTACATATTAAAAATTACCAAACAGATAAAGTCTAACAAAACAAAAGAAATAGTGCATAATTTATCAAATTATCAAATATTGTGAGAAACAGGTATAAGGTTTGGGGCCGCAAAAATTAAGAATATATGGATTAGGATTTGGTGTGAGTCCAACCGAGTTGGGTGTAACTTGAATTCGACTCATAAATCAACCGAGTCAGTCAACTTGAGTCAGTTTTGACTCGAGTCAGTTTCAACTCGAGTTATTAGCGAGTTGATTCCGAATTGAGTTTCGAGTCATGAGTTTTTTGTGCAACCCTAATCACAACTCACACTATTATACACTTTGATCTCGTATTTCTCTCTAGCACTTTCTTCCTCGGAATTCGTATCCTCTAAGTTAATTCAAATTTTGAGTTAAGATCTGGATTGTCTGATTTAAATCCGCACTGAGATTAAAGACTCCGTACATTATAAGTATAGATCAAATTGGTTTGAATTTTAATCGCACGTTAGACAATTAACTCAAACATTACCCTTAACGCAGAGGACGACGGATTCTTCTTCCTCGTACTTCCACTTTCCTTCTTGAGAAAGCAATTACTACAGTAAAAGAGGCACCCACTTTGGAATCCTTGGTGCACAACCACCAAACCAAAAGAAAGGAGGATATGAGATATGACTAAATTTTTTATAAAAAAGTTAACATAATTTTTTTTTTTGACAGAAAAACCTCTGCCAGGAGCTTTATTAATTAACAAGTAAAAGGAGCCAACAGGGATTACAACTACCATTATTGGAATTAAATCCTATATTCCTCTAGTGCGATATCCTCATACTAACTTGGCTAAATACACTAAAAATCCCTGTTCAACCTTTTTGTATGCCGAAACTTGGCTAAATACACATATGAAGATTTTGCATGTGAAATTAGTTTTTAGCGGGAAAGCTAATTTGAAATCCTAGCAGAGTTACCAGAGTATATATGAAATTCAATCCGGAGTAAAACTAGAGTGTTGTTAAAGTAGATGAATTGATTTCTAAAATCTATCGGATTGATTTCAAACAAGAAATCCGAACTATTAAAAAAATTGGAAAGTTTATAAATTAATTTTAGTCATTCTATTTAATAAAAAATTACCACTTGATTCTATACAAAATCAATTTGAAAATTTAAGATTTTCACATGCAGACAAATCACTCGTAAAGTAAATGAATTTTAATAGTTTACATTTAAAATTGAGTTAACAAAGAAGCTCGGTTAACTTAAGAACATGCTAGTTCTACTCTTCAATATGTTCTATGTAGTCTCTCCAATGTAAATAGTTGTTACTTTTAAGGTAAAATAAATAAAAAAGATAAACAAAAAAATCAATTATACATCTCTTGGTCGACTTTGGTTTGAAATTCGGTTAGCCCTAGTGGATTCGTCGGGGGATGGTACCAAAATCCACTTAAATTTATGATCCAATTGAAGTCTTTTTCGAAGGAATTGGATTGGATCAAACATCAAAGGCAGTAGAAAGTGGGAAAGGAACCATTCAAAGTTCAAACATTCCCATACTTCAAGAAAAGGATAGGTTGTTCCCGAGAGTTCTTTCCTATTTTTCAAGTGATGTGGTCCAAGCGTTTCCTCTTTCGTATTCCCAATTCGAAAGATGCATGTCAAACTTTTGATATAAAGTTACCGATTTGATGTGTTTTATTCGGTATTTGCGGGCCCCATGTGTTTCTTCCTCATCCATCCAGAATCTCCATATTTTTTTTTTCCTTGCTAGTTTTAAAACAAAAAATCAATACGGAGATTTGAGAAATCGGATGACTTGGAAAGTTATAAATAACTTTACCATATACTAATTGAGAAGATTACAAGATGTGTTAAAGTAGTAAAATTAAAAAACTTAATTTTTTTTAAGTATCTATGGATCTATTTTATTATGTTAATTTTATTCAAGCAATTCTTAAGCAAAAATAATTGTCTACTCATCCATTATAAATCTATCTACAAAAGAAGATTTCGATATACCTCTATCAAATGTCAATTTGATAAGTAGAGAGAAGTCGTATTCTCTTCTAGATCTCTTGGATATCTTCATTTGTCAAAACGGCCTCCAAGAACGTCTTGCATCCAGTTGAGACTTCAAAGTAGAAGCCCTCCACGGTATCCACCAAAAAATTAAGAAATGAATCTCATATCTTAGAATTCTGAAACACAATGAAAACATTAATGACACAAATATAATTCATATAATGTTTTCATCTGTTAGGTCTGTTCATATATGTAACATTTCATATACTCATGTTATTAAACGATAAGTCTTTATCAACATTGATTACTTTTACATGTTATGTTTATGAATTTGATGTTATATGCATTTTGTTCCATGAGTTTTATGTTTATATTTAGAAGTGTTCAAGAAGATGCTCTTGGTCTTGAATCATAGAATTCTATATGATGAACAAACATAAATCTCTAAAATGTTCACAAACTTGATTATTAGCATGAAACACTAGTATACCATGATAAGTTTGTCATGTTAGTTAAAATGCATAAGATCATGTTCGGATAGCAAAATACCAGGAGATGAATGATATTTTGAATTAATTGAAATAAATTATTTTATGATCCGTTTAAACCTGTATGAATGGAATTATATTTTTTTTTTCATTTTTTCCAACATAATTAATAGAAAAAATATCAAGGCAGAGCTAAATATTTTTTTATTTCACAACTGAAGGCGCTAGATGTTCTCTTGTGTTCATTTTCAGTTCCAAATTCGTTACAACTAATTTAATTTATTTTTAATTGCAGTTTAGTTTATAGTATTTATTTTTTATAATTTTGTTATATTGGAAATTATTGTTGATGGTCAAAATATTTTGTATTTTATTTCAAGCGAACATTGATAATAATTAATAAGTATTGATATGTTATTGATTAATTCACTTTATTTAATTATATTAATAATTATTAATATGAATAATTGTATTAATATCGAATAGTTTAGAAAAAAAATTACAATTATTCTCGCGGTACAATTGAACATTTATTTCAGTACATTTACGTAATCATAGTACATATCCATGAATATGTTTTCTCAGAAATTAATTTGTAAGTTTTTGTACTCATCAGATCTCATTCCTCATAATTCTATGACAATCAAACTTGTCCAAAGTGAGTTACCGATATGTAGTTTCTTTCTTCTACCTTCTTGGTCCATCTTTTATTTTGCTTAGAAGATCATGAAGAAACTTAAAGGCTGGTAATTGTTATTTATGGCAATTTGTTTTCGGCTCACTCAGAATTAGATCCTCTCTAATAATTATTATTTAAATTCTTAGTTGTAATACAATTATAATCATGATTTTTTTTAATGATGCAACTACTACTTTCACACAACTTCCTTTTAAACTGAGTCAAAAGTTTGATAACTTGGTTGGCAAATTTTAGTACATGTTGATTTACTAGTTAATATAATAATTCTTGGTTGATATTTTACCAATTATGAATTTGTGATATATTTTTGCTAATAGATGATTGCTAATAACATAAAATAATTTTAAGGCCGATGCTTTGTCAAGGAGTTTCTCAAGTGGTCATGACAACATACGCACCACAGTGACAAATGAATTATTCGGGTTCGGTTCAGCGAGGTCAAAAATTCGTGATTCGGGAATAATTCGAGTATAATTCAGGAATAATTTGGAAATAATTCGTTTTTTTTACACACCAAATAATATACTAAAGATTACATAATTAAAAACTTCTAAAGATTACACTAAATTATCTAAATTAAATGTTGATTCATTCAAGTTTTCAGGTCCAGCTCGAGCAATGGCCCTGACAGCTTCTCGAAAGTCAGGAGACCTTAACAAATTGAAAGAATTATCATTCACGATGGAAAGAGCAATTTTTTTGTGTGCTTCTTTACTTTCAACCTTCTTTACCATAGACTAGATGGTTCTCTGAGTTAAGCCATTTACCTGATGTCCATTACAAGCCCTATTTTCAGGTCACAGTTCAGACCCTGCAAGACCAGATTGGGTCGAAACCTCAGCAACATTTTTCTTATTGTTGGCTTGTAATTCATTTATCCCTTCAATGCTAATTCCGTAGCTGTTTGAGGTACCTTTGTACATGCCTTGACATCTTTACAAGCTATCTTTGCAAAATGATATCGCATTCTAGTTACTCCACCCGTGAACTTAATTTCACAGAAGGTGCGCCGTACCACATTTCTGCTCTCCTGAAATATACTCCCAGAGTTCATCTTTCTCTCTTGGCATCTCTACAAAATGGAACACAAATTAGACGCTACATATTTGGGTAAGATTCTATTTTTATTACTATCTGAATTTGCAAACTTAATCAAGTCAGAATTATCAGAAATAAAATGTGTACAACAAATTTTATTGATATATAAGTTGACTATAGATAGTTCAAATTTGAATGGAAGTGCCCCGTGATTTTTATTTTTACCCAAAAAAAAATATTTTAATATAAATAATCAGGTTTTTAAAAGATTTTTATTTCTACCCAAACTGCTAGGAATATTTGCGGTTCGAATTTTTACCGCTAGAAATATCAGCGGTCTGAATTCTTAATTCGAACCGCTAGGATTCCTAGCGGCCTGAATTAATAATTCCAGCCGCTGATATTCCTAGCGGTCTGAAATGTTAATTCAGGCGAAAATATGACCCCTTTAATCGCCCTAGACTCGGATCACGCAAGTTCTATGCAAAGCTCTAAGCGGTCAGTGAAGCAGCACATTATAGACCGCGTTTACCGAAGTCCAGAAACTAAAATGGGAATTCAAGCATACCAGCGTGACCCCTTCGTTTTCCCTGAACCCGGATCATGCAAAATCAATGCAGTGCTTCAAGATGTCAGCGATATGGTGCATTATGAGCCTTGTCCACCGAAATATAATGATATGAAATGGGAATTCAAATGGCAGCGGCTATCCATTTGACCCCTTCGTGCTCCATGCTCCTAGAGTATAGTACACCAAGTGAATTGATTCAAGTCTGGTGCTCGGTCTATGGAACGCCAGGTGCAGCTAAGGGACGGGTCTTAATGATTCAGGCGAGGCTTTTTTCCTTTTTTTCTGGCGGAGAGGCGACACAGAGAATTAACATTTCAAGCCGCTAAAAATCCTAGCGGTTCGAATTAAAAATTCAGGCCGCTAGGAATTCTAGCGGTTCGAATTAAGAATTCAGACCGCTGATATTTCTAGCGGTCCGAAGTTTTAATTCGAACCGCTGATAATTCTAGCGGTTTGGATAGAAATAAAAATATTTTAAAAACCTGGTTATTTATATTAAAAAATATTTTTTTTTGGGTAAAAATAAAAATCACGGGGAAGTGCCAAATCTACAAATCCCTTTTTACTTCAGTCATGGTAGTTTTAGAACCTAAGTTGTAATTTTGTTTATTCACAATCAAAGCAATCTCTTTGTTTTCTTATTAATTTAAATATCCTGATAAAAAAGGGGCAGTAGTGCTTGGCATTGTTGACAAGAAATAAACAAAATTAGAACAAATGAAAATGACAAATGAGGCAGTAGTGCTTGGCAAGAAATAAACAAAAGAGGAAGTAGTGCTTGGCAAGAAATAAACAAAAGAGGAAGTAGTGCTTGCTAAAATAGCGGGGTACCAAAGAAAATGACAAATGCACAGTTTTATCTCAAATAGAAAGAATCAAAAGAGAACGAAGATGCTACCGCTTAGCAGCCACTAAGTGCCAAAATTTCCAATCAAGAGTTAGAGGAATTAAGCCACTTTCTTGATTTCTTCTCGTTGTTCTAGTGTTAAACTCTCAGTCTCTCGTAAACTCGTAGATCATAAACTAGGGTTTTTGAGGGAAAGAGATATGACGGAGGGAGCGAAGGCAGGAAACAAATTAGAATTTAGAAGAGAAACGATGAGCGACGATTTTTTCCGATTAAAACACGAATAAATACGGAAAATTCGTCAAATTAGCGAATAATTCGCGAACTCAACGTTTATTAGCGAACTAGCGTTTAATTCGCTGATTCATTCACCGTGCGCTCAGAACCGAATAATACGCGAATAATTCACGAATTATTCGCGTATTATGTCACTATGATGCACACATGCTATGTTTTTATTGGTGGAGAAGTCTAAAAAAATTAACATGCATGGTATACTTAGCGGGAAAAACTATGAATTAAACAACTTCTAATTATTTGAAACAAATCAAACATATCGAACGACAAAATTATTTCAATTAGAATGATTCGGTCAAATTTAAACTGACCGATCCATGAAAAGATTCCTACCTGAATGGATATTACTTAAACATTTACACTTGAGTATTATTGAATTGCACATTGTATTTTGACCGATCCGTGTAAAGATTCCTTGTTGAACGGATATTTACTTAAACCACTAATTGACTATTACTGAATTGCACCCATGATTTTTTTTTTAATATATATACATATAGAGTACTTGTTTGTCGGTGCCATCAACAATAAATCGGTCGAAACCCGAAAGAATTAGATATAGCTGGATCTCTGGAGTTTGTAGCCGAAATTTTTATTGTTACCGTAACAAAAAAACCAAATTAAATCGTTACCACTCTGTTGGGGCTCTAATCAATTCTACCACCCTCGCTAACCCAGTTCGCGCACCAAATAGGCTCGTGTGCGGACTGGGTTGGCGCACCAACCTCTTCTGCCTATTAAGGCATTTAATCAGTATTATTTTTATGTTGCGTATTTTAGATCATTATTTTGATTAGTTTTATGTTGCGTATTTAGATATTATTTTCATATTACTCTTATGTTGCGTATTTTAGATCTCATATCCCGCAATACATAATACATTAAAACATAAGAACACACTATAGATAAAACATAACACAAAACACACAATAATACATATTCCGCAGTCATAGTAAATTAAAACATAACACACAATACATAAAATATTACCGAAAGCCTTAACCTTAATACAAAACCGAAAGTTTGTACCATAATACATAACCGAAAACCCTAACCTTAATACATAAACAGAAAGCCCTAACCATGACATTATTGGGTACGGTTCCTAGCATCCCTTCTCCTTCTCGCATTTCTTTCGAGGGTAGCTCTGTTGGTCTCGTGACCCCTTCTCCTTCCTTCCAGTATGTCCATCCACATTGGGATCTTGTTGTGTCTTCTCCGACCCAACTTCACTAACCGGTGCTCTGGCGTTAAGATATTCCATTCGTGCGGCGGCCAATCACCTTGATTGTCATACACGTGGAATTCTCCATTCCATGTGTCGATAAGCGTTTGGATGTTGTAATAGTAATTTACGAAGACATTTGGATCGTAGTTCCTACATTTTTCACATATTTGTAAGTTTCATCATCCAAGATTATTATAAAATTTTAACACACATTCGTACCTTATTTGACACACTGTCATCACATGAACACATGGTATTCCGGTGAGCTGAGGCTTTTGGCAAGAGCATTGCACCTCATGGTCGTTCTGCACAACGACCTTGTACCTACAGTCTCGGGACGTGTACACCCATTTGCCTGCCTCTATGTCAAATGGGATTTTCTCGCCATGTGATGTCGCTATGAATTCTCCAGATCTATCGAATGGAACCGCGATCATTTTGTTAGTCTTCCGGATGTGCTTGTTCAGCTTCAAGTGCGTACGAGTGGAGAAAAGTTGACCCTCTTGTTGGCATTGCACGGCCTTCTCTCTTCTTTCAACGAACCATGTGACACACTTGTAAAACGTCTCCTCAATAATTGCAGCAACCGGTAACCTACGAGAATTACAATTTACAGTTAAAATAAAGATAACCTAAAATATTTCATTAATAGTAAACTATGAGAATTGTGAATAACAAACCTGCGAGAAGTTTTGAAGACATTGTTCAGCGATTCAAAACCATTGCTGGTCATTATTCCCCAACGACTCCCGTCGTCCATAGCTTGATAAACCTTCCATGGCTTAGCTGGTTCTTCCTCGTCATTTTCATTATACTTGCCACATGTATCCAAGTATGTCAGCCAATCAGGATTTCGCCTTCCGATTGCATCAAGGCCATCTTGTAATCTTCTTCGCTTCTTATTTTTAACCATCATCTTGAAGAATTTAGAAGCAACCTTATCCTGAGTGTGTTTTCCAAAATTCTCAAACACGTGTTGAGAACAGAACCTGTGGGCACACTGCCCGTTCTCCTCTAACCAACCCAAATCATCTTGAATGAACACCTTTTTTATGTCCTTGTGCCGGTCAGAGACCACACACATGAACCTACAACTACCAATTACATTCTCCCGCACCCACTTCATAAACCACCCCCAATTCTCAAACTCTTCGCTCTCTACCAATCCAAATGCCAGTGGGATTAACTGGTTCTCCGCATCATATCTGGTGACAATCAACAACCTACCCTTGTATCTACCTGACAAGAAACAAGCATCGATACTGATGACGGGTCTGAGGTGACCTACTGCTTGTATACACGGTCCCCATGCCCATGCCAACCTCATAAAATACCGGTACCCTTCCTTTGGTGAAGGCTTCGAAACAACTTCATACACAGTTCCGGGATTTGCCCTTTTTATTGCCTCCAACAAAGGGACAATAAGCCCATAAGACCCCTCCCGACTACCAAATGCCCGGGCAATCGCTAACTCTCTACCACGCCACAATTTGTTGTATTTTGGGACGATGCCCTCAAACCTTTCAGCAACCAGGTCCCTGATAGCTCTGATAGTAATATCAGCATTTTTTTCTAAAGAAAGTTTTATGCAGTTGGCGACCATAGAGGACGTCAACTGCGCATGATCTGACCTGGATGCATCTGCGTGGCATGTGTTCGGTACCTCATTCTTCGTGATGGCCCAAGTATTACCAAAGCCTGTGGCCCTCGCAACCAACCTCCACTTGCAGTTGTTGCTCTGGCACTTAAACCTCAACCTTGTTCTGTCGCTGTGTGTCTGTATGATCTCGATATTTTTCACTATGTGCCAGTGGTGGATTTTTTCTTTTATTTGATCCTTGTCGTTGTACGTCATCCCCTCAGAAACTATTGTTCTTTCTCCAACCTAATTGAAAATTCAAAAATATTTAAATTATTATATTTTCAAAGAAATAAAAAATTCATATAAGTTCAAAAACGAACCTCTGAACCCGCAAAAAAAATGTGGTCAGCCTCTTCAAACCCCGAACTGTCGTGAAAAGCTGGAAACTGGTGTCTCTCTCCACGACCCGATATCGGCCACTTTCGCATACCCAGCACGGGACGATTGTCTTCCTCATTACTGTGATCTATTGTCTACCCACCGTCGTCACTAGCATTCCAATTTTCCTCTGCCTCCCGTTCTTCAGGATCCTCGTCTGTATTTCAGTATAATAACGTGGTTCTGGAGTTTCAGATCGGTTCCGGCTAGAGCTGGAGGATGGAACCCGAGATCGGCCCCGACTAGAACCAACCCCCACGGATGGGGACCGACTACGACCAGCCCCCGTGGATGGGGACCGACTAGGACCAGCCTCCGTGGATGGGGACCGACTAGTACCAGCCCCCGTGGATGGGGACCGACTAGTACCCGCTAAATTTAGGGCCCGAGTAGGACCCGTCACTGACTGATCCATGCCCCGACTAGGGTTCTGTGTACGGTTCTGTCTAGGGTTCTGTCTACGGTTCTGTCTGGGGTTGGCAACCACATATAACTCTAGGAACTTGAAAGGTGTTGTCAAATTCAATGTCATTTGGGTATACAACCCCCAACTGCTATCGTCTAGTACAGGGAGTTGTTGGAACCATGTTTGGTTGCCTTGGCCAATATTAATTCTGGCGGAAATTACCAGTTTGTAACAATTCGGGTCAATACCAAGTTCCTGGTACACTTCCCTAACTATACCGCTGAAATCTAAATCCGGGTCGATATTGAACATTTTCTGGGGTTGGGTACTGTAATAAGTACCATTGGGCCCTTGTAATACTTCACCACCAAAATAACAAGCAATTCCAATCATAGTTACCTGAATTACAGAACAAACCCAACATTTGATAAATTTACAAAAAATTAAAAAAGTAATTAAATAATTAAAAAAAATATAAAGGACTAGAGTAAAAAAAACTTACTCTTTGGTCTTTGCGAGAATGTTCTTTGCTGCCTGCTGCCTTGGGTCGAATGGAATGAGCACAGTATACTGAGTTGGTGCCTTAATAGGCAGAAGAGGTTGGTGCGCCAACCCAGTCAGCGCACCACCTGGTGCGCCAACCCAGTCCGCGCACGAGCCTATTTGGTGCGCGAACTGGGTTAGCGAGGGTGGTAGAATTGGTTAGGGCCTCAACAGAGTGGTAACGATTTAATTTGGTTTTTTTTTTATGGTAACAATAAAAATTTCGGAGTTTGTAGTAACCTAATAAAAGCTGGCACGCCACTGTCGCCGTATTTATTTTCTCATTTTAATTTTGCAATAAAAATCTCGTAACATGTGGGCCTCATTTGGAGACATGAAACAGACCCATCAATATTACCCAATTACACGCGTCTCCAAAACTAGGGGCACAACCTGTAGTCCACCGATTTTTTATGAGTCATGATATCACGTAAGGTGTGCAAAATAATTTTGTCGCCGATATATTACAAAAAAAAAAGTTTCTGATTTTACAATTATTTGATCTAATGGTAAAGATAGGCTTTGTCCTTTTTAATTAACTAGAAAGACTCACTCACTAAACATATTTGATATATTGGTTTATCATTATTCTTTTATTTATTTTTTATCAAGTCAGCCAAAGAATTCAAACCCTTTTAAAATATAAAAATTATATTATTTATCAAGTCTGCCAATGAAATCAAACCATTTTAAAATATAGAAAATAAAAGTTCACTATCTATTTTAGTACAACATAAGAAACAGAACCGATTAATTAATCAAATTAATTAAAAATATTCAATTTCAAAAGCTGAATTATTAGGTGAAGTTACATTAATCTAAAAACACGGCAAGTTTCAATGAATGTTAACCAAAATGCATAAAATAGTTGCCAAGTCAATTAATTAAATCAACTAGTAATTAATGTTCGCTTTCATGCTTCATCTAAAAAAAATACTAGTAATGTTTGTATGTCCAAATGCAAAGTATATGGTGGCATACATTGAATCATCATGCTTTTTTACCCCTGAGAGCTGTTGGCCTGTTGTAGATAGGTTGCATGTTGGAGCATCAACTGCCGACATTTTTATTAATATCCAAAGTTTAATACAAATTATTAATTATACTCAGAATCGGACCAATTATCGATATATACCCAAGCCGGCCATTATATGACCGGCTATGTACCCTCCATAAGCCGGCCATAAAATGGCCGGCTATGTACCTTTTTTTTTTTTTTTTTTAAACCGCATTATTTTTGTTTTAGGTGATTTCTATTAGAGTCAAATATTTCATTTCTGAGTTTCGTACAAAATAATAAAGTACACACAAAATGCAAATAGAGTCCACACAATTTTTACAACATGCATATAAATCACCTATTACTACCACGTCTAAATCCCCGAAGTAAACCACTTGCGAAAGATGACGTACGAGATGCCCTAGCAGGTGGCTCTGGTTGCTCACTAGATGGCCCGGCCTGGGCTCCAGATGGCGCTGCTTGGCTTGTAGATGGGCCGGCCTGGGCTGCAGATGGCCTTGCTTGGCTTGTAGATGCTCTTGTTGTGCGTCTAGTAGTGGACCTCCTCGGTTGGACAGATGGCTCCCCTTGCACCCCAACCGCCTCTCCTCCTATGTTAACCGCCTCTCCCATTGCTTCGGCATACATAGCAGCTGCATCTAAACGGCTCGTAGCTGTGCTACGCCGTGACCCTCCGGACCCACTTCCCGACGCCATTACTCGCTCATTTTCTGCCGCATTTGCTGCGTTTCTTGCCTCTACATTTGCAAGTGTTACTTAGTAAGTTGGTATAAATTGAAAAGAAAAATAATTTTGGATGAATGTTACATACCTCTTCGTTGCCTATCGGAAGTGGAACGGCGAGGCTGATGCCCCCTTCGTCTACCTTCCATTTCATCCATCGTCATTACATGACGGATGTGTTTTCGCCTCCCCTTCCTAATCCAACCACTACTCGGAAGGATTCTGTCTCCAGGGTTAGGAGGCCAGTCTCCCATATTGCCAATTGGATTGAACACATGGTTCCAAGTACTCACAAGATAGGGTGTTTTATACCAGTCTGCAACAAAGTCGTCCTCTTGCCAGTTTCGGTCACGGCAAACAGCTAAGACATGAGCGCACGGAATAGAAGTTAACTGAATACCTCTGCAAGTGCATTCCATTTGTCTGTCGGGACCGCGCGTCACAATATACATGAACTCCCTGTGAGTGGGTTCCATGTTGCCCATGTCGCTACGGGTGCAAGGAACGTACTCATTTGGAGATGAAACTTGGTACTGACCTTGGCCCTGCGTGTAACGCACCAATTTCATTTTTGAAGCTTTCCTCCAACATTTTTTGATCTTTTGCAAAACCCGGTCAGAAAGAACCTGTCCCTTGTCTTGTAATTCCATTGCTCGCTGACGCCGCTCAACAAATCATCTGTTGCACGTGTAGAACGTATCCTCAACTACGGCACAAACAGGCAAGCTACGACTCGTTCGGAAGACATTGTTGAGTGACTCGGAGCCGTTTGTTGTCATGATACCAAACCGGTATCCTCCATCACAGGTTTGAAAAATTTTCTCATAATTGGACGGCTCCATCACATCATTAGGACGTACTTTGCCCACTCTCTTTAAATACGCATTGCACTTCGGATTTAGCTGCACAAAAACAAATGTGTTATTTTATTTTCATAAAATTCTTATAAGATAATTAAACGAAATGTTATAAGTTAGACATACATGAGCAAACTCTTCGAACATCTCTTTCAATCTTCTCGGCTTCTTCCTCTTTGCTCCTTCCTTGAACCTCCATCCGTACCATCTGTCTCCTCCACAATTCTTGAACAGGTTGTCAGCAACATGCTGCATACAATACCTGTGCACAAAAAGCTCGGGAGGCCATCCGTATTCAGCTGTCAGTGCAGCTTTGATCCCCTTGTGCTGGTCCGATATGACACATACAAATTTACACGGGCCGAGCACTTCATTCCTCAACCACTGCAAGAAAAAACCCCAATTCTCAGTATCCTCCTGCCGCACAATTGCAAATACAATAGGCAACAATTGGTTCTCGGCATCGTAGCCGCAAGCTATCAAAAGCCTCCCCTCATATCTCCCAGACAAGAAGCAGGCATCGATGGTGATCACTGGTCTCAGGTACTGAAACGCCGCAATGCATGGACCAAACGCCCAGGCTACGGCTTTGAACTGGGCAACACCTGGCATGATTAGTCTTGTTTCCTTATTCCGTACCTGGCTGGTCAGAAATTGGTGCGTCGAGCCGGGATTGTTGTGGCAAATTGCAAGCAACAGTGGTCTCAGCAAGCTGTATGAAATCTCCCAACTCCCAAATTGTCGGGCTATTGCCAGCTCACGGCCCCTCCACAGTCGGTTGTATTTAGGTGTCACATTGTCATACACAGACAAAACAATGTCTGCCACCGTCCGGATGCTCATACACGGGTCCTTTTTAATGGCGTTCTCAATGACATCGGCAATGAGTGATGCCGTCAGACATTCGTGGTCATTCCTCGTACTCTCAGTCCTACATGTGTGAGGCCTGTCTTGCTTAGTTATAACCCATGCGTCTCCACATCCCGTCGGCTTTGCCCTAAGCTCGTAACGGCAATTCTTGTCCTTGCACAACAGAGTAACCCGATCCCTGTCACTTTTCCAAGATCTGAACTCCTGATTCTTAATTATATGGTGCTCTCTGATCTTCTTCATTAGGTCTTCTTTGCTTTTAAAATATTGGTTTGCTTTCAGCTCACCTTTGTACTCAATCCGTTGCCCATAATAACCAATATCTGCTTCTCTAAACTCTGAAACATCATTGAGGTCTGGGAACGGGTGCGTATCAGTCCGGTCACTAAGCGGCCCCCCTCATAAGTATGCCTTTCAGCTGTTTCAACCGGCCCGTCTTCATCGCAACCTTCCACGTGATCTGAATCCCCCCACATTTCTCCATCAAATTCATCCCCGCTGACCAGATCGTCCTCCGGTATTTCATTAATATCTTTAAAGACCGGGCAACTTGCATCGTCTACTGGTGCAGGTCTGGGGTAAGGTGATACTGGAGGTAACGGTAAAGGAGTGGCATTTACGGATCTAGGTGGGGTTGAAACTGAGTGTCTTGGTCTGCCTCGATTGTGTCTAGGTGGGGATGCAACTGAGTGTCTTCGTTGAGGTGCTGGTGGAGTGACGTAGTTGTAGGGTTCTGGGTCAGGTTCGTTGAGGAGTAAGGTGGAGTCACGTCTGTAGATTTCTGGTTGTGGGGTATAATGTGGTGCCGCTGACCCAGAGCCCGAACTTCCAACCCCGGGCTCTACCGGAACTCTTCTAGCAAATATTTCTATTAGAAAATTCCCTTCTGACCTCAAATAACCATACATGCCTCTCCACGTACTCTCATCTACCAGTTTCGCAACCATAAATTTTCCGCTGGAGGGATGGCAATATCGGGTTGCCAATTCTAGGTCGCACCTTTCTGGGTTGTAACCGGTGTGTGTGTAAACTATGGATTTCAGGTCTAAAAGTGAGATGTCATCTGGAATCATTAATGAATGAGCTGCATCTTTGTTGTAATACGCCCTTTGTGCACTATTAAGCATCTTCCCACCATAGTGTAATGAAATAAAGGCCATGGTAAACAAACTACATTTTAGAAAATGGTAAACAATTGTCAGGTTACTAAACGGTAAATATTTGTCAGGTAACTAAATAGTAAACAATTGACTGGTAAACAATTAAGTAAATGGTAAACAATTAAGTAAATAGTAAACAATTAAGTAAATGGTAAACAATTAAGTAAATGGTAAACAATTAAGTAAATGGTAAACAATTAAGTAAATGGTAAACAATTAAGTAAATAGTAAACAATTGTAAAGAATTAAGTAAATAGTAAACAATTAAGTAAATGGTAAAGAATTAAGTAAATGGTAAACAATTAAGTAAATAGTAAACAATTAAGTAAATGGTAAACAATTAAGTAAATGGTAAACAATTAAGTAAATGGTAAACAATTAAGTAAATGGTAAACAATTAAGTAAATGGTAAACAATTAAGTAAATGGTAAACAATTAAGTAAATAGTAAACAATTAACTAAATGGTAAACAATTAACTAAATAGTAAACAATTGTAAAGAATTAAGTAAATGGTAAACAATTAAGTAAATGGTAAACAATTAAGTAAATGGTAAACAATTAAGTAAATGGTAAACAATTAAGTAAATGGTAAACAATTAAGTAAATAGTAAACAATTAACTAAATAGTAACAATTAACTAAATAGTAAACAATTAAGTAAATAGTAAACAATTAACTAAATAGTAAACAATTAACTAAATAGTAAACAATTAACTAATTAATTAATATATAAAATAAAACATAATAAAAAAAAAAATAAAAAAAAAAAAAATTTATCTCAACAGTAGCGATGCTGCCTCGGGATGTGTGAAGAACTGAAGGGGAGGGGTGGTATTTTATAGAGTTTTTGGCGTTTAAAAAAAAAAAAAAAAAGGTACATAGCTGGCCATTTTATGGCCGGCTTAAGGAGGGTACATAGCCGGCCATAAAATGGCCGGCTTGGGTATATATCGATAATTGGTCCGATTCTGAGTATAATTAATAATTTGTATTAAACTTTGGATATTAATAAAAATGTCGGCATCAACTGGATACATAGGCGAGAGAAAAAATACCAAAAAATTAATTTTAATATTAAATTGGGGAAGGAAAGCAACTAAGCAACCAATTGGATAAGGATTTGTGAAAGGCCGGTCCTTATCTCCACTCCATTTATCCTCTAATTTTTCATTATGTCATAAAACACCACGGGTGGGGCCTATCACACTTTTATACTACGTCGTGATTCGTCGTCAATTTAAAACATAACTTTGTAATGCCACGGTATATTTGGTAAAATCCATTTAAAACTACCCACTTGGATTCACTTTTGCTTTAACCAATATTTAGGGTGGATCTATGTATAGTTGCCAGTTGGAGGGCACTTACAAAAAATTTAATCATATATATTATTAATGAATTTTAGTTTTTAAAAGTTTTTATATTATTCTGTCCTCTTCATAAATTATAATATGTGTGCTTCTAATCTAATAGTTAAAGTTTTATTTTTTTATTGTGAGACTTGAGTTTAAGTACCAGTTATATATTATATATTGAGCAAAATTAGGGTGTGATGTGCTCATCAAGAGAGATTGGTGAGCACACCTCTAAAAGCTATCGAATTGATTTTGAACTACGAATTCAAACTGTTGAAATTCATGTACTTCGTGAGTGATGCATGTACATGCAAAAATTTTAAAGTTTCGAATTCATTTAGTACATGATCAAGCGGTCAAAACTATGATGAAAAATAAATACATAAAACAATTTAAAAAATAACTTATAAAATGTTCATTGTTTTGACCGCTTGATCATGTACTAAATGAATTCGAAACTTTAAAATTTTTGCATATACATGCATCACTCACGAAATACATGAATTTCAACGGTTTAAATTCGTAGTTCGAAGTCAATCTGATAGCTTTTTGGAGGTGTGCTCACCAATCCCTCTTGGTGAGCACATCACACCCTAGTTTTGCTCTTATATATTATAAATTTTAGTTCTTTTATTTAAATTTTTTAATTTTGTCTATGTCGATATAGATTATCTGTGATTGGCCAGAATATGGCCATAATATTGTTGGTAACTGCTCACAAGGACACAAACGCTAGTATCATATTTTTAGTGAACTGTAAGATGGTCAGATCATGACAAGCATGAGTTGCCCGTATAAGATTTATCGGACGGGTCGTGCTAATTCGGGCTCATTACGGGTTTAAAATAATCCAATTCCGTAAGAGCTAAAAAGGTTTTAGCGAGTTGTCCAGTCTTCCAAGGACATGTTTTATCAGAAAAGATCGGATGGTTCAAATTCGTGGTAGACCCCTCTTAACCAATAAATTATTTTTTTATAAAAATCTATACTTATATACACAGAGAGAGGAGGATTCAAATGTCTCATTTTTTTTTGCCTCCACTATGTCTCTATTTTTAAAACATCAATAACTAAAAATTTAAATCATAGACGTCAAAATAAAACCGTTAGATGTGATCTATATTATTTTCTCTCTGTGCTCATAAAAGCATATCACGTTTTGGTTTTATTTTTATGTGAATCAATAAGTTGAAAAATCAACGTTTAGAAAATTATTCACATTAGTACGTTTTTATAAGCTCTTAATGACAACCAAAACTGAAAGGGAAAATTGGATCCATGCCACTCCAAAATAGTGAATTTAGAAATATGCCACCCCAAAATTTGTGTTTTGCTAAATGCCACTCCAAATCACATTTATTAAGAAAATTACCACAAATACCAAATTATTATACATTTTTAATAAAAAATAAATAGAATATATTGTATTTTGAAAAGTATTTTCGTATATTCCCAAAATACCCCTCACAGTAAGAGTTAATGGGTCCGATCCGATCAAAAGAAATGGTGTAAAACCAACCCATCTCCTCAGCCGGCGAGCCTCTCCTCTCTTCCGTCAGCCTCTTCTTTGACCAGCTCCTTGCGGCCCCCATTGGAACGGAGCTAGTACCGTTACCGTTACCAGCTCGTACCGGCACAACACTATCCATCTGCTGTTGCAACCTCTCCAGATCCACAAACGAGTCGACCTCGGCCTCCCCGAACCCGAATTCCTCCATCTCAACTAGTCCCTTGTTCAGATTAAATCCAAACCCGCTAGCACCATTGTTCGAGTTTAGATTCGGGTTCATGCTCGGGTTCGGTAAGATCCATGACTCCGCCTCAGCCTCATTCTCCTTTGCTCCATTAGCCTCGCCATCCTCATCCTGGCCAAAGAGCCTATTAACGGATGCGACTATGCCAGAGTGTGGTGAATCCAAGAAGGGTACGACAGGGACGCGCTCGTGGCGACGCGATAATGGGTTGGCGGAGTGGATATCGGAGTCGCACGTGGCACAGAGCGCGGCCGCGTCTGCCTTGCACGTGACAGAGGCTGGAGCCTGCTCACACACCTCGCACAGTAAGACGCGCTCATGGCGTCGCGAAAGGAGGTTCTCTGGAGCAAGAAGGTACCCAGAAAAGTGAAGGCTATCAACATTAACTCGATTTTAATCAACAGATAAATATGTTTTTTTAATCAACAGATAAATGAAGGCTATTTTGGTCAATTCACTGTATCTGTAAATTGTAATTTAAAATTATGTGTATAGTATAGTATTTGTGGCAATTTTCTTAATAAATGTGATTTGGAGTGGCATTTAGCAAAACATAAATTTTGGGGTGGCATATTTCTAAATTCACTATTTTGAGGTGGCATGGATCCAATTTCCCCAATCTGAAATGTCATAATTTTATACATGTGCACAGATAAAATGATGTAGATCATATCCAATAGTATTAGTTTGACTTTTAAGTTTTAAATTTAGAGTTATAAAAGTTTTTAAAAATGGAGGCATGATGGAGGCACAAGAAATGGAGGCATTTGAAACCTCCTCATATATATATAGTTGGGATACGGTACTTCGCTAAGTAAAGCGAGTGTTTTACTTCACGTCTATATCTTCAATTTCAAAGTTCAAAACGTCCATCGTTCAAGTTGATCTCCATATTAAATTGTGCTTGGAGACCAAATTTTACAATTTTTAGAAATATTTTTACAATCTTTTAAGAATTTTTTAAAATCACTGTTCAGAAAATCATGGACCATAAAAAATCAGTGATTTTAAAAAATTCCAAAAAAATAGTAAAAAGTTTCTAAAAATTGTAAAATTTGGTCTCTAAACACAATTTAATATGGAGATCAACTTAAACGGTTCGACTCGACGTTTTAAACTTTGAAATTGAAAATATAGACGTGAAGTAAAATAATCGCTTTACTTTGCAGAGTACTGTAGCGTAACTCTATCTATATATATTTTTTTTGTGAACACATGATGCTTACAAGTCTAATTGTATTGACTTAGTATTTACTTTTTTTTGTTTGGTCCTTCTGAACCTGTCTCTTACAGGAATCCGGAGTTTCTAATTTGATCCCACAAAAACTTTTTTACGAGTTTGACAGGTTGAATCCATAAACATGGACTAGCTTCTATCAATTCACTTCAAACCGTACAATGCGTATGTGATCCCGCTAGATGTATCTTTTATTGAGATTCGTGCAAATATATTTAAATCTTAATAAATTTAAATGGCTCATTGAATCTAAATGTCTGTGCGAATTTTGATGCAAATCAGACGGTTTAGATTTGACTTTGGATGAGACTTTATCCAAAGCCGTTTGGACAAAAACCCCACCCGTTTCCTATTATATGTATTTTAAGAAATACCTTGCATGGAACATCCAATTTTGAACAATTTTAATCATGTGATGATTTTGAATAAATTTTAATTAGAAATACTTTGTCTCAAAGAACTTCTCCATTTCAGAAATCATATGAATTTCTAATCTGATAAGATAATTTCTATTTTTAAATTTACAGATGTACAAAAATTCTTAAATAAAAAAAATTCTTATTAGAAAATCAATTTCTAACCGCCAGCGTCCGACATTTTTATTAATATCCAAAGTTTAATACAAATTATTAATTATACCCAGAATCGGACCAATTATCGAAATATACTCAAACCGGCCATTTTCTGGCCAGCTATGTACCCTCCCTGAGCCGGCCATTTTATGGCCGGCTATGTACCTTTTTTTTTTTTTTTTTTTTCCCCCGCATTTCACCTTTTATATACCCCTTTTTCTCTCTCTCCTCTCACAATTCTCCCATCTTCAACCGAATTCTCTCTTCTTTAAGGTAAATTTTTTTTTATCTAATTTAATTTTTAATTTATTTATTTTAGGGTTTAGGATTTAGGTTTTAGGTGTTATAATTTAGATTATGTTGTTGTAATTTAGTGTAATTAGCTAAGTTAACCAATATTTAGTTTAATTAGCATAATTGACCAATATTTAGGGTATTTTGGCCTTTTTTACCATAATTATGCTGA
Organism: Carex parvula; assembly: GCA_025461045.1. Classification (NCBI taxonomy): domain Eukaryota; kingdom Viridiplantae; phylum Streptophyta; class Magnoliopsida; order Poales; family Cyperaceae; genus Carex; species Carex parvula. The sequence continues at coordinate 116,081 of JAJGRW010000469.1, forward strand.
TTAAGCGTAATTTTACCGAAATTAGCACTTTTGACCAATATTTAGAGTATTTTGGTCTTTTTACCATAATTAGGCTAATTAAGCGCAATTTAGTGTAATTAGCACAGATGACCAATATTTAGGGTATTTTGGCCTTTTTTACCATAGTTATGCTTATTAAGCGTAATTTTACCGAAATTAACACGTTTGACCAATATTTAGGGTATTTTGGCCTTTTTTACCATAGTAATGCTGATTAAGTGTAATTTTACCGAAATTAGCATGTTTGATCAATTTTTAGGGTATTTTGGCCTTTTTTACCATAGTTATGCTGATTAAGCGTAATTTTACCGAAATTAGCACGTTTGACCAATTTTTAGGGTATTTTGGCATTTTTTACCATAGTTATGCTGATTAAGCGTAATTTTACCGAAATTAGCACGTTTGACCAATTTTTAGGGTATTTTGGTCTTTTTTACCATAATTAGACTGATTAAGCGTAATTTTACCGAAATTATCACGTTTGACCAATTTTTAGGGTATTTTGGTCTTTTTTACCATAATTAGACTGATTAAGCGTAATTTAGTGTAATTAGCACAGATGACCAATTTTTAGGGTAGTTTGGTCTTTTTTACCATAATTAGGCTGATTAAGCATAATTTAGTGTAATTAGCACAGATGACTAATATTTAGGGTATTTTGGCCTTTTTTACCATAATTATGCTGATCAAGTGTAATTTCACCGAATTTAGGTTATTTTAGATATCAGGATGCCTAGAGCACGGCCTACCCAGCGTCCAGTAGTGGATGAGCCGATCAGTACCAGCAGCACGGAGCACATCAGTCCTCTCCTGTGGATTCCCCACAGCGAGCACCGAGTCTCACTGGCTTCTCGTGAGGTACGTTCCCCACAGCCGTCCTATCCCCAATGAGGCGCCGGATTGGGGAGAGCCAGATGTGTTTCACTGCCCGGCATACGCCAAGAAGTGGTACGGTTTCCACCACTACCAGGATCAGACCCACGGTGCTACTGTTGGGATCAGGCCAGTCCGGTCAGAGCTTCAGAGTTTGCCTGAGCCTCTTGTTGAGTGGACGCCGTACGATCAGTTGTACGAGGAGTTCCTCTTGCCGGGCAGTGTGACTGATGAGCAGGAGCGGGAGATGTGGTTCTATCGAGGTCCACTCATACATTTCTGGATAGTGGAGCACCACTATCCAGATCGGGTGCTCCGCCAGTTTGGTCGAGCGGCGCTGATTCCCATAGACCCATCTTTGCCGAGTTACACGCACAGAGACCTGCACCGGTAAGTCGTAGTCTATTGTATTTATTAAATAAATCATATTACTTGATAGTTTTTTATTGCAACTAACGTCTTCTTTACAGCGTTACCCACCGAGCGCGACTGGATAAGGACTGGAGCACCCATTACGATGCATACTACATGACGGCCTTGGATCCTCAGTATACAGACTTCTATCACGAGCCAGATGTGCTTCAGCAGACCCAGGGGGATCCCCAGTTGAGGTACGATGTATGGTACACGCAGGTCTGCATGGCGAGTGTCTATCTGCAGGGTGATTACGGTGCCCATCTCCGCGACAGGATCAAAACGGATGATGGTTACCATCCCAACGGTCGTGGATGGGCTCGCCAGGTAAAGCACCTAAAACCACAAGGTTTGATCTAACTTAGTAATACATCAAGGTTTGATCTGACATGCTAAATTTTTTTCAGCTTTTGGCCGAGATCAAGGAGTGCGGGCATGAGATCCGCATGCTGGGAAAGAAGAACTGGAGACGGCTTGGGTACCGCACCCTCCAGAAGAATGCGAATGTGGTTGAGGATGCCGGGCATTGTGGAAAGATCATCGGTATGCTGCGAGACGCCAGAGAGAATCGGTATGCTGCAAGATCATCGGCACTGGGTTTGCCGCATCTATCTTCGCTACACCTCCGCCAGTACCGACAGTCTCCACGGGCGATGCCAGATGGGATACTGCCGAGCAGATACTGAGGTTTGCCGATGCCCCAGATGAGCCCGAGAGAGACGGAGCCTGGCCGTGCTGGCGCCGGGCGAACGCCGGAGTACCGCCTCAGCGATATTCCCCCTCTCCGTTTTAGTTGTATTTTTACTAGTTTTGTACTATTTATATTTGATATACTATTTATATTTGGTATATTTGGATTATCCTATATTTTGGTTCGTGTGTATGTGTGCTTTTATGGTACTATTTTTATATTTTACAGATCAAAATAAATTATCATGATAATGCTAAACAGAAAATATAACAACATTAAAATAGTAGCACAACATAAAAAATAGTACCACAATATAGCGTATTTCAATTAATATAGCGTATTATAAAGTAATGTAATGTAATTTAGCGTAATTTAACATAATATAGTGTTATTCAATATAATTTCAATTAATATAGCATATTTTAGTATAAATATGCTAATTATATATCAAAAGAAGTAATATAACAAATAATTTAAATAAAAAATTTCAAATTTTCAGTGTTAAATTTCAATACTTTGATCTTCATAGTGTCTTTCTCTAAAATGCGGGGGAAAAAAAAAAAAAAAAAAAAAGGTACATAGCCGGCCAGAAAATGGCCGGCTTAGGGAGGGAACATAGCCGGCCAGAAAATGGCCGGCTTGGGTATATTTCGATAATTGGTCCGATTCTGGGTATAATTAATAATTTGTATTAAACTTTGGATATTAATAAAAATGTCGGCGCCAGCGTGACACAATTTTTAATTCTTATACCTAAAATCTCTATAACACTCTCTCAGCGAAATAAAGAAATAATATTACTGCTGATGTGGCACTCAGAAGAAATTTGAATTAAAAGGAATTTTAGAAACGAAGTGGTTTAGAATTATTTCTAACTTAATTTTTATTACCTCCTAATTAATTGTTAAGTAATTTTTAGGAGATAAATGCTCTTATAGATCATAGTTCTTTTGCTATCAGTTTCGTTCAAGTATAATTATGACTGTGGTTTCAGTATGCGGTTAGATTCATCATTCATATATGTTATTCAATTATAAGGTTTCTATTGATGTACCATATTTTTTTAACACATAATATAAATAAAATACGACTTGTGCTAATCTCAAGTGAAAAAATAGTCTAGTATCTTTCTGCCATTCTGTGTTGGGAGTAGGGGTGCAAATGAGTTGGATATTATCTATCCGTATCTGAATCCATATTCAAAAATTAGATATGGATATTCTATATCTGAATATCCGTGCGGATACGTATATGGTTTTAAATTTTAATTATTTGTATTCGAATAGTAGATATATATTATATAATTTAATTATGAAAAAATTATGTTATTTACTATTATAAAAAACAGATATTTGTCTCCGTACCCATTTAATATCCGATATGTATCCATACCCGTTTAATATCCAATTTATATCCGAAAAATAAAAACAGATATGGATATGGTTTTACCACTATCCGATCCGTATTGAGTCTTGGGTCCATTGGACGACGGTTGGAGGTCGCCGGTTCGATCCTGCGCACTCACAAAAAAACAACAACAATAATAATAAAAATTGCTTAAATATTTCTCACGATAATAGATGCTATTTGAGAACAATATAATGTTTTATCAATTTGTCAAAACAATTAAGTCCTCGTTTACTCATTGGATATGTGGCACATCGCTATGGTAAAACTGGTTCATATGGTTATTCTTCCACATGGGCAATAGAACCGCACTAGCTTATTGCCGCTTTTATAAATAGTAAAGAACTCCAGGGAGGTGATTTCCTATATGTAACTCCACCCAAACAAAAAATTATAATGACATAATACAAATGGTGTTAGTAATGCAATACATACACTACAAACTTTTTAGGTTTGTATCATTGGAAAATGATGGATCAGAGGTGCTCTTTTAATTCAATATTCGCTTCCGATTCGGTCTCAAATTGGATCCGAATTAAAATCAGCTCGCTACTGATTAAATTGGATAAAATATGATTTAAAAAAATTAAAACAGATTATATTACGGAGACGGTTATAAAATTAGTTTTTTTGTATAGCTAATCCGAACGACATTATAATGGATAAGGTAAAATTTTAATTAACCTAGGTGTTATGTGATTTTTAAAATGATGCAATTTTTTTGTATTACTTTGTCTAATTGTATTGTACTCCATCATACATAATTTTAACGTTTTAAAAAATATTTATTTATTTACTTATAAACATGTACATTCAGAGTATATGATAAAAATGGTCTTATTTCCGAATTTAATTTTTTGTAAATATTTGTTTTCGTGAATTTCGACGAATTATTCTAATACTATAAGCAAATAAATTTTCATGATTTGCGGGTCAATATCTACTAAATTACTTTAGAAACTTGCAAAAATGCCGATCTTAAAAAAAAAAAAAAAGATGCTGCGGATAGAATCGCAGCAGCCCCTCATCAAAATAAAAAGAGAGGAACACATCTTGCCTCTTGGTATACATTATAAGGTGTTTTAAATTTTTTTATTATGGTAGTTAGAGGGTCAGAGAGTATTGACGAATTCATTTAAGACTTGGTGAGGCGAATTTTAGATCTTACCCGCCCGAACGAGTAAGATCGAAGATTGAAAGAGGAGGAAACGCTGAAGACTACACAGTGCAGTCCACAGAGTATCGGAATATACCCTGTCGTCTTTGACACGCGTCATCTTCTAATACTATAAGCAAATAAATTTTCATAATCTGCGGATCAATATCTACTAAATTACCTTAGAAACTTGAAAAAATGCTGGCCTTTAAAAAAAAGATGCTGCAGATAGAATCGCAGCAACTCCTCATCAAATTAAAAAGAGAGGTACATCTCTTGCCTCTTGGTATCCATTACATGGTGTATTAAAATTGACCGGTAGTTCGGGAGTCAGAGAGTATTGACGAATTCATTTAAGACGTGGTGAGGCGAGTCTAGATCTTACCCGCCCAAACGAGCAAAAATCGAAGATTGAAAGAGGAGGAAACGCGGAAGACTACACAGTGCAGTCCACAGAGTATCAGAATATATCATGTCGTCTTTGACACGCGGCATCTTGTACAGGTAGAAGTTTCAGATTTTTTGCGAACAGTTTGTAACCGTCCACGTAATAACTAACGGGTTATTTGGATTCGGACTTTTCGCGGCGCGAACATTTTAAGAGCGTGTTGCTCACTGATTTTTGTCGCTTTCAGACCTTACAGTTGAACTCACCACACGCAAATTGAACTAATTGTATTGTAAAAATAACAAGGAAATAGCAGTATAATCTTGAACCAATCCCCTGGTTAAAAACTACTTGAGTCGAAGGAGGTGGTGGCGGGTGGCCCAGCCCTGAATTCTCACCAGACTTTTAAAGGACGTAGATCATTACTTAGCTTTGTACACCAACAGAACAAAATATCTCTTACAACTAGAATAAAAGATACTTTTCTCAACAAACGCTCTGTCTTCGTTTAAAATAAATCAATGCTAGTCAAGTTGATTTTTTAGATTTTTGTAAATGATCAGTATTAAAGAAATTATTCTTCACCTAAAACATATCTTGTTAACAAATCAGAATTATTACACCTGTATTAATGTATTGTTTCTAGAATTAAACAGGCCACCATCCGATTAGTTGTTTGAGTAGAAAATTGTTCCGTTTATTGTGTTACGCATTGAAGAAATAATACTAAATACTTTTCTTTATCACAAATTCTTCATTATTTTCGAGAAAATTAGGTGGACACATAGGAACAACGAGGAGAAGCATATGGGTTACATGTGGCAATGCTCACCGATTTTTTTTTAACATCCAACATTAAATAAAAATAATAGAAATATTCAAGTTTTCTAAAAAAATATAAAATGCCCTGGCCGCCCAGGATTTCAGCGGCCGAACAATTTTTTTTCCTGTGAAATAGACTATATAGGTAGCGAATTTGCTGCGATTCTAAGGGATTACAGGATCCTGCGATTCTAATTTCAATTATTCAAACGATAAAATTCAAATTTTTTTGAGAAGTCAGTTTTTGTGCACGAATCTCGAAACATGTGAACGGTTGAGATTGGAATCGCAGGGACCCTGTTATCCTAGAGGATTGCAGCAGATTTATTTCCAGACTATATAAGGGGTGTTTCTCTCTCCTCCCACTCACAACTCACTCAGACCCAACATAAGAGAAAAAAGAAGAAAAGAAAGATGAAGAGAAGAGGTGATTTCAGAGGTGAAAATAGGCGAAAAAGATGAACAGTAACTACCGAGGTAGATCGTCTAATCGTAGCGTAGCGAGAGGAGAGTCAATAAGTGGTCGAGTAGAAATGAGAAAAAAAAATTGTCAGTATGCTATAGGAATAAAAAGAACTGACAAGTCTATTTTATGGAGGAATTTCTTAGGCGCCTATTCGGTTTGAAATTTCAGACGATGATTTTGTGGAAAACTCCTATGGCTATGATTTGAAAAAAAAAAAAAGATTGATCCAGAACCTCCAACTCGCTCATCGTCCAATGTTGGATGTTGAAGGCTCTGAATCAAATTTTTTTTTTCAAACCATAGTCATAGGGGTTTTCCACAAAGTCATCGTTTGAAATTTCAAACCGAATAGGCTACCTAAGAAATTCCTCTATAAAACAGACTTGACAGTTCTTTTTTTTCCTCACTTCTACCTCAACCACTTATTAACCCTCCTCTCACTACGCCACGATTGGACGATCTATCTCGATTATTACTGTTCATCTTTTTCACCTATTTTCACTTCTGAAATCGCCTCTTCTCTTCTACTTTTTCTCTTCTGTTGGGTTTAAGTGAGTTGTGAGTGAGAGGAGAGAGAAACACCCCTTATATAGCCTATTCCACACAAAAATTGCTCAGCCACCAAAATCCTGAGCGGCCTAGGTATTTTTAAAATTTTCAGAAAACTTGAATATTTATATTATTTTTTATTTAATGTTGGATATTGAAAAAAATAGACAATGCTCGTGAGCTGAACTTCATTTATCTGACTTTGTTATTTATTTATCCGGCTCCGAAATTAGAGAAATAAGAATATACTATTTTTTCATCACTAAACACTTGATGATAATTAAAAAAAATACATTTAAGATTTAAGAAAAATTATTGCTAAGCATTAACTTTTAAATGATAATGACTTATTCGTCATTTGCTTCGAATCAGTAATTCAACATAAAATAATTTCATTAAAAACTGTTGAAATATTTTTTTCTTAAAATAGAAACAAGAATTCTCTATAATCATTAAACCTTTTCCTTTCCCATGAAAATAATTATACTCCTAAAAGAAATTTACTATTTTAATTTCTACTTTTGGGGCGAGAAGCATATAAAATTATAACCGAACCCATTTTTCTTTTCATAGTTCAATTTTTAATCTAATCTGATCCGCTAATGTACAAAACCAATCCGGACCGCGGAATCCTAATTGTGATCAGACCGTTGAAAACTCAGCTCTATCTTCAAGGAACTCAAATGGAACGCAGCTCCGTGTGGGCCATGCACGAAAAGGTTTACTAACCCCATTAAAATATGCTACCGCCCACTGAAAATTGAAATGTTCTCCACGCATTCCTTTTAATTTTCTTTAGTCTTATCCTATTGCCATATCCATCTTATATATATGCATCTCTATCTCCTCATAAACCTAGCTGTATGAAGCTTGAAAAAAAAAAACTTTAAAAAGCTCAAAAAAAACCACAATCAAAGAATTAAAATAAAATAAGCAAAGATATCCGTGTAGAGAGATTCTTACGAGTTGTTTGAAGAGATGAAGGACGATTTTGAGCATGTATTAAATGGCGGTGATCGATCAGAGGCTTCAGATATTTCTTCTTTTTCTGGTGATTCTGATGACTCGATTTCTTCGTCTTCGTCGGATTTGACGGACGATGCGAGTTCAGGGAGTCCGAAATCGGCTTCTCCAAAGAGAAAGGAGTCGGAGTTGGATGCGAACGGGGAGGTCTTTCAGTTTTCTTCTCTCATGGCCGATTTGCCAATTAGGTATTTTTTTTTTCATTTTGAATTTTATTTTGTTTGTTTTCTCCTATAAGAAAGATAAAAAAAAGAAGCTGTTTTGTTTGAGTAGACAATTATTTGTAAAGAATTTGTTTTGCTTCGTAGTGAAATCCGTCAGAAGCAGTATGGATTTCTTGATTTTTAAAAAATAATTTTGCTTTGATTTTTCTTGAGGTAGAAGTGAGGCGGAGCATAATTTTCTTTAAAAAATAATAAAAGAGTATAACAGTAAAAAAATTATTCCCTTTGACCGCCATATATATTTGATCCTGCTGAGTGCTGATAGCTGAATAGTTTTTAGTTCTCAAGTATAAATTTTTGGAGTCCATATCTCAGTGGAAAACTAAAACTTAAAAGTAACAAAAGAAAATGGAATATGTAATTTTATATGATAAACTGAAATATTTGTAAGAATGAATAGTTAATAAATCTCTAAATTTTGTGCAGACGAGGTCTCTCCCAGTTCTACCAAGGGAAGTCACAATCCTTCACATGCATTTTTGAAGCCAGATGCATAGAAGATTTAGCCAAAAAAGAATCCCCTTACGCAAAAAGAATTAAATCATGCAAGAGTTATGCTGGTTTGGAGAAGCAAAATTTTATTCCAGGACCCTACAACAAAACAATTGCAAAGAAGTCCCCCAGGGGAAACTCATGTGCTTCATTAATTTTCAAGAGAGATAGCAATGCCTTTTTCAGCAGTGGCAAACCACCTGTACCCGTATATAGGTCATAGGATATCATGATTTATTTTATTCAATCTCTCATTTATTATTGAGAAAAAAAATTGTATTCGCCGAAATTGATGTAATTTTTTTTACACATTTTGTAATATAACAAAAATCTTGCTCCCTAATCTTTTGCATGGAAACAGATGTAGACTTCAAGGTCTAGATTGCTCCTGCTTGGATAAAAGAAATATATATAAACAAAAGTCATGCGCACTAATTCTGATACCTAACACATAACAACGTCGGCAGACAGATTTATTTGTTATTGATCCAAATAATTTAATCATCACTGAGAAGAAAAAAAAAACATTCTCTAATTAAGAAGAAGATATACTAAATTATTTTATTCAACGATAACACAGTTTCAACTTTCAAGTGGTGCCGAACAGTTGTCTGTTCTAACGGGGTTAATATGGTATATATCAATAATATCTTCTTTAGCTTTTTTTACATATTTTCTTAACCTTTTTAATCGTTTAATTATTCTAAGTAGCACTCTTTAACGCAGATTAAATTCACTTTTTAAATTTATAATATTTAAAATCTTATTTATAATAGACACTTCTCTTTATGAATTAAGTCTTTTTAATCATGATTATAATTAATACAATAAAATATAAATTCTTCAAGTTGAAATTTTACCCAACTCTGGCGAAAGTTATAAAGCGCGTTGCTTAATTCTCACATCTCAAGTTCTCCACCATCACGGACCTTTTACTTGTTTGCTTCGGCAAAGCTCTGCTTGGTTACTAAGTCCGGCTGTCCGAGGTGCATGTATCTTTCGGGATCAGGAAAATCGGATCCATCTCTAAACCACCATTTCATATCGCTGTTAATCCGCGTTAGGAAAGTATAGAACTTGAGCTATTACTCATAAATAACATACTAAGTCTAGGTCATTAGATTTTATAATTACATTAGTATAGATTTGGGTTTCTGCTTCTTCTAGATTGTATTTTCTGTTTTCTTTTGGGTCCTTTGTTTATTTTGTTTTGCACTTTGTAATTTTGACACAACTTGTGTCCAATATAAATGAAATCTGAGGGCTAGACCCTTACCTTTCCCTAAAAAAAACATACTGAAATTTACAGTCACTGACCTCAAAAAAAAAAAAAAAAAAATACTGAATTGGTTTTTTTAATGGATTAGCTTTTGGTTTGATGCCAAGCGAACCATGCTTCTTTTTTCAGAAGATATTTGTGTGTTAAATCTGTGTGGTAGCATTTGTCTGATGATACTATAAATTATATAAATACTCGAGGTAAAATAAGGTTGTTCTTAGACTCACCAAGTTATTTCATGAACTTAATTTTAAACGATGAATTCTAACTATATTAAAGCTGATTTCCTTCATGAATGATGCGTTATATATCCAATTTATAATTTTTTGATTTAATTTAGTATAAAGCCCAGCGGTCAAAACAAAAAAGTTTAAAAGTTAATTTTAATGTGTTCACTATTCATCAATATTTGACCGCTTCATTTTATACTAAATTATTTTGAAATTTTTTAAAACTTTGTATGTAAATGCATCACTTGTGAATTGTGAAGTAGATCGGTTTCAATAATTTGAATTTGTCGTTTGAAACTAATTTGATAAATTTTGATTTAAATTCATCAAAAAAAACTTAATAAACTTGAGAACCTAGTATTTAAAATCACTGATTGTACTATTCAGATCTAGCTGATTTTTCTTTTACCTTTATTTGAAGGTAAAAAGCAAATATTGATGTTGGATGAAAATCATTGATGAATGAAATGAAAGTTGGATTCATTCAAAGTACATGACTTTGTCGAACAGATACATCCAAAATAGACTATCTAGATTTTCTTGTGATCCTTGGATAATATTTGTACAAATTGTCTCAGTCAAACCCTGAGACCCTCACAAACTCAGAGCATGCCTCTATCAATATTTGCTGAAAATTGGAAGTCAAGATGTTACTGAAAAAAATAGACAAGAAACTGAGAAGATAAATACTTTTAATGGTTAAGCATTTGAGATTCGTATTTATGCTTAACCATATATATAACAAAGTTTTTGAGCAATTAAGAGTAATTAATGGCAACGCTGTATTTTTTACATGATGAATCTAAAATAAAAGCTGCTATATCTGTCTGTCTTTCGCATTCCAATGTGCTCTCGCCACCTGTTTTGAGTTCTCTATTTCTTATAACCGTCTCTCTCCTTTTTCTCACAATAACAGAGATATCACTTAGAGTTTAGATATATATGGCTTAAATGACTGAGATCCCCATTTAAGATATTGAATGCACTTTATTAAGCATCGTGTATGGGATATTTTAAAACACAACGGATGAAATTAATTTTCAATTATATGATATAGAAATTTGAATTGTAGAATTAAGTGGGGCTGGAACCTTCCATTTTTTTTTTAAACTGGAGAGAAAATTATAGTTTCACTACCCAATCTCATCTTGTGCAGTTCATAAATAAAGAATAAAGCTGTTGGTCTTATCCAGTTTCATCTAAAATAGGATCCTTTGCGGATCTACAAATGAAACTGCTAATGTATCGGACTATTTCTAGAGAAACCGAACTGATTATCGACCCGTTATATCCAATATTCTCATTCCTTTTATCACACTCGCAAATCCACAGATTTTAGCATAGGCTCTGAATAGTAACTCTGTGAGCTGATGTCATATTGTCATGTCTTTATATAAATCTACCAATCTATCCTGTTGATCCAACTCACTAGCACAATTATTGCAAGAATATAGAAGAAGAATACAGAGCTAGAATGGGGATTGGAAAGAAGGGGACGAATGTTCCTGCGAAAAACGAGCAATGCACGCGCAAGGATCGGCGATCAGCGACTGGAATGAGCGGGGAGCCTAAGAAGGGAGGGCATGGTGGTAAATTCACCTGGGCGGGTCCCAGCGGCGTAGAAGGGGAGAATGTTGCAATGGAGAAGGGGGCAATTGATGTCAAGGATCCCAACTTTGAAGAAGAAGAGGAAGAGCTGGAAGTGGGAAATTAAATTGTACTAGTTTGCATTTTAATTATCGTTTTGATTTTAATAAATTTGTTAGGCATGTATATATATGGCTTCCCTTCTATCTTTTGCTAATTGTAAGATATTTGTTTCATTTAATGAAACGGGGCACTAGGTCTAGATGCCTTTTTTTCAAAATAAAAATGTACCTCCGTTATTGTTAGCATGAATAAACAAGAAATGGACTTTTGAGATTCCTAAAAAAGGATTTTGTTTGATGGGCTTGATCTGAAACTGTAAGCGTTTGAAGTGTCTAGAAAATGATTTTGAAGGAATAATTGTATAGGAAGTACCCGTGGATTTTTTTTTAAAATTACTCGGATTCAAAATGATTTATATATTTTGCTTCCAGAGTCTAAATCCACGACCCAAGCAATTCCTTGTCAACCAAGAAAATAAATTTATTGCTGAAAACCTTCGCCTAATCATTTGATTAGATCTGTCTTTGAGAAAAAATCTGTAGGTAAAAGAAACAATATGTGATGAAATTATCGGATAAAATACCCATAGATTTATTTCCGGTTATGAGTACTACCTTCAAAGATTTAGGTCGTTCCGACATGTTGACTTTTGGGGATAGATCCAAGCATTTATTTATTTATTTTAAGAAAAATAAAAGACTAATCTTTCGAATTTTTTTTTTTGAAAAATAGACAAACTGCCCTTCCATTTATATAAAAGATTTACAAGACCAGAAACATAAAAAAAAAAAAACACTAAAAATCTAAAATCTGACAAGTACCAACAAAAAGAGAATAATGCAGATTGACCCCTAAAAACTTAGAAATGCCTTAAAATGGTCTCGGGAGTAATCTTTCGAATTTCAACATTCATAAATAATTGTGTTTAAATTTTTAACATGCAACCTTTCACATAATGACTCTTGGACGTTTTATTTTAAATTGATTTTTAATTCTATTTGTGTCAATTTGTTAGTTTACCATGAACTACTAGATGGGTTGATTGCTAATCCAATTAAATCTAATAATCTCAAGAGTTAACATCGGATAAATTTCGAGTCCGACGGGTTTTCTGGTTTCGTTGCCAATAATGATTTAACATGTTGACCCAAGTATCGTGGCCGCTGGCCCAAGTGTTTCTAATGTAATTACTTGGTAGTATAGTGTCATTCATTGTAGTGTTCTAAATGCATTTAATTAGAGGCAAGCAGGGAAAGACAGGTTACTGTATCCAATTATGGAAACAGAAACTGAAAGGAACTAAATTTGGTTGAACAACGCTATAGAACTGAAACTTAATTTGGAAATGCTTAAAAGGATCTACAAATTAACATTGATTCTCCAACATTCCTCTTTCATCACCGAAACACTTGTATTTACACGATAATTTCACATGGGCCGGCCCCGCAAATTGGCGCTCATTACGGGCTCAAGACCAGGAAATAAAAAAATGGGTGCATCGATGTCGACGATCCCAATTTTGAGGACAGAGATGATTCGTCCGAAAATTAAGCAATGATTCGTTGTTATATTAATTCATTGCAATATAATTATTGAGGAAATATATTTTGCCTCAGCTAACTTGTCCCAGTATCTCGCCCCATTTATTATCTGTTCGGTCTTATCCAGAATTTTCTTTTTAAAGAGAAAATTAGTTGCTTCCCACCACTTCGTTCGTTCTCTCCCGCGCTGCCTGGTGCCTTCCCACCACTTCCACCCATGCCGATCGCACATTTCTATCCTGATTCGACACCCCTTCACTGTGCATGTCAATGTGGACACCACCACAGGATTGCTTCTCGCGCGTCCACCTGGAATTTTTCTTAATTTCTTTTGCATCATACGATCCTATTGTTAAATTTCATTCTATATTCATTTTTTTTTGTAATAATGATTTTATATAATGGAAGTTATCACTTCATGATGATTTAATTTATCACCTGGTATTATCAAAGTTTTCACCTGGTTTTATGAATTCTAATAGTTTTGCAAATTAATTATCCCTTCATTAGTTTAAGAAAAGTTGCTCGATACTTTTCAGAGATAAATATTTAATAGAAGAGCTTTTTCAAACAAGAGCCCGGAATCCAGATCGTTTCTCTCTTTTTCAAAATACTGTTTCGAAACAATGAAAATATTAACTTTATTTGAATTAAACTATTACTTACCAGATTCATTTTCATCAAATTTCTAAGTGTAAAGTATTTAGTTCATCATAATATGACCGATATTATCACTGGTTATTAGCAGAAGTATTACCTCGCCGTTACAAAATTACCATTATAATTTATTATTTGCTCGAATGAAAATGATGAGATAAGGGAATTAAAACTGACAAATGCATAGTGTGACGTGGAAATTCATCGTTGCATAGATGTTTACAAGTGCTAAGTTGAATACTCTGCTTTCTTATTTGGATCTGATGTTAATATTAAATTTTTTAATAGAGGAGTTCAAATACCTTATTTTTTTGGAAAATTTCGGCTGTACCTATCTAAACTTTTGAAATAGCCAATTTCCCCATGAAATCACCATAATATCCAATATCTCCACAACAAATTAACTTTCTTTCTTCTATCCCCTTCTATTAATTTTATCTTTAATTTAATAATTTTAAAAATTAAAATGACTATTATACCCTTTAAATTTAGAGGAGATGTCCATTGTCCATTAAATTGGTCTGTTAACTTTTCGTAATTTTACTCAATTCTTACGATCGCTGATGCATTTTTTTTTTTGCATTTGCATTTGCAACTTCATCTGAAACTGGTACTTAGAGTCGCCCTGAAGTTTTTTTGCATTTGTGTGTGTGTGTGTGTGTGTGTGTGGGGGGGGGGGGGGGGGGGGGGGGCGGCGCGGGGAACCATAATACAACAAAAGCTTTAACATTACAAGCTTTTTTTAGGAAACTTTAACATTATTAATTGAATAGTTATCATCTAACAAAAATATTTCATAATAAGTAGATTGAAAACTGACAACAAATCAGAATTTGAATAATCTAAAGGTTATCTCAATAAATTTGTGAGAAGAAGAGGGTTTCCTGTTGACTGACCTATTAAGAACCAACACTACAAATTATTGATTAATTGAACAGAGGCTTTAACATGTATATTGTTTTAACCTTCAACAAATTGAGATACGCAACACCAATTCTCTCTTTGTAACGACAGTTATTATTTTTTTTTTTTTAAGGTTAGCAAGTTTAAACTTGCCAACGATTCCATTAGTTATGAATATTATTTACATCACAATGTACAATGAACCTAGAAACCTAAAAATAAAATTGCAGTAATTATATAAGGTTTCCTACTGTGCATACAACATCGCAATAAAACATGAAAAATCTTGAAGCTGCGCTACATCTATTCTTATTCTCGTCCTTCTTAGAGTACCGCGTACCATTGCCTGATCCCGTTAACCATCGCCTCCATTCGCTGACAAAGTATAAGATCCTTGTGCGAGAGAGGAGCGAGCAGATTTCGCGTGTGAGGTGGTCCGAGTGTGAGAGGTTCGCCGGCAAAGAGGAGGCGCTGAGTCGGAGGATTGCTTCTGTGCGCGTGAGAGGATATAACAGCGTCAGGTGAGATGGATTCGGTGCACGAGCCACGAGATGAGGGGATCGGCGGAGGAGGAGCGGCATGGAGATAGCCTTTGCTGATTTGCGGATTTGGGAGATGAAGAAGGCAATTAGAAGATAAAAATTGCAAGGACTAGACACCTCTGTTTAGAATAAAAGATATAATAGTTATTTTAATTTTTCAAATAATTAAATTAAAGATAAAATAAATAAAGGGTGATGGAAGAAAGAAAATTAATTTGTTGTGGAAATATTGGATATTATGATGATTTTATGGGAAAATTAACTATTTTAAAAGTTTAGATAGGTACACGGAATTTTATTTACTTTTTTATGTTTCTATCATGTCTTAATTTTTAGAACGGCTGTAACTAGAAATTTAGAACTTAAATATCAAAATAAAATAGTTAAATATGATCTATATTATTTTCTATATGCATATGCAAAATATCATAGTATTTCAATTTTCTTTTGATTAATATCAAGAGCTTGCAGAAATAAACGATATGGATAAATTCTAGACGTTTTTTCATCATATTAATTCATATAAAATCAAAATAAAAAAATTATAATTTTTATGCGTATGCATAGAGAAAATAATATAGATTGCATTTAATAATTTTGTTTTGACATATAAATTTAGAATTTGTATTATTAAAAAATTAAAAAATAAATGAATGATACATACAAATAATAAAAACATTTGAACCTGCTCTTCTACATATTGATTTAGGGCAAAATAGTGGGCGGCATAACGTGGGACAAGTTATTGGGGCCCTATTATTACTCCTCTGTGCTTGACATTAGTAGATTAGGTTTTGTAATATTTTTTTTTTGTGTGGAGTATGTCAAATCCCGCTACCGTAATAATATTTTTTGTGTTGGTATTCATGTAATAACTCGGCAATGTGTTTCATGATTCAGATGTAAAGAAGTATAATTCGAAAATAATTTTTTGATTATAAAATAAATAATATATTGAACTATAGATATTTTGTAACATAAAAATTCGTTTATTTTATTAATGATATTGGATAAATTGTATAGTGTCCATCATTAAAATAGTGTTAAAATAAGATTGATCAGATTGATTTGCACAGTATTTAAAGCAAATCCAAGAGACTACAATGAGAAGTAAAAGAGGTGGTTTAATTTTCAAAGTAAGTTAGCCCATCTAAGAGTGGTGGATAGAGGTGCTCCGGGAGAGGGATCAGCGCCAACAAAAGTGCAACAATGGAGGGAGTATAGAAAGGCGATTTGGTAGGTGGAGATGGGGCAGAGCGGGGAATAGATAGTTAAGGTTTTGGACTACAACCTTAAGTGGGGGTCGCTGTGAGAGAGAGAGAGAGAGGGGGTGAGTGGAGTAAAAAGAAAATGACGTCACACGAGAAAGAAGGAAGAGTTTACGGGACACGTTCGAAGATAAGTAAAAGAAGTGGTTTAATTACCAAAGCAAGTCAGCTCATCTCCTATATGTGTGTTGCATGTGTGTATTACGAAATGTGTTATTTTTATAACAATGCTTATTATTAATTTTCTTTCAAACTAAAACCTCTTATTATTTCCATAAAAAAAATTATTAATTTTCTTCGGGAAAAATACTCATTATTTATTTATATTTCAACTTCGTTACAATATTATCATCAGTTTTTTTAAGTTGAGATTTTATTTTCAGGTGACTTGATTTCGTGATAAAAGTGCAAAAAGTTAACAAAAGAAGCTTAA
This sequence comes from Carex parvula, assembly GCA_025461045.1. Taxonomy (NCBI): domain Eukaryota; kingdom Viridiplantae; phylum Streptophyta; class Magnoliopsida; order Poales; family Cyperaceae; genus Carex; species Carex parvula. The sequence goes on from JAJGRW010000469.1 coordinate 133,110, forward strand.
TCTGGCAAAGCCCGTCCAGTAATGGCTAACTTAGCCCAAATTAACTTGGCCCATTTTATAAAGCCTGCTTTAAAGAGAATCGTTTATTTATGCAAGAGAATCGTTTATTTATGCGAAGGCTAAACTCATCAAATTGTTCATATCCATAGTCTAATTTAATGAGTAAAGCTACGGTGCTTTGCAAAGTAAACCACTCCGTTTACTTCGGACTACTTTTTAGATTTTGAAAATCTAAACAACCGATCCGAACCGTTCAACATGTTCTAAACATTGAAATGTGCTTGGAGACCAAATTTTACATTTTTTGGAATTTGTTTACTATTTATTAAGCCACTTTGAAAGTTTCTGATCCGGTGGTCCAGAAAATTTTACTGTTTTTTACTGTTCACCGTTGGATCAGCGATCTTCAAAGTGACTTAATAAATAGTAAAAAAATTCCAAAAAAATGTAAAATTTGGTCTCCAATCACATTTCAATGTTTAGAACATGTTGAACGGTTCGGATCGGTTGTTTATATTTTCAAAATCCAAAAAGTAGTCCGAAGTAAACGGGATGGTTTACTTTGCAAAGCACCGTAGCCTTACTCCTAATTTAATTGGAGCCCCTGGCATAGTAGCATGTCAATATATAAAAATTTATCATCCTCTTTTATTAACAGCAACAAGCAGTGGCGGACTCAAGAAGGGTTAGGAGCAGACACTTGTCTATCTCTGGATTCAAATTTTTTTTAGATCGAGTGATATTTTTGTGTCTACTTCTGGATGGATATAATGCCCACCCTTAGATTTAATTCACAGTCCAGTAGAAGAAAATTGTGCAGAAAAGAAAGTCAGCCCAGACTGATTCGCGTAAAAGAAAGAGAAAAAAAAGACGCATTCTGATTTGTTACTCCACTTAGAAAAATCGTTGATTTGTTAGGAGAAAATGAGATCCGCTATCAAGAATATAAATATGTGTCGTGCCATGACTAGTCACGCCGTAACTTGGATCACGTGTCGTGTCGTGTTGCCAAATTTGAAAGGGTGGTCATGACACGTGAATAGTCACAACACGTTAATCATGCCATGACCACACGTGACCGGTCACGTTTGGTCACGTTTAACTATTTTTTTCATAATTTAGGTTAGTTTATTTGAGATTCACAATTCGATCAAGATCTAACGGTCCTAATTACACGTGACCATGTATCGTACCGTGACCAAATCTTATTTAATTAATTTCTTGTATTATTAAGTTATGTTTGTTTAATTAATTTTAGTTTTTGGACTTGTTTAAATTGTGTTAGTTTTATTATATTATTAAATTGTGTTTGTTTAGTAAAGTTTAGTAGTCTGAATAAATTTTATATAGGTATAATTAATGATTAATGGTGGTGATTAAACAAAAATTTGGAAAAGGAAAATAAAAATAAATAGTTTATATGATGAGCTGCACTTTGGAAAAAAAATTATATAAATCCTTGTTGTTGTGCTATTGCAATTAAATAGAATTTTGAGAGAAGACAAAATATAAAAATGAAAAGTCGTCAGCTCCAGCTTCTGGAAAAAAAAAACGGAGCTTGGAGTAGATTTTATTTTTCCCACAAACAATAAAAAAGTAGATAGGAAAAAAAAACATTTGAGGTTTTGAAAATGGGTTTCATAATAAACCGATATTTTTATTAATACCCCAAAAAAAAAACAAATTATCAAATCTGCCCCCACCCCAAACTTATTTTTAAATCTACCCCAACCGCCCGTCTGCTGGGCGGTCCAGATCCAGAGCAGACCGCCCAGCCACTGGGCGGTCCACTACCCATAGCTGACTGCCCAGGGAGCGGGCGGTCCACTTTTTTTTTTTTTTTAAGAGACTATGAACATCAAGATGCTGAATTCTAACGCTAAAAATTCGAATTTTGTTTTAAATATTAGTTAGATTACTTCTTTTAAGCATATTTATACTAAAATACGCTAAATTACTTGGAATTATGTTAAAATTACGTTGAATTACACTAAATTACTTTAAATTACGCTAAATTACACTAAATTACATTAAATTACGGTAAAATACGGTAAATTATGCTAAATTACATATGAATAGGGACGATATCTTCACTGAAAAGGCAAAAAACGACGACGAAACTTCAAACGGTCATAAAACGGCGCTCGAGTGTCCGATTTCAGCAAATGACCACTTTTCGGAAAGCTTGCGAAAATGCGCATGCGTCCGTGCCCATTATGTTGGATTCCAAAATTCAGAATCACCAAAAAACAAAGGGAAGACCCTCAAAACTTGAGTTGAAGTTTCCGATTAAGATTTTCATTTCTATTATTCAATCCAAGTAGTTCAGTAAATTAGTTACATAATGAACTTGTAGAATACCAATTTTTACTATTTTTGAAATTTTTTTACTATTTTTTATGATTCATGAAAGATGGCACAGAATTGGTCTACTTTAGCGTAATTTTGCGTAGTTTAGCGTAATTTACCGTATTTTAGCATAATTAGCGAAGTTATTGTTATTTAGCGTAATTTAGTGTAATTCAACGTAATTTAACATAATTCCAAGTAATTTAGCGTATTTTAGTATAAATATGCTTAAAAGAAGTAATCTAACTAATATTTAAAACAACGAATTTTTAGCGTTAGAATTCAGCATCTTGATGTTCATAGTCTCTTAAAAAAAAAAAAAGTGGACCGCCCGCTCCCTGGGCGGTCAGCTATGGGTAGTGGACCGTCCAGTGGCTGGGCGGTCTGCTCTGGATCTGGACCGCCCAGCAGACGGGCGGTTGGGGTAGATTTAAAAATAAGTTTGGGGTGGGGGCAGATTTGATAATTTGTTTTTTTTTGGGTATTAATAAAAATATCGGCATAATAAAGCTTCCGAACAGTCCATAGGAAAAGATACAAAAAAAAAAGTTAAAATACCCAACAAAACCTATGGGAATTACTGTCACCGAACAGGGCCTAAGTCTTTAACTTCTTTTTGTTTACATATATCTGATAAGCAAAATGTCTACAAACTTCAAAAAGATCACCATAGGAAAATGATACGTGATAAATTCGCAAATAATTTGCGTTTTATTTGTTTTTTTTGAAACTTCCAAAACGAATTCCCAATAAAATGCAAAAAAAAAAGTAAATACATTTTTATTCGCGAATAAAACGCGAATCACGAATTATTCGCGAGAAAAAACACGAAAAAATGAATTTTAAAAAAAAATTGGGTTTTTTTTTTGTTGTTTTTTTTTTTTTTTGCTTCCTTGTGGTACCGAATCATTTTCAAATTATACCCAAATTATTTTCAAATCACAAATTTTTTATCCCGCCGAACTGAATCCAAACAATTTGTTTGTCACTATGCTTGTCACTCGTGAGTCGTGAGCTTCCTTTGTTATGTCATATGCGCTGCAAATGATCCCGATGGGCGGAACCAGAATTTGAGCTTAGGGAGGCTAAATTATATATTTTTTTTCTTTTTTATTGAATCAGGCATTATTTTTCTCTTTCTGAGTACGAGTCATACTTTTTTTTTGACGTATAAGCCCGTAGCCGTAGGATTCCATATTCATTAAACAACATATTACATTACAACAGGATGAAAATTAAAGTGCTTTTTGAAAGCATCCTATTAGCTATCCTAAATCTTCATGTATGGATTTGCAGCAAGCAACAGAATGTCAGCATGCAACCTACCCTTTACCATAAAAAATTTAAAAACAAACAAAAAGCCCCATAATTCTTTTTCTTTTTTCCATTAAACAAAAAAAGCAACAATACGAGTCATACTATATGATCATTCCAGATTAGAGAATATCATTTTCCTTTTTTTCACTGCACACACACGGAAATCAATGCGTCCAAACAGAAATAATAAGCCCAATTCCAAATTGGAAATGATTATTTTCTTTTTTTTCACTGCGCTCACACAGAAATAACAAGCCTAGTCCGTGATTTTGGTTTCTGAAACTTACGTGCCAGCCCCTTTAACTTTGTTATATTATTATTAGGGGCTAATACATATAAAAGAAACAAATAAGTAAGATTTCTATATACTTGATAATAAATTTTAAAAACTTGGGGTGGCTTAGCACCTCCAACATGGATTTTTTTTTAAAAACATAATTAAAAAAAATATTTTTATCAAACCAACATGATTATTTTTTTTTACAAAAACCATAAGAACCGAACTGCCAACTCGGTCCGCTTGATTTTTTTTTTTTGACCGAATTGGCAATTCGGTCCATGTTGATTTCACAAATTTTCACAGAAAATTGTGTTGCGTTTGTGTAATGGCTAGGGACCGAATTGCCAATTCGGTCCAGAGTTTTTTTAGTCCGGACCGAATTGGCAATTCGGTCCAATTTTTTTTTTTTTTTTTTTAGGTTTGGTTTAGTTTCTCACTTGTGTATATATATCATATCGGATGTACGTCAAATTTTGAAACCGAAAGACAATTAAATAGGAAAATTTTATATTGTGCCCTCTTTTTTCAAAACATAGAACAAAATATCTTCCTCTCAAAATTCTTAACAAAATGCCCTTGTGGACTCCACTTTTCTCCTCTCTTCCCTTCCCTCTCACTTCTCCCTATTTACTTTTCTTTATTCTTTGTTTAAATAGAAAAATACAACTATAATTTCATTCACGTTTTGAATTATTTTTATCTTTTTTGTGTATAACGGATTAGAATTAAAAATTGTAGCGTAAAATTTTATTTGCTTAAATAAAAAAAACATAATATTAACTTATACGTGGAATCTTTCTAACATATAGATCATTTTAAAAATTATTAAAATACATAGTATTAACTTATTTTATAAAATATTTTTAATTTACATATTATTTTAACATAGACATTCTATCTAGTTTATTCGTTTTAAAATTTCATATTCCTATTTTTAACAATTAGAAGAATTTTATCACATCACATATTAAGAACAATTTAAATTAGGATTGGTCAATTGAAATAATAATTTGATAAATTAGATTCTTTAATGAAATAATAATGTGGTCAATTGAAATTTTAAAACGAATAACCTAGATGAATTTTAGCCGGATCACTTTTTTTTATCTCCCATAGAGGATATTAGATGAAATTTGATTTACTCTATTTCATTTTCAATTTTTTTGACACAACCTAGCGAGTAAGAATTACATATCTTTGTTAATGTAAATATTTTCTTAACTAAATTTACAATAGCATAACCCTAAAAAAAAAAAAGTTGGGACCGAATTGCCAATTCGGTTTGGAGTTTTTTTCGGATTTTCTGTGGCCACCTTTCTGAAAGTTTGTGAAATCAACATGGACCGAAGTGCCAATTTGATAGGTGTATTTTATATACACCGTCGATCTAGTTTTTATCATAAAATAACACCAAATATCTTGTATTTTGAATATAAAATGAATGGAATACACCAAGAATCAAGTTACTGCGTTCGCTAGGTATTTCAATACAGGAAACAGTGCAAAATGAAGAAAAATCGCCCAGTGCGGACGCACTCACAGACAGTGCGGACGCACTCAGTACTTAGCCAATTTTTCAGCGTCGCAGACCTCACAAATGAAAAGTCCGAGCGCAGTGCGGACGCACTCACCTTCAGTGCGAGTGGGGTCATCCGCACTCGCTACTTAGCCGATTTTTTGCAACTTCCAGAATTTCCAGAAAAATAGAAGATTCAAGGCTAGTGCGGACGCACTCAGGAAAATTTGCAGAAGATCCAAAAAAGGAAACTTGGAACCAAAGGAGATTTGGAGCCAGTACGACCCAGACCACACGCACTCATCTCCAGTGCGGACGCACTGAACTCGCAGACAGCCAGAAATTCGCATTTTCAAGAGGTTTCCTATTCTTGGCTTCCAAGGAACACATTTTAGAAGGCCAATAATAGACATGGCAGTCGGAGAAGTGCACCCACTAACTCCACTTCTATCCTCTAAATTGGGCAAGGCCTTTGGCTATAAAAGAAGAAGAATTTCATCTCTCTCATCATCCATTATTTTATCCATTTTCCACAAATTGAGAGAGAGAGATCCTGCAGAAATTCTCGAAGGCTTTTCAAGGAAGGAGAAGAAGAAGATTCAAACAAGGAGTCGGCAAGATCGAGGTTTTAGATCTAAGAAAGGGTGTAATCATTTCTTTATCTTATTTCTTATTGTTTTTGCCAAACTTTGTTATGGATCTCTCCAAGAGAGAATAGTTCTCTTTCTAGGGGTTTAGGTCAATGCATGAACTTGTTTAATTCTAGCTTATTTGGATCTTTGTTTTTATTATGATTGTGTTATCGGATTTGGTTGTTAATTTCTGTGATTTATTCTTTATGAATTTCATTAGTACTTATTCCTTTGAGTTCACCTGGTTAGGGTTTATTGAATTGAAGTAGTTTTGAAATCGCGTTGATCGTGTTTTTCCGCTTTAAGTTTATTAAATTCCGGCATTGGTCAAGTAGGAGACTACTAATTGAAATCATAAAGACACACCTTAGGATTGGATTAGAAGCGACCGTACTTTGATATCCAATCCGAAACTATAGAAATTAAGGTTAGGATTTTGGTGAAGGACCGAAAGGCGAAGGCAAATCCTAATTAGGACACCTTAGAACAAATATTGATATATTGCTTTGAAGCATGAGATTAAATATCCCTCTAGGTTAGTGACAGCCCTAGAATTCGAGGCACATTAATCCATCTACCCGAAGTATTTGTATTAATATTTGTTCCAAAGGCTAACATAGGTTAGAAACCTCATCAAATCAAACATGAATTTAAACAACCGAATAAATAGAATTAGCAAGGAATTGTAGACCGAATGCCCCTAGATATCTTTAAACTTGAAAACAAACCAATCTTTCTTCCCTTTATTTTATTTACATTTATTGTTTGAAACTCCTCTCTTTCGGGTATTGAACCCAACCTTAGGATTTTAGAACAAAACCCCCCACTTTACTTTTATTGTTTAGTTTTAATAGTAGTTTTCTTTAATTGAAAATTGGTATTTCCCTATCTCTCTGCGGATCGACACCTAAATACTACAATCGATAGGTTGTGCGCTTGCAACTAACCTATTCATTGAGTACGAAGGTTTATAAATTTTAAAGGCAAAAAGAGTACCAAATTCCTATATCTAAAATACTCAACACAATTCAGTCCAAAAAAAAAAAAAATCAAGCGGACCGAATTGGCAATTCGGTTCTTATGGTTTTTGTAAAAAAAAAATAATCATGTTGGTTTGGTAAAAATATTTTTTTAATTATGTTTTTAAAAAAGAATCCCTCCAACATCCACTATGATCCGGTAGTGACATAACTCGCGAATTATAAGCGAATAATTCGCGTATAATTTGTTTTTTCAGCATAACCGAACCGAACTCCGTATAATACACGGAAAAAATGTATAATACGTTTTATTCGCAAATAAAACGCGAGTCACGAATTATTCGCGATTAAAACGTGAAAAAAATGCCAAATTTTTGAATTTTTTTTTAACTTTTTTTTGGGGTTTTTTTTTTTTGCTTCCTTGTTATACCGAATCATTCCCGAATTATACCCGAATCACGAATTTTTTATCTCGCCAAACCGGATCCAAACTTTTGATTTGTCACCATGTGATCCGCCTCTGTTTGGAAGCCAGTTGTCTTCCACTTTTTTTTGTAAATTTGACAAGTCTACATTCATATTTCGTGCTATGACTATGATCAAGCCAGAACAAAGCACAATAGTTGTAACTTAGCACCAAAATCGATGGTAAACCTTTCAACTCTTTCCGAGATGAAGTGTAGGAAGATATTTTCAAAATTGATCGCCTAGGTTTATCCAGTGAATCGATACAAATGGGTAATATTTGCAATTATAAATGAGATATTTTGAAACATCTGTTAATGCATGTTGTGGTCGTTGCTTGGAAACTAAACACCTTAAATAGAGCCAGCTTTTGTTTGCAGTTATGGCTCCACAAAACCTGTATCAACAAGATTCTCTCCATTCCAAGTATATAGAATTCAGATCCAGTGCATTAACCCAATTTTTGAGTTTTGATCCAAACCGTCCAAGATGCTCTAACACGAATCTTAAAGAGCCTGGACCCCACAAATAATACTGGCCCCCTGCGCTACCACCGAATAGGCACCGTACACGACTAAACTCAAAAATTGGGTTACTTCAGGGGATCCGGACTCAAGTATATAAGGGATATGTGACTGGGTATCAGATTTTTTTATTTTTTTGCAACAAGTATCAGAAATTTCACCGTGCTTAAATTAGAAACTAATTGGCGTTATGATAACTATGATCTATTTGAACTCTGCACATTTTCAAGCATCATTGTTGGAATCTCGTTTTACTAAAGTGCAAATAGGTCGTAGTTATCACGAGACATTTATTGTTTTGACAACTTTTTATTCCAGAAAAGGGAATACGAACAAAGGAAAACTCCAGTTAAAATGTGCAGAGTTAAACTGTCCCATTGATTTATAAACCCCATAACAGAAATTAAAATGGCCAATCCTTCCCCAGTTCCCCCACCACATTAAATCCCTTGAGCCAACTTTCCGAAACCCTAACACTGCTTCTTCAAACCACACCAACGAATTAATGCCACGTGTCAGACACCACCTCCAACCCAACAAAAGGCACACACCTCTTCCAAGCCCAAGTCTCTTCTTCCAACCTTCTCTGGGAAGAAATGCACAAGCAGAGCATAGTGTTTTTGTTTCTCTCTCTAGCCTCTCTCCACAATGTCATGGCATACATGGGAGTTGGCGGGGGCATAGGTGTCTGGATCAACGGCCAAAATGCACCTCCATCCAGCCCTTCTATTCCCTCACAAAGCAGAGAATTTCAAGCCTTGCAGGGATGGAAGCAAGCCATAACAGAAGATCCAAAGGGGATTCTCTCCAATTGGGTCGGACCAAATGTTTGTACATACAAAGGTGTCTACTGCTCCGACTCACCTGACCAAACTGCTCCTTCAAATGTAGTGGCCGGCATTGATCTCAACAAGGCCAACCTCAAGGGCATTTTGGTCAAGGAGCTCTCTTACCTGAGTCACCTTACTTTCTTTCACATTAACACAAACCGGTTCTCTGGTACCGTACCAGACAGTTTTAGAGATCTACAACTACTTACCGAGCTCGACTTGAGCAACAATCAATTCTCCGGACCCTTCCCAACTGGTACGGTTTTCATACCACAACTCTTTTTCCTGGATCTCAGGTTCAATCAATTCTCTGGCGAAATACCCGACGAACTCTTCCAGAAAAACCTCGACGCTATTTTCTTGAACGATAACCAGTTCGAAGGAGAGATCCCGCCCAGTCTATGGAGTTCTCCCGCTTCTGTTATAACACTCGCAAATAACAAACTAACCGGTACGATACCGACCACCTTTGGCTACATGAGCTCTAGAGCAAAAGAGCTACTTCTGTTGAACAACAAACTTACCGGTTGCATACCAGAGACTCTCGGCTACTTAACCGGTATGGAAGTACTTGACCTAAGCTTCAATTCTCTTAATGGCCACGTACCAGGATCTCTATCATGCCTTACCGGCATTGAGGTGCTAAATGTAGCACACAACCAGCTCACTGGTGAGTTGCCGGATGTGTTATGTGACCTAAAGAGACTCGCTAATTTGTCGGTGGCGTTCAATTTCTTTTCTGGGTTTAGTCAGCAATGCAACCAGTTACCTAACCGGAATGTAGGGTTTGATTTTATGGGGAATTGCATACCGGGCCAGGACATGCAAAGGTCCCAGCCAGAGTGCAATGGCGTATCGGGAGGAGACTTGAGTTGTTTGAGGATACCAGGAAACCGGCCGGTAGGATGCGGTACCGCACAGGCAACGCTGGGGATTGGAATTGGGGTAGGAATTGGGAGCTTCGAATTACCCCCGGTGGGGTTGAGCGCCAGTATGGGCCCAGTGCCATGAGGGGTTTGTCAGAAAGTGTTGAGAGGGTAGTTGGGGAATTAAATGTGTGCAGGCTATTTTTATTTTCTTTTTATTTTTTTTTGGGCACAGGCACTCAGGCAGTGAATGATTATTTTCGGGTTAATTGCTGCTTAAATGATGAATGAGCAGTTCAACTGTCTTGCCAACTTTAATGCCAAAGGCTATCTGATAAGTGATAACTATGGTGGTAAATTTCAAGTTAGTTTATTACATGTATTTGTTTATTAAGTTGATTGTTCCGGTCTAATTCAAGAAAAAAAAAAAAACATTTAAATATTGGACACTAGCTGCCTACCTGACAATGTAAACTTGAACAGGAGAGTCTGATTAATTTTTTTTTGTGTTCCATCGTAATACAGTTTCTTTTCGCAATTTAAAATATAAATTTGTGAATTTTTATTTCGTTTCCTTTTTAAAATAATGCATTCACGTCATTCAAAAATAATAATTTAGAGATTGTTATGGAAAAAAGCTGTAGTTGAAAAATCAGAAGATCTATTATGATTAATTTGCGGTGCTGATTTTTTAACCTTGTGATCTTGTATAAAATGAACGCAAATATTTATAATTTTTGATATAAATTGTTATTATCATGATGGAGCATTAAAAGTATAGGATCAAATCCTCCTCAATTATAAAACCCTACACGGCTAAAAGAACCTCAATTATAAAACCCTCAATTGTTATCATGATGGTTTGCCGACATTTTTATTAATATCCCAAGTTAATTACAAATTAATAAATACACCCAACTTGGCTGGGTATTTTTAAAAATGCCCAAACCGACCATTTAATGGCCAGTCCACTTTTTTTTTCAACTGGCCATTAAATTGCCGAGCCTCAACTTTTTTTTTTTTTGCTGTTTCAAACCCTATAAATACTCATATTTCTCTCTCCTCCCTCTCATAACTCACTCAACTCATAGAAGAGAAAGAGAGGAAGGAAAAGAGAGAAAGATAAGACGGTTTTTTAGACGATTTTCAGGTAATTTTTGTTTTTTCATTTAATTTAAATTATTTTTTTTTATAATTTTTTTATTTTATTTTAATTATTTTTCAGTAACCTATACATTTAAATTATTAGCCTGGCAATTGTTTATCATTTACCAAAATGCAGTTTGTTTGCCATGGTCATGATTTCATTATACTGTGGTGGAAAGTTTCTTACTAATATATATGGGGCCTATTACTCTAAATAGCCAGTTAATTCATTTATGGTTCCCGATGATATCTCATTTTGGGACATGAAATCTGTGATTTATGAATTCACTGGTTATAGCCCAAAAAAGTGGACTTAGAATTGATAACCCGAGTGAACCGTGGAACACCCCCGACCTATACCATAGTGAAAGTACTAACTGATAATGTATGGAGAGCCATGTATGGCCATAAAAAGGCTACTGAAAATTTTGTAATATAAATCTACGCCAAGAGAGTTCCGATAGAGTCAGGGGTTGAAAGTTCTGGCCAAAATTCAGTTGCGTCAACTTATACAACACAACCAAAACCATACACTCTCATGGATCCTTTATTCGTACCTGACCCAGAAACATACAGTCACTTCACTCCACTAGCACCCCAACTATGACCCCAGACAAGATCCCCACCTAGACCCGTGCATGTGACGCCTTTACCATTACCGCCACCATCACCTCACGTCCTCACCCCAAACCGACACCAGTAGATGACAAAACTGGGTCGGATTTTGAAAATATTAATGAAATTCCGGAGGAAGATCTGCAACCTGGGGATGAATTTGAGGGAGTAAACTGAGACTCTAATCATCTGGAGGGTTGTGATGAAGATGGTCTAGTGCCCATTCAAACCGAATATGGGAATATGCTGCTTAGTGGCCGGACTTATACACACCCGTTCACAGACTTCAATGATATATCTTCTTTTCAAGAAGCAGATGTTGCTTACTATGGGAGACGGATTGAGTACAAAGGTGAGCTGGCGCTAGAACAATATTTTTAAAGCAAAGAAGAGCTAATTAAGAAGATTATAGAGCACCATATTAGTAAGAATCAAGAGATTATAATGAAAAAAAGTGACAGGGATCGGATTCAGGTGGTGTGCAAAACTACGGGTTGTGATTACGAACTAAGGGGAAAAGCAATATGTTTTGGAGATGCATGGGTTATAACAAAGCAAGACAAGCCTCACACATGTAGGTCTGACTATACAAGAACCGACCATGAATGTCTCACGGCATCAATCATTGCCGATGTCATTGAGACCAGCATTAAGGATGACCCCTGTATGAGCATCCAAGAAGTGGCAAACTGTGTGAGGGTTTTGTATAGCAATGTAACCCCGAAATACAATCGACTGTGGAGGGGTCGTGAGCTTTCAATAGCCCGATAATTTGAGAGTTGGGAGGATTCATACGACTTGCTGAAACCACTACTTATGGGAATTTGCAACAAGAATCCCGGCTCTAAGTACTAATTTCTGACTTGTCCGATACGAGATAAACACGGAGAAATTATAGAAGATATTGTTCAATTCAGGGCCGTAGCCTGAGTTTTTGATCCATGCATTGCAGCGTTCCAGTACTTGGGACCAGTGATCAGCATAGATGCATGCTTCTTGTCTGTGATGTCTGAGATGAGGCTTTTGATAACTTGCGGCTATGATGCCGAGAACTAATTGATGTTTATTGCATTTGCAATTGTGCAGAAGGAGGGTAGTGAAAATTGGGATTTTTTCTTGCAGTAGTTGAGGAATGAAGTACTTGGATATGATAAATTTATCTGTGTTATATCGGACCAGCATAAGGGTATCAAATGTGCACTGACAGCAGGATACGGATGGTCTCCAGACCTTTTTGTGCACATGTTTTGTATGCAACATGTTGTTGACAACCTGGTCCAGAACTATGGAAAGGACAAGTGGTTCAGATGGAGGTTCAGACAACGAGCCAGGAAGAAGAAGCCAAGAAGGTTGAAAGAGATGTTCGAAGAGTTTGTTGTGGTATGTCTAATTATAACATTTCGTTTAATTATTTTATAAGACTATTCTGAAAATGAAGTAACACCTCTTTGTTTTTGTGCAGCTAAATCTAAAGTGTAACGCATTTTTAAATAAGGTGGGCAAATACGTCATAATGATGTGATGGAGCCATCCAATTATGAGAATATTTTCCAAACCTGTGATGGAGGATACCGATTTAGTATCATGACAACAAACGACTTGAAGTCGCTCAACAATGTCTCCGGGTTAGCCGTAGAATGCCCGTGGCTGCCATAATGGAGGATACGTTCTACAAGTGCAACAAATGATTTGTTGAGCTGCGGAAGCGAGTAATGGACTTAAGAGATGCAAATCAGGTATTTTCCGACATGGTTTTGCAAAAGATCAGAAAACGGTGGACCAACAAATGCATTTGGTCCCTTATACGCACGGCGAAGGTCAGTACCAAGTTTTATCCCTAAATGAGTACGTTCCAATCACCCGCGGCGGCAATAGAAGTATGAACATTATTCACAGGGAGTTCCAGTATATTATGACACGCGGGCCCGGTAATAAAATGGAATGTACATGCAGAGGTATTCAATTAACATATATTCTGTGCGCTCATGTCTTAGCAGTTTGTCGTGAACGAAACTGGTGCGATGATCAATTTGTTGCATAGTGGTATACTATTAACTATCTTGAAAGTACTTGGAATGGGGTGTTTGTTGTTTTTTGCAATATGGAAGAATGGCCTCTTTGTACTGGACCTAGAATTCTTCCGAGCAAGGCCTGGATTAGGGTTGGGAGGCAAAAACACATCCGTCATGTAATAACCATGGATGAAATACAAGGTAGGCGAAGGGGCATCAAGCTCGCCGTTCCACTGCCAACATGAATCAAAGATGTATGAAACATTCATCAAAAATTATTTTTCTTTTCAATTTAAACCAACTTACTGAGTAACAAATGCAATGCAGAAGCCAGAAACGCAGCAAATGGGGCAGAAAATGAGCGAGTTATGGCAGAGGCAAGTGGGTTACAAGGGTCACAACAAAGCACAACTACAAGCCATTTAGCTGCATCTGCTATGTTTGCAGAAGCAATGGGAGAGGCAGTTGCCTTAGGAGGAGTGGCAGTTGGGGTGCAAGGAGAGCCATTGGAAGCCAACCAGGAGGTCAACTGGTAGGCGTACAAGGGCATCTACAAGCCAAGCAGGGGCATATGAAAGCCAAGCAGAACCATCTGACAGGCCATCTTCTGCAACTGGTCGGTTTCTCGGATTTAATTTTAGACGTAGAATAAGTGATTAAATTCTTCTCATTTGATGCATATTGTCACTAATTTATTTAGATGCTACTTTTAGAACTATTTTATTTGTAATTTGTGTGGACTGTATCAACCTTCTTTTTTTTCAGAACTATTTTATTTGTAATTTGTGAAAAAAGAACAACTCGATCAACTTTTTTTTTTTCAAACCTGAGCCGTATGGGTTTTCCACAAAGTCATCATCTAAAATTTCATACCGAATAGGCCGTCTAAGAAATTTCTCTGTCATACATACTTGACAGTTGTTTTTTTTTTCTCTTATTTTTACCTCGATCACTAATTGACCCTCCTCTCGCTAGGCCACGATTGGACGACCTGCCTCGATTGCTATTGTTCATTCTTTTGGCCCTTGGAAAATCACATTCTCTTTCTCTCTTTTCCTTCCTCTCTTCCTCTTATGTGAGTTGAGTGAGTTGTGAGAGGGAGGAGAAAGAAAGATGGGTATTTATAGGGTCTAAAACAACAACAACAAAAAGTTGAGGACCGGCCATTAAATGGCCGATTTAGACATTTTTAAAAATATCCAGCTTAAGCTGAGTATATTTATTAATTTGTAATTAACTTTGGATATTAATAAAATCAGGAGATGGTTTGCATCGAACTGTTGACTAGGGGGAAAGTAAAATAGAGGCTATGCTTCCCAAAGCATCTTAGCGCACCTCAAATTATATATGATAATTTTTATTCCGTATGCATAACTATATAATTATTTCACTATGACTAGATTGGTTTATACAAAATTTTATATACTTATTTAATTTAGTATTTAGTAATTTATGACAAAATAATATAACTTGTATAATATTTTATATAGTTTATTAAATTAATAATTTATATATTTTAAAATAATATCAATATACAAATAGGGACATGATCCCTATTTTTTATAAAAAAAATATTTTTAAAATAATAGTATTGATTGTTTTCAATTTTATAATTTATGGTATTACATGCATAATGTGTTTCATACATTAATTTAATTTTTATATTTTTAGTTAAATTATATATGATATTAATTTATTCGATAATTACTCGTGAGTTGTTAATGTTAACATGTAAATTTAAATTAAAAATAGAACTAACACTTAACGGACAAGAGTATGATACATATAAAGTTAATTTTAAAGTGATAATGTATTAATTAGGGGTGGCAATGGGTACGGTACGAGTTGAGTGGAGACATTTTCATACTCATATCCATTAAAATTGATCTACCCATATCCTACCCTTACCCATTAAGAATTAATCTTACCCTACCCTTACCCGTTAATATTATCGGGTAACGAAACGGTAACGGGTGAATAACGAATAATACTAATATAATAATTACTTTTATTATATTTTACAAATAAAACATCAAAAACTCATTATGTTTTACGAATTATATTTTACTCATTACATAAGATAACCATTTAAATTACATTTTCACCCATTATAATTTTTCACTGCAAAATTTGAACTCGAAAACGAAGAGGGGAAAAAAATATATCATAGATACAAACTTGATGTGCTGGAATAGAAATACGCATTTTAGTGCACTGAAATGAAAGATTAAATCTAGATGCGCTGGAAATTGAATTGATATATATAATTTTATATTTTATAATTACCCTATAGGGTAATGGGTACGAAATAGTCATTACCATACTCTTACCCATTTAATTAACGAAAAAAATTATTATCCATACTCATTTTCAATAAGCTAACGAAAAAAAACCTTACCCATATCCGCCTTATTGAATATGACATGAGTCGGGTAAACGGGTAAAAAGGTACCATTGACACCCTAGTATTAATGATCGCAAGTATTAAGTTAGATTTCATTTCCACCGTTGAATGTTAGAAAAAGAAGCCGACTCTATTTTTACCTTTTGGATCCACCTCAATAGTAAGCGCTCTCAGAACCAAGGATTCTTAATCACTTCACTTCACTGCCTCTAAGAAAACCACCTTGAAATAAAAGGGACTGAAGAACCTATCTGTCCAGAGAAGATCTCAGCCACTTATTCAATCAATCTCAACCATTAATTAGTGTTTGATCTTATGCAACATTTTTCATATAGTCTTGTTTGTAGAAGTATAAAATTAATTAGAAACCTACCCATTTCAATTCAAAGCATAGTCTCATTTATTGATAGTCGCCACATTATATTCAATTATTTTTCTCTCTAGACACGCGCTTCTGTTCTGCCTCTTCGATCTTCTTCCTCTTTTCTCTCTTCGTTCTCCACTGTGGTGTTTTCGCTTTTCTCTCTTCGGTTCCTCCCTTTTTTTTCTCTTTTCTCTCTTCGATCTCCGCGGATCCAGTGGATTGATTCAGTTCTCTTGCTCTCCTCCCTCTTTCCTCCACTCACTTCCCTCACTTCCCTATGTGTAAGTTCTTTTTAATTTAACTCCTTTTCAATAATTGAGTTCAGCTTCAATTTATGAAGGGTTTCTTTTGCAAGTCTCAAATTTCTCTATTGTCATTTATGAATTTGTTAGGAAGTGAAGATTGAAAGTACATTTGGGCACTGAAGAACATGGTAGTGTGTCTCGTAGTTCCCTGGCTGGAAAAAGAAAATAAAAGTTCCTAATGTTGCTAGCAACAAGACTTTGGTTTTGCCTGGAACAAAATGTAGAGGTACATGTTCTTTACGATTAAATGTGCCTTTTCAATTAAATTGAGAATTTTATGCGAATTTTCTAGCTTTTTGCTAAGTCATTGTTACTTGTCTTTTTTAGCAGCATATAAAGGCAATAATTACTGCTTTTTAAACATAAATGAACTTTATAATTTAATTGTTTCATTGCTACCGTACTACCACACAGAATTCACTCACATCCCCTAAAAAAAGAAAAGAAAACATTCCCTCAGGTTACTGACCGAGGCTTTTAACCTGGCACAACTCTTAAAACGGATCTCCACAGTCTCCATAAACACCGAATTGAGTTTGGTCAGCTTGAATTAATCTGGGCTGTCCGTTTCAATTTGCTTGAGTCAGGTATCTAGGTGGATACGGATCCGAACGGTAGTATGTCGTTGACTGCACATGATTTTGTGAAGCTGTGGCGGGAATTCATATCACACGTGGTAACTGAAAATTTGAGTTTACATCCTAATCGTCCAATCTCCTTTGACACGAATATAAAGATCCTGCAAATTGATCCGGATTCTGATCAAGACCATTTATATGTAAATTTAAAATTTGAGTTACTTCAGAAGATCCGGACTCCTGTCATCATGTGGCAGGGCCCCGTGAAGCTGTTCTTAAATTGGCATATTTAATGACGATATTTGGTAAAATGCTGGCATATTTAACGAAAAGCTGGTCCAAATCTCGCTACTTATTATTGGATGTGTTTGGAATATGAATTCTTCCAAATTCGAACCAATTCGATTAAATTTAAATTTTTACGGAGTCTATTTAATATTCATGCCAGTTCAAAATAGACGATTCGTTTTTTTTGTGCATTAATTTTGAGTTAGACGAACGATTCACTTTGAATTGGGAAGAAAGAATCTCTCTTAAAAGGGTTGGTAATAAAAGAAACAAATAAAAATAATGATGTTTGAAATGAACACTGACTTTGTCGTGCCGCATGCCAGCTTTTTAGATCGTCTTGCCGACTCCATTAATGTCGAAGTACTTATTGAATCAGAAAATTGTAAGAGTTAATTAGAGAGCTTAACTTTAAAATTTTATTGAAATTGACTTCAAATCATATATCAAAATTTATTTGGAGATCAAACTATTTTTTCATATAAGCACAAAATCACTAGATCTAAAAATTCTACCTATTTAAAAAAATAATAAAAAGATTCTAAACAATATAAATTTGGACTCTAAGTACTTCATTAAAAATTAGATTTAACTGTTCATATTGACTATTTAAATTTTAAAAATAAAAATAAAAATCCGTATACAGATTGATCAATAATATGCATATTACACATGCTCACTCAGTTGCTACTGACATACTGCAGAATAAATTGTGGGAAGAACCAACGATAATCATTATTCACATGAAATTTTTTTGGGTACTTGCTTCGTTTAAGTTGAAAGAATAGGTTTTTTATACAGGCACCAGAGTTGTGCGATACATTTTAAAGTTTGTGCGCACGAATCTCAAAACAGAGCGTGTGCAAACTCAAGGCATATTGAACGGCCCCGTGCCTATGGGATCTGAAAATAGGTCAAAAGCTCATCGGACCTACGCTTTTCTCTTAAATTTGTGAAGAGTGAGGCTACAGTGCTATGCATAACACGGATTGGATCCGTGCTATGGTTCAAAATTTGACTTTTTAAAATTCTAACGGTCGATCCGAACCGTTCAACATGATTATAAAATGAATATATACTTGCAAACCAAATTTTACATTTTTTTGAATTTTTTTACTATTTTTTTAGATAGGCTGTTTTTGGATGGTCTAGAATGTTCAGATCAAGTGATTTTCAAAAAAATAGTAAAAACATTTCAAAAAAATGTAAAATTTGATTTGCAAGTACATATTCATTTTATAATCATGTTGAACGGTTCGGATCGACTGTTAGAATTTTGAAAAGTCAAATTTTGAGCCGTAGTACGGACCCAATTGGTACTATGCATAGCACCGTAGCCTCACTCATTTGTGAATAACATGCAAATGGACCCAATTGGTTATAAGGGCTCATAAAGGTAACCGATCCAGGGATTTTTTTTAAAAACAGTAAATAAAATAATAAAAGTTAAAGAAACGACATGATTGCTTCGTTTGTTATAAAAACAGCAAAAACCGAATCCGGGATTTGGTTAAGTTATTTTTTTTCGCTTCACCGAATACGCTATTCGGTTAAGCATATTTTCACAAAACAGATCCCGAAAACTATGTAAACTCCGTGTAACACCCACTTTAACCGAATTGCCAATTCGGTTAAGATTTTTTTTTGATTTTTTATTCTAAACTGAATAGGATATTCGGTTAGATTATTTTTTTATTTTTTATTATTAACCGAATAGAGTATTCGGTTATGAAATTCAAATGAGAACCTTGCACCATGGCGTTCTGTTTATTTTAATAAAGTATTAAAATAAAATACTTTATGATAAGAATTCGGATTTCTGTATTAAAATAAAATACTTTATGATAAGTATTAAAATGAGAACCTTGCACCAATTAAAATAAAGTATTAAATATACTCTATTCGGTTATGAAATTCGGATCATAATTTTTAATAACCCTTTTCATTTTATTTATGAACTATCTTTTCATTTTATTTATGAACTACCTTTCATTTTATTTCAATCTGGTCGAATTTCTATTTTCTAAAGTTTCTGAATTTCTGTTTTTCTGTTTCTCAATCTGCTCGAGTTAATAAAAGAGACTACAGTTTTGAAAAAATTATTACTAATTATCTAGACAAATAGTAATAAAGTTTTAATTTAGATATATTAATTTTATAAAATTAATATATCTAAATTAAAAGATATATGAACACATTAATTAATAAAAGTTTCATAAAATTAATATTAATATATTAAATTAAAATAATTACATTAATTTGCTTGACGCTTGACCCTAATCGTAGGTTTCACCGAAATTTTTATTTATAGCATAAAAAAAAAAAACCAAATCACCCTGATTCATAACAAAAGTTTTATTAAATAATGTAATTGTCAAACTTTTAGTTTATATTCAAACTATCAAATAAAATAATATAAAATAATAAAAATTTCAGGGTATTAATAAAAAATAATAATAAACTTTTATTAAATAATGTGTTGAAATAGACTTTTATTAAAAAAGCAAAAAAATTGGTTCACCGAATCCCGGATTCGGTTAAGCCAAAAAAGCAACAAAAATCCACCCAACCGAATCCCCTATTCGGTTAGCCAAAAAAGGTGAAAATTGCTTTGGTCGATCTTCTGTGGCAACCCACTGTATCACCTGTTAAAACCATCAGCTTAACCGAATAGCGTATTCGGTAACCCACTGTATCACCTGTTAAAACCATCAGCTTAACCGAATAGCGTATTCGGTGAAGCAAAAAAATAACTTAACCGAATCCCGGATTCGGTTTTTGCTGTTTTTATAACTAACGAAGCAATCATGTCGTTTCTTTAACTTTTATTATTTTAATTACTGTTTTTAAAAAAAATCCCCGATCCAGTATATACGGTGTCCAGGAGCATGCTAAGCTTAATTTTAAATTAAGACCTATAATGTTGGATTAAATTTAAAATTCTGTTTGAACGGATCCGATGATCCGATCCATGAAACCCAACCAACTGGCCTGTATCAGTACCGTACTATTTTTTAAAACAACTTAATTTGCCAGTGGATACATTTTTCACTGTCATTTTGCATAACGCTATAGCTTATTTTGAGACATTTTTTGAGCCGTAGCCTAATTGTCAGTTGTCGGGCCAAAGGCAATAATCTGTGGGCTCAAATTTGGTAGAGAGAAGAAATAAGCCTTGAGATAAGCTGTTAGCCCGAATCTAAGAAATTGGCTAGAGATTTCCTTAATTTTAGGCCGGATCATTATGGGTCAAATTATTAGTAGGTTGAAGTATACAACATGGGCCGAATTAACCAAGCTCCAGTTATCTTTCTGTAATTTAACTCGTTAAAAAGGGACCTGTTAAAATTGAATGACTGATCAACAGAATAATCATTAGTTCTTGGTGCAACTTGTTGGACAATTTGGAAACATAGAAATGAGATAAGTTTTCAAAATGTGTATCCTAAATCAGCCCGTGCTTTGATATATCTAATTATCTCTTTGGTTTTATAAAAGAACCAAGAAGAAGGTTCAGGAAGAGACTCAGCAGTGGCTGCCAAATGAAGATGTGATGGATGCTATTCCCCTTCTAGTAATTTGGCCTGGTGAAGAAGAAAGTATTTCCTTTCAGCATGAGGAAGACTATACTCAGGAGAGTTCTTGATCCCAAATGCCAGCAGTTAAGTTTGCCTAGTTCTAACATCTATACCTTATTAGTACTATCGTTCAACTCTGTGATCTCTTTGGTCTTTAGATATGATATCATTTGTGTTTTATATATGCTATGACAGTGAAGTAGATTATTTTGTGGTGATATGCTATGTCAGTGGAGTAGGGTATTCTGTGGATAGTTGGGTTTGAAGTCGATGGATTTCATTATAGTAGCAGAGAGTGAGGTTTCTCAATTCTCACTCTAAATGCACTTATGTTTTGTAACCGCAAAACTATGTTTCGTTTATTGAATGAAACTGGGCTTATGCCTTTTTAACCAAAAAAAAAAATCAACAGAATAATCTTTTTTTTTTTTAATTTGAGTCGTCCATATCAACATGTTACTTAAAATATATTTGTTTTTGCTGATCACACCATGGGGGATAAAAGGGTATAAATTACCGTGGTAATTAGGTTATCCGTGCGCAGTAGACAGTAGTGGTGGAATAAAAAAGATTTAACAAGGCAAATCTAATTACTTAACATGAAACTCAAGAAAAAAAAATTATTTGATGACTTTTAAGTTGTCTTCTTAGGTCATGAGTGAAATAGAAGGACAATATATATATGCATCAGTACATTTTAAAAGGGAGAGCAGCTTGGGCCCGATGCCCATCGGACTGAAATTTGGGTCCGATGGGTTTCGGGACCGTCCGATCTGCTTTAAGATACATGAGCACAAATTTAAAGCAGACGCGAAAGTTACGGGTGCGAATCTTAAAGTAGATCGGACGGTCATCGAACCCATCGAACTCACTTTGAGTCCGATGGGTATCGGACCCAAATTCACCTCTTTAAAAGGAACATAACATTATCCGTCCGGTGTGGCATACGTATGTAACAGGGTGGTCAATGGAAAATCGGCCAATTAACGATTAATTAATGATCACAAAAGGTTGTTACTGGATCCTATATTTTTCTATCCCTATTCTTTTTTTTTTCCCCGAAATTTTCGCTTTCTAGGGTTTCAGCCTGAAGAAATTAAGCTTGTTCCTCTAAGCAACTCAAAAGCTAGCTAGCTAGCACCCGACATTTTTACTAATATCCAAAGTTTAATATAAATTAATTAATATACCCAGATCCGTTGAAAAGTTATAAAAATATCCGTACCGGTTATTTTTTGGCCGGTACCCAATTTAATTCAGTACCGGTTGAAAAATGGCTGGTACCCAATTTTTTTTTTTTTTTGCAACAGTACAGACCATTTCCTGACCGGTACTGAATTTTATTTTTTTTAATGATGGGCATAGCATAGTTTGCTAGAAGAAAAAGTCGTAGGAAACTCGGATTGAAGTACCGATGCTTTTTTTTACAGTGTCGTATGACACTAAAGTTTATTGTTCGCATACGGCTAGTAAATTTAATTTGACAATAATTAGCATTCTAAAATTGAGTACCGATGCTTTATGCACGGCCTAACGACGGCAAAAGTGCATGATGTTTCATTGAAAAAACATCAGTGATGCACCGATGTTTTTTTAACACTACCCTGCTTAATTGCCAATACTAAGTCTAATTAAACATTAGCGACGCACCGATGTTTTTTTAGCACTACCCGCCTAATGAAACATCGATGTTTTATTGTAAAAACATCGATGATGCACCGATACATGCAACTGATGTAACACACACCTCCAACCAAATGCATTTGTTTGATCTTAGCCAAACCGAGTGCAAACTTCAATCCGAGTTTCCTACGACTTTTTCTTCTAGCCAACTATGCTATGTCCATCCTATAAAAATTAAGTACCGTCCAGAAAATGACGGGTATTGTATTTAATAAAAATAAAAATTTGGGTACCAGCTATTTTTCTGCTGGTAATGAATTAAATTGGGTACCGGCCAGAAAATAGTCAGTACAGATATTTTTATAACTTTTCAGTAGATCTGGATATATTAATTAATTTCTATTAAACTTTGGATATTAATAAAAATGTCGGGCTAGCACCGATTGTTAAACCTCTTAGTTTAATTAGTAAAATGTGGAGCAAGAATTTTGCTGCTAACCTTTATTTGTACAAGGAATAAAAGCCAAATAAAGAGAAATAAAAGATATTCGTGCACAAACAGAATAATTTAGGAGATGCCTGATGAGTGTTGAGATATTCAGATCAACAAATGGGATAAGCCAAGGAGATGCCTCCTCTGTTTCTTTTCTTTTAATTAATCAGGATGAATCAAGTGGAGCATGCAAAAAAATATAGTTTTCGCAGGTATATATATATGAGTAGAACTAGGGTGCTCCTAAGCTCACCAAGCCCTTCCGTGAGCGCGACTCTAAAACCTATCAAATTGACTTCAAACGACATTTTCAAACCGTTAGATGTTCAATCTATATTAAAATGTGCTTGGAGACCAAATTTTATATTTTTTGAAATTTTTTTACTATTTATTAAGATGGTTTGAAAATCGCTGTTTTTATTAAAATTCTGCACCATTGGAAAACAGCGATTTTCAAACCATCTTAATAAATAGTAAAAAATTCCAAAAAATGTAAAATTTGGTCTCCAAGCACATTTTAATATAGATTGAACATCAAACGGTTTGGAAATGTCGTTTGAAGTCAATTCGATAGGTTTTAGAGTCGCGCTCACGAAGGGCTTGGTGAGCTTAGGAGCACCCTAGTTCTACTCTATATATATATCTCGCTTTTTCACAAGAATAAACGACAGTCCGATCGAGCAGTATTTATTGTAACAAATATCTCAGGGGAATATCTTTAGAGCATATATATATTTGGAATCTATAGATGTATATAGGCACTTGCGTTAATAACAGTTAGGCTTTTTCCTGGCCTTTAAGGTATCTTATATATTATTTCATGGATATCATGATATATCCCCTAATTAATTTTTCTCCTCCGGGGATAACACCTAGATCAGTTCCACTGCTGGATATGGATATATATTAGGTGCATCTTCAATGGAAGAGTATAATTCCAGCATTAGCTAAATTCTATATAGTTGTTAGAAAATGATTGTTGCTGCTACTAGCTAGCTAGTAAGCATCTCTAGTGCATCGCTTTGCTTTTCTTCACTTGCTTTGATTAATTATATATCTTCTCTATATTCTCTAGTTTGATATAACTTTGTGATATACCGCTTCTTTAACCCAGCATTAACCTTGTACTAAAGTACAAGAATCAATGTCTCTCTGTTTTTTTTAAACCTTGTCAGAGGCTGCCAAGTGATTGTATTAATATAAAATAAATTGTTTTACATCCAGTCTAAATAACTACACAAAAGAATCAACCTCTCTTTTATTTTTGAAACTTTGACAGTGGCGGTCAAGTATATGAATCAATCTCTCTCTCTCTCTCTGTTTATTTTTCAGCATCAGCACAAGTATAAGAAAATTGATTTGTGTCTTAATGGGTTACGACAATGTCTTTAAATTATTTTTGACAAGCTTGATATTCTACCTTTTAAGTAATGAAAAATATGATTTTTTTCCTCCAAATTGTGATATTAGTTAATATAATTATTATTTGTCAAAAAAGTTTTGTTTTTAATATGAGATGAGAGATTTCTAATATGAACATTGTATTTTGAACCTAGATCTTTCATACAAAAAGAAATGTTTTATTCACTAAGCTAGACGTAATTTTTTATTTTTCAAATAGGTTAAGTAATAGATATATCCTTCGTCATTTCATATGAAATAGAGCTCAAAGTTTTGGTTGAGGCGGATCCTTGGGTAATTAAGGATAGAATAAGCACAAGTTTTTTGAGGAAAGAATAAGCACAAGATTTGTTTAGCCTTTATTTATTAATTGATTTGTATGTCTTTCTTATGCCATTGGTCAGAGCAAAACAATTAATTCTCATGTTACATAATAGCTGGAGGCCTCATTAGGTCCATTATAATTTATAGAGTTGCTTCTCCGGTTCTCCTTTCACCTTACAAAGAAAGCCTGCTTAACCTCAGAGCACAAAATAACAGTAGTGCTCCTGCTATGCTATCTCTGAGAATTAAAAGGAGATCATGGAACAAATTCCTAAAGCAAGCACACATTTGGGAGAATCCAAAAAGAGAAGCTAGCCCATGTTATCTTATTCTCGCACCCACTCATACAATTCCCCTTGCAACTCCTTTACGGGACCAAAACACCACATGGGAACCTAACAATGCCTAAAATAACCCATGCACCTTCCAAAGGAGAGAATCCATGATCTCTCTCTTTCTCAAAGAGAAAATAAGTTGAATATAATCTTTAGAGGGAACTAGCTAACAAGACACGGCACCCTTTTTCTGAACCTTGCTAGAAAAAGACACAAAATACAAACTCTACAATAAAGCAATTTATATAAAGAAATAAAATGTCCGTATCCGAGCTATACCCAATAATCCAATATACTTCTTTTTTTCACAATATTCTGTCATTTGTTCCATCTTTTTGTCCGTCTAGTATATTATGTGAACTTATTACTTTCATTGTTTTTCCATGCTTTGTCTGTTTGATATAATATTAATTGATTGGATTCACATTAAAACCCGTTTATGACATGGATTCGATCCTACTTATATACTGTAGATCGGACGGAACCGCACAAAAAAGATCGAGAATCCTGCTTTGTGGGACGGGAACAGCAGCAAATAGGTATCCTTGCTTTTTATAAGGATTTTTTATTTTTTATTTGCCGAGCAAATTCCCTCGTATTAAAAATTTACTAAAAGTGCGCTTTAATTAGGCACAAAGGAACTGAGATTTGGGCCTAATGCGCTAGCCCATGGTTAAATAAGACTTACTTCGGCCCAAATGCAATGTTTGATACTGTTATCCGTAAATCTAATTATTAAAGCCATCCACCATGGCTCAAGGTGATTATTAATTAGGCTTGTAGAGCAGTGACAACCAGCTTTTTGCTGTGTGTGCCCAAATATTAGTTCACCTTTTTTAATTTACAAAATTAACTCTATGTATTAATATGTGACACTAATTGGGGGAAATGTACAATTTACCCTTCTTTTTCAAACCAACAAACAAAATACTCCTCCTCATAAATTATTAACAAAAATGTCCTTGTGGGCCCCATTTCCCCCCTTCTTTCTCCTCCCTCTCACTTCTCATTGTTTACTCCTACAACTTTATATTTGAAATGGAGGATACATTTAATACTATATGAAAATTTTGTGAACTTTATATTTGAAATGGAGGATACATTAATACTATATTTTTAGCATATGATTTCCTTTAAATTAATTTTACATAATATAAGCACTTCAATACTGTGTTCATGTTTGAAGGTTAGAAACTTGAGGTTGCTAATTAGATTTTTTTTTTAATAAATTGGTAGTCATTTTAAGTATCATAATAAAGGAGTATAGCTTATATATATTTGCAAATTTCAAAATTAGAAAATTATTTGAAAATTTAACTTCAATTAAATTAATAGCTTATATATATGTTTGCAAATTTCAAAATTTCAAAATTATTTGAAAATGACTTCAATTAAATTAATTTAAAAATATGTTTGACTGATACAAATATGTGAATCAGTAAGTAAATAATGTGAACCAGCAAGAAAAAAAAAATGAATCACTGTTTCGAAAGGTTTATTTAGAGTGCACAAGATCTATTATAATAGAATTGTACAAGATGAAACACGAATGTTGAACCTAACTTTTTGTCATTTTATGCAGATTGTTGAAATAATCACTTTAATATTTTTTTTATCAGAGTAACAATAATTATGAAGTGTTCAAATATCTTTAATCTTTATGCCTTTATTTTTTTTATTTTTTTATTATTTCCTCTGTTTGAACTAATAATGAGAAGTAGAAATTAGTGGTACTATAATGAATTATCATATTTTTTGGCTTAATTTAGAAGAATATAATTTGTACTAGCAATTATTAGTAGTACAAAAATGCCCCAACCAACAAAAACTTTGGGAAACAGTAAAACTTTATACCAGTAACTAACCAGTACCCATCATGATTTTATATATTTTTTTTAAGATGTCATAGTCACATGTTAATTAATATAAGTTGACCTATGTCTCATATTAGAAAGTTTAAGAAAAGCAAGCCAAGAAAATTAATCCAAACTATAGATCAAGAAATGAGACAAAAATATATGCGCTTCTAAATTCACAAAATTTTCATATAGTATTAAATGTATCCTCCATTTCAAATATAAAATTGTAGAAGTAAACAAGGAGAAGTGAGAGGGAGGGGAAAGGAGGGGAAAATGGGGCTCACAAGAGCATTTTGTTAATAATTTATGAGGAGGGGTATTTTGTTTGTTAGTTTAAAAAAGAAGAGCAAATTGTACATTTCCCCCACTAATTGCGTTCCGTATTTTTGCATTCTCTGGAGCTGTTCCAGTAGTCGCATTGCATTTTTCATTGGAACAATGCAAGTGAAATTTTTGAATAGTTGCCAATGTCACGTGTAATAATTCTCATGTAAGTAATAAATCACATTCTCTGGAGCTGTTCCAGTAGTCGCATTGCATTTTTCATTGGAACAATGCAAGTGAAATTTTTGAATAGTTGCCAATGTCACGTGTAATAATTCTCATGTAAGTAATAAATCACAATATCATAATTTTCTATTATACGCGAAGAGTTTAAAAAGAAGATTTTTTTTTTCTTTTGTACTAAAAAAATCATTATGGCTTTTCAGGGCAAAAACATAGCACGTTCATTTTATGGCTGATTTGAAATTAAATTCAACTCGGCAACAAATAAATCCATGTCGATGCTTTCATAAAAAATTTGCGCTCATCTCATGTAGATCTCATTTACCCTCTGACGTCTAGCCTGAAATTACACCTCATCATTATGAAAAAGCAAAACAAAAGGCACAAATGAGCAGAGATTAAGTGTGAGGTGAGCTTTATTCCTGATGTTGGGGAGGCAGTGAAGCTGCAGAGAAGGTTCCAAGCAAAATTTCAAGCATCCATGCACTACCAAAGCAAGACAACGTCCATGATATCTATAGATCTCCATCCTGTTTTATCTTTTCATGGACCATTATTTTGTTGGTAAAGTGATGATAATGGTTTATTACCATTTACCTAAAAAAATAAAAGAGGATAATTTATTACCACGCAAAGATCCATAAACTTGAATTTTTTTTTTTTCTATTTTCTATGAAACAGCTTTAGCTTGATTTACTTCATGAATGTACTTAGTTCTATTACATTTTTAATTTTTTGAGGGTAAGTTTTGTTACATGTTTAGTAATGATATAACTTTTGCAAGCTACAAAATTAATTACATGTGACATGATGAAGGTGTGAGTTGATCCTTCATTTAACCGCTCAATTGCAGAAAATTATATCATCCATGTTTTGGCATTTTGTAACATTTTTAAGGATGGCCATATTCCTCATAATCTAATGCAAATTAACAAGCAACATTATCTAATACGGTTATAAACATTAATCCATGTCATCTTAAATTAAAGTCACTTATGTAAAGTTCTTGATTTTTATTTGCCCTTGTCAACTCAAAATATTTGTATAAGCTAATGGTAGCAGCATATAACCAACAAGTACTTAAAGCATCTAAAAAAATTTATACCCAAGTGAATGTTGAGAGAAGCATCATTCCATCACATCATCATAGAATTTGAGTTGGATTTGTTAGGAATTTCTCGATCACATATACCAGTATATGCTTAACCATAAGCATCCAAAAATCTTTAACTGACATATATATAAACCTTATTTAAAGTATATATGGCACAATAGCGCGCTCCTTGTGTTTGTCATTTCAATTTCCATTTTTAATTATTTTGTCTATCTTCACTTCTCTATGCTTATAGCTAGCTTTATTCTACATTTTTGTCAATATCACACATAGCCATACTAGGAGCTCCGATAAAATCCGTACAAATGGAGAGCATCCAATCACCACAAACCTTGAACCCTATTCTGTTGACAATCCAAATGCACCATAAATTCTATAGTGGTAACTGTTTTACAAATCACTGTCTTTGGATGATCCAGAATCTTCTAAACAACAGTGATTTTCTACCTATAAAAGAAAATTGTAAAAATTTCCATAAAATATAAATTTTGGTCTTCAAGCACATTATGTTTGGTTGCGGAGTAAGTGGTGAGTAAACTCTTTACTCCACCTTTAAGGAGTCAAACAAGAAGTAAATTTGAAGAATTAAGATGATAATATTTGAGTTAATCTGGAGTAAGTTACTTCACCTCTCTAAGTGGAGTAGCTTACTCCACTTGTGGGTCCCGCAGTTAAAAGTAACATCTAACTTATAATTTTCTCTCTTTACCAACGTACTCCACCAATCTAGCAACCTCCAACCAAACATGATTAATTCAATCTATCTTAACTTGGAGTAAACAATTTAATCCGGAGTAACTTTACTCCACAACCAAATTAAAATGACCTTTACTCTTAACTAATTAAAAGATTCTACTAGGTGATTTACCTAAAATGGCAGCAATAGAATTATAGAGTTGTACAACTATCAAAATGATAATTACCAAATGGTTGTCCATTTTTAATGCAAATATAAAGCTGGTGCATTAAATGCAAAATTTCATCTTTCCAACAACTAAAAAATACTTGTGAACTATATAATATAGCAAGACATGCAGTCTTAAAATTTGAAGTTACAAGTCTACAATGGACTAAAACATATATTGTCGCTTTACTTTTTTTCCCCCACAAATATCTTCACAATTTGAAAAAAAAAAAAAATTGCCCAAAAACAAAATAACTTAAAAACAATATTAATGTACAACCAAAAGACATTATTTCGAACAAGATTACAAAATTTAAGAATATATAAATATACCCACCAAAAGTGACTAGCAAGATGATGTGGGAATGATTAAGGCACTGATTTTGATGCAACCTTGATTGTCTCTAGTCATTCGCAATTTCCTTTCACTTTTCCCCTTTCCACCACTTTTTCTTTCAAAAGAAGCCCTTTAGTTCTCCCCTTGTTTCCATCTCAGATTATCTGACGTACAGTTAGTTCTTTACCTTTGGTATTTACCAACACAAGACAACTTTTTTCTTGAAAATACAAGTAGAGGTAATATACTAAGAGCTACTAGGAGAAGAGATGTTAAAGGTGACGCGTTAAAATTAGATGGTGCAATTACCCATGATGATCAGGGTTGTCAGGAGACCAGTATGTATAGTGCCATTCTGTCTCTTGTGTGTGAGGAGGAATTGATGTTTCCTGAAATGAATACGGTTCAAAAATGTATGGGTCAAAAAGGGTCTGACTAAATTGCAGTAATAATGGACCCACATAGACAAAGAAAATAAACAGAGCAAAAATAATTGTCCATAAGTGAAAAGCTTATGTGCACACATGTTACTTCATGTAAGAGTATTTAAATAAGAATTCTATATCTAAATTTCAAAATTACCATTATCAAAAACTATCTTCATAATATAGCTGCTCAGATTTCAGATCTTGGCATATTAAATTTTGATAAATGTAGTACATAACATAGGAACTCAGATATCTTAAATTTATTTTATAATTTACAAAATATGTTTTAAAATTAATTGACTTTTGGAATATCTACAGACAAAAGAATTCCATATAGAAATAGAACACAAAACGGCAAGCTTCTTTTCAATTTGAAATTTGTTATTGCCAATTATTTTCCATCTAGAAAAAAAATATTCATGATAATCTAGCAAAAGAAATGAAATCACAGTTTTGAAAATTTTCCTTACCCTCTCGCCATGTCAAAAAAAAATATTAAAATGATTATGGTTGTCTCATCGATTAAATTAAATAAGAAAAATAACAAGGTAGAAAATAATCACGGATTTAAAGCAAGATATCGATGATTTGAAAGACATGTAAAGAAAACAAAAAGAATTAAGTTATCTTTTTCTTTTCATTTTTTCTTTTTTAAAGAAGCTAATGATAATTACAAACTGGTGCTCATAGGTCTAGTCTGAAAGCAAGAAGGCAGAAAAGCTTGTGTTTTCTCTCATCTGCTCCTGGTCATAGGAGGAAAGAAAAGATGGTCTTTGTTTGTATATTGGTTTTTGCGCCTCTCATCTTTCCGGTTGAAAGTATTTGAAAGTGTGGTCCTGTCATGTTTTTATTCACTGATTTTCCCTCTCAAAGAAAAAGGATTTCCTGTGGCACATATATCCACAACAAATATATATATATATATATATATATATATATGAGGGGAGTTCCGGTGCCTCATTTTTTCGTACCTAATGTGTACCTCATGTTCTATATCTTTGTTTTCAAAGTTCAAATTTTCGATCCGACCGTTCAACATGATATTCATACTAAAATATGTTTGGGGATGAAATTTTATATTTTTTGAAATTTTTTTACTATTTTTTAAGATGGGTACAAAATCATTGTTTTTGGACCGTTTAAAAAACAGTGATTTTCTACCCATCTTAAAAAATAGCAAAAAATTTCCAAAAATTATAAAATTTCATTCCCAACCATATTTTAGTATGGATATCATGGTGAACGGTTCGGAACAACAATTTAGACTATGAAAATGAAGATATAAAACATGAGGTATAATTAAGGTATGAAAGGCATGAGGCATTGGAACCCTCATATATATATGGCAGTTATAAAAGTGCTTCTACATATCAATTCTCTTTTACAAAATTTAGTTTCGGATTATTATAATATACTAATTAAAATTAACACTCGTTGCATAAGCAGCTAGCTGCATTTGAAAATAGGTATTCTAATTATTATAATTTTAAATCAAAATCTAATTGCGCGCTATCACTATCTCAATGCGTGTGCCTACTTTTAGATTTTGTTGGCATGCTTTTAAAGGAAGAGTCAATCAAAACAAAACAACAATACATGACAGGAGATGCACTAGAAAAATAACATAACCTAGGTTTCTTTTACATTGGTTGTTGTGAGAAGATGGGCCCACATATCTACATATTTTAAAACTGACAGGATAGCGATAGTAATTTCTCAAATCTTCAAAATCGTATTAGAATATGTTTCAATTAATGTTAAGCAGAATATCTGAATTTATATATACAAGTAGTTGGAACAAACCAAAACCACCTAAAGGGCTGAGAAAGACAGTTAAAGATGACACCTATATTACAGCTAATATATTCTATCTTATAGAGAGACAAACGAGAAGAGTAGGGGGGTTAGATTAGAAAGTAATCAAATGGTCAAAGCGTTGTGTTAATTTGAGCTTTGATTAAAGTAGGTGGGAAAAAAATGGAAGTTATGGCTATAAGCTTGATTAAAGTAATTAAATGATCGTTATTATCTTTGAAAATTGAATTTAAGGTCTTACTCCTTTTACGCTGGACGAGGTGCAACCCATGATCAACTCTTCAAGGCCAGCAGTAGATCTGTGGTCAAGCTTTTGGTGCGACTGCTGCTCACAAAATTTTTTTAAAAAAAAGAAGTAAATGAAATGGATGATTCTCTGAAAAAAATAATCAAAGACAATTACAATTGAAAACAAAAGTAAAGAAGAAAGGCATATAACTACAAAATTTTAATTATGTTAAGAAGAAAGAAGATGCTGATTGATTAAATGTTGATTACCACTGAAAAGATACCAGCCCATTTTGTTGTGTAAACCAATTTTTCATAACATTCTCCGTAAATAAAAAATGTGAAAACATCAATTTAATATATATTTCTCATTTAAAAGAAATGCCTTGCAAGACCATATCCTAGTATTGCTGGTTGAAAGTCCTAGTACTGTATGCCTAATAAATTAATTAATATGTGATTGGTATACAGTGTCATCTAAGAGCGTGAGGAAGTACCGCAAACTTAGGTTGGAGTATTATATTTGGGACATGGTAGGCATCTTCAAGCACATTAACTGTGGAGTGTTGCATAGGTGGAGAGATGATGGTGGAAATAGGGTCAGCTGTTTGGTTGACCAGGTAAGCTGCCGCTGCGGGAGGACCGGCCTGCTGGGTCCTGTGGCGCTCATGCTCTTCATGCATTTCCCTGGCCTTTGATGGCACCTCACCTATTCCTGCCTATTGATTATTTATAGCCATTAACCAAGAGTATTTTTACAATTTAGCTAAGTTTTTCTATTTCTTATATGAAGTGAGCATTCCTATCAAAAAAAAATATACTATGTACCTTATGATGGATGTTGGAGGTATACATTATGCAGAGTCTCTAGAGATTTAATAATAATTACTTGAATTGCTGCTTTTACATTGGGGTGAACATTAGGGACAGGAGTCTATTGGAGGAAATTGTCGTAGAGATATCTTAGGTGAGGAAGGTGACCAAAGTGATAAAGACATTAATTGCATTGCTTCCAAACTAATTTAAAAAACATATATGTATTTCTATGGATGAACCAATGTTCTTTATCGATCTGCTGCATGCCCAGGGTTGCTTGAAATTCGAACAATATGATGTGAAATTAGCTTTAGCTGGATAGTCTATTATTCTATCTTTTTAATTTAATATTTTTTATTTTCTTTCTGTTTATAGATGGTTATGTTTAGTTTGTGAAGACAAATGCCCAGTATTAGCTTGCAACTTCTATTCATCACTATATAATTGAAATTATTCTCCTATAATTATATATGTTAAGCTATATAGTCTACGTCAAAGTATCATCATATTTTAATGCTGAGGCCAAAGAAGCACACTAAAAAATGGAAAACTTCGAATCGGGTATTTGTCAAAAGTGTAAAATGTTGTGACGACATGTATCAGAACATCAATGACAAATACTACAACAACATGAAAGTAACTAAATAAAAATAAAGTTGCATACCTCCTCGAAGCTCTTTCTAAACGGTGAAAAACTGAAGTTATCAGGCTTCAAATGTTGATGTTGGTGATGCAACTCGATGTTTCCACTATAACCCGATATCCCCGCCTCATCGATCCTTTGACTCATTACCTCTTTTGATGAACAACTCCCACTCCCTGTACTATCTCTCCTATTCTCAGCCACCCCTTCACCGGCCACTGCCTTTCTCTCTGACCAGTTGCACTGTCTCGGCTGAGTCTGATAAAATATTTTCGAAACAACTAATTCCCCTTCTTTCTCCTCTTCCAATTCGCCAAGGTGGTATTGATGCATCACCCAATTAGTCTTTTCAGGTTTTCTGTGCTTGCCGAAGTTTGTATAGAGCACGAGTATTTTCTTGCACCCCTTTTGTGTTCCATTGACCATAACAGGTCGGGTTTTCCCAGTCTTGTGCCAACGGGTATCTCCAGATCTTTGTAAGTCGCACTCAGTTTGGATTTTGCGTCTTTTCCTAGTACCAGTCGTGTACGCCTTGGATGGTCGATGGAAGAAATGTTTGCTGAGGCCATCTCTCGTTACTCCTGAAATTTTTAAGATATGCATCATGCATCCATGTCATGCAAAAGAAGCTAAATTTTGTTCCTAACCACATAACTTTTACAATTTCTTCTTAATTAAACAGTTATTTTATAGTTTTATTTTGTTAGAATAAAAAATGCCTGTTTTTCTTGTCAGATGTAACCACTTTGAGAGAAAAACTATCTGTGGGCTAAAGAAACTATATACAAAAAAAAGGGAAGTGAAATAAAAAGCACAAAGATTGTTCATTAGGAAACTTCAGAAGCATCTTCCCGTCATGCATGTGTGTGTGTGTGTGTGTGAGAGAGAGAGAGAGAGTCTATCAAGCAATCCTTTTGAAAACAATAATGCGTCTTATATACGTAATAATGAAATGCTGCTACAAACTTTTGAAGGAAAAGATTTTTTTTTAAAACTATGAGGATTTATCCGATACTCAGCTTTGCTATATAGAATATGAAATAGATAAAAAAAAAAAATTATTAAGTAGATAATGGGCTCTAAAATCCAAACTATATATATGAAAAGAATCAAAATTTGGACGTAATAACATTGTACATATGTCCACAAAAATAATGCTGTATATGGCTAAGAACATATATGCACTATAGTGAAAAAAGATAGAGAATATAGAAACAAAAGAACTTGAACAATATATATTCAACTTTTTATGTAAGAATAAGAATATATAACTGACTATCAAATCTCTGCAGATATATGGCAAAGGATATCACTTAATTATCTTATTACTTACAGCTAGCATACCTGGGAGTTTCTCAGGATGAGTATAACATATGCCATCTTCTCCTTCGATAGTCGGTATAAACTCATCTATCAAAGGGTGAGATCGCGCACCTTCTTCTTTAACCTTCGCCTCTAGGTGTTCTATCAGTTCTTGGTCCGTTGGGTCAAATTTTACACCAGCTGGTAACCCGACCCAATCCTTCATGTGTAAATTTATAACCAAATTTAAAAGAAAAATACTTGAATTCATTTTGTTCATACTATAACTTGACATTTGCATAAAAATCCTTAATGTTTGCTTTGTTTTTTTCTTCAGAAAGTGACATCATATAGAGAAAACTTTTAAAGATAAAAAAAATTGGAATCAAATTGTCCTCACAAAATTTATCAAAAAGATTTAAAATGATATATTTCCAATAGTGAAAGAATGCTTATCTGAACTCAAATCTACTTGTGGTAAAGATTAAGCATATTGTACGTAGCAGAGCAAAAGTCCAAACAAATTTAACAGAAGATAATTGAATCAGGTGATATAGTTTAGATATCGATTTAAAAAAGAAGATATATATATATATTTCCATACCGGTTTGCAATTGAGCTTGTTGCCACAACTGGGGCAGTGTTTGGTCATACGATGCTCTTCGAGCTTGGCATCTATTTGGCTTCTATTCATGGTGCAATTCAAACTTCATGACACATCCTGGAAAAAAATACATGAAAACAAAAAAAATATAAAGAAGCGTGGTATAGAAAGAGATTTATCACATATCTTATGCGAGCATAATTGAAATATAGGATAAGAGTATAAAAATATGGAATTCTTGGCTTACTGATCAGACTGTGATTAGTAACTTGAGGTGCTCTCTACCAAACTAAAACTTCGCTCCTTAGGAATAGAATTTTTTGGCTTGGAAGACAAGGAGAGAAAAAATGGAAAGCAACGGAGATCGATAGAATATATATTGTTTTTAAATCCAGAGGAAGAAGGTCTTGAAAGAGCTAGAGAGAGAGCGAGAGAGAGAGAGAGGAGGGAGAGAGTGAAACCGTGAAAGAATAGAAAAGGAGGAGAGGAGGAAAGGAGACCTGTAGTTTGCGGTAGCGGCCTAGCTATAAAAACAAGCCTTCGTTTTTTAGAATTAATAAATTAGCACTCAAGAATTCTCTCCTACTTTAACTGAAATCCCATCAAAAAAGGAAACCCCCTCTCTCTCCCCTCTCTCTCTCTCTCTCTGTCTCACGGTTACAGGCGCACACCAACACATGCACACAAAAGTACATAACCGAATAGTACTAGTCATGAAACAATCCACACTGAAAGAAATTAACCTTGCCTGAACTCTAGGTTTGAGAAAAAAAAAAGGCGAGAACTTTGAAGAACAAGTACAAGCGCCGAGGCACACAATATGCAAAACTTCACAAATTAAGAAAGCTTTCAATTAGAAAAAATTAGATATATTTTGCTAATTACAAATATCACTTTGAAGCGTCAAATTTATCATGTGGAGGTAATATAACATATAAGACCTAGAAAGGACTGTTTGTTGAAGAAATGATGAAAAAAACGGGTATTTCCAATAGAGAATCATGGAAGAGAGAGAAAACAAATAAAGAACAAAGGGGGTAAGAGCTCACATGGCAATTGGGATTGTGCTCAAATGATGATCCTTTTTGGCATGAGGAGAAGCTGTTTGCACAAACGAGAGAGACAGAGAGAGAGAATACTGAGGTTTGCTTCTGATCCAAGGCAAATGAGGAGTATACTTGATGGACCCCAAAAGTATATTAAATTATAATACATAAATTATCACATGCCCGAGCAGCTTCTGCTACAAGCACGACAATAGGTCTTTATATAGTCTAAGCTTAGAAGAAAAAATAAATTTGAGAATTGCTAAGAATTACAGTAGGTTGGATCGGATTTTATGTCAAACTGACATGTTTACTAAGTCGTGTTAGTCCCCTGGAAACAAATTATAACTTCTAATGGGGCATATGGACACTTTGGAAGGGTGAGGTTGTTAAAGAAAACTAATTTCTTCTAATAGATAGTGTTCAGGGCCACAAGAGAATATTTCTATTTCGAAGGTTGTGGATCCTCTGTGGCCAAACCTTGAGAGTTGATGCATCTTGAGCTGTGTGGCAAGTATTATTTCTTTAGATATTGTCGCAAGTATCACATGTATTATGCACCTCAGTTTGAAATATATTTGTCCAATTTCTTGTGGATTAATTGTGCCTTTATGACTTTATAGCTCTTAATCCGATTAGTCAATAACTATGTTATTGCATATTTGTACATTTCTTCATCAAATACATTTTTTAATATATAGTAAATATATATAATAATGTCATCACACTAAAGTTTATGCTTGTAGATGCTTTTCAACTACAAAATAATATTAATTTTTAATCATTATTCTTGAATATATGGTTTGTATAATATAAAGGATATTATTTGTTAATGGTTGATACTTACTCAAACAAGAGATGGCAACAGAGACTCAAATTTGTCACAGATTATGAAAACATACAAGTCATCTCTTGTTTGAGTAAGTATCAACCATTAACAAATAAGCATCGATATTTTAACTTATATAACGTGTCGACCGTATATTTACCAAAAGTGCCAACAAAATTTGTGCAATTGTGGAACATGATACTGAATCTAGGTTGGGTTGAACCGGCCGGGTGAAATCCATGGCTTGTCTTAATTAGAAGAAAGTCATCAGGGAGTAGTAATCGTAATGTTGAAACTTTTTTGTAATAATTGTTGTATAATAAGAAAGTAAAAAAAAAAAAAAAGATAATTTTTTGAAAAAAAAAAGTTAGACCACTTTTCGAAGAGATACGATGTAATTATACATAATTTTTATTGAGGCTACAACAAAAATAACACTGAACGATCATCAATGGTCTTCATTTGTAATTTTATATTGAATGAAAAATGTAAGTTTTAAACGTAATACTGTTAATTACTAATATTGCACAAAATAAATTATTAGATAGTGACCTAAATTGAATTATGATATAGTTTAGTGAAACTACAGCAAACATATATTTGAAAAAAAATGTCTATACTGAACATGAAAGGTTGCCTGGGGCATGGGTAACAGGAGATCCGATTGCTTATAGTAGGGTGATATGAGAGTTAGCTTAGAAAGCGGT
Source organism: Carex parvula (assembly GCA_025461045.1). Taxonomy (NCBI): domain Eukaryota; kingdom Viridiplantae; phylum Streptophyta; class Magnoliopsida; order Poales; family Cyperaceae; genus Carex; species Carex parvula. The sequence continues at coordinate 171,474 of JAJGRW010000469.1, forward strand.
ACTATACAGAGGAGAGGAGAGGAGGGGTGTGGATACAATGTTTTTAAGTTGGTGAGACCAGGAAGCGATCGAAGAAGGCCAAATAACAGGTTTGATTTGAGGGAAAGAAGGATTTGGAAGGTGATAAGGTTAGGTTCATCTAAATCTTGACACCTATGGTTTCTTCTCTCATACTCCAACGGTCCAACCCCCCTCTCTCTCTCTCAATTAACACGTTTGCTTGCCACTTGCCATCTGCGCACGTTCTATGTGAACCAAACAGTGAGTAGCTACACCTGAAGTCTGAGTGGTCTATTTTGAGGTGAGGCAATTTTTTGAGT